>JABBOT010000009.1:4927172-5527172 GCA_016165875.1 Acanthopleura granulata | reverse complement strand
AATAGAATTAAAAACGCATTTATGTAGCCATGAAATAAGTTTTCCAGTTAACTATTAGCCACCTGTGCAGTGAACTCAAACCCTGCTAGTACAGTAGTGGTTTATCGTTAAGAGGTTTCTCTATCATCTGGACATGGTGCAAGGTTTCTCTCCGACCCACAAACTTGACCACTATTTTATAAATGAAATATTCTGCTGTTAAGGCGTGAAACAGGTTTAAAATAAATAAGCAGTGCAAAGCAAGTACACGTATCTTATTTCGTTGTCTCTGGAGATTTCTTTCAAACGAATATTCAGTATACAGTGGGAAAAAAGTTAGGGTCCACAGATTCAGAAGCCTGAGTTTTACGTTAGAGTTAATTCAACTAAGAAAAAATGAGTCATATGTCTAGATCGGCTTAGTCACTGACTCCTAAATAGTCGATTTGTTTTTTGATTTCTCACCCAAACAATCATGCCCCACGGTCACCACGCTGTTTTAGAGTTAAGTTAAACTTAGTCTTGATCTGTGGTATTACTGCTGAACTTAGATTTGAACTTAAACACCAATTTTCCTTTTTGTTTTTAGTTTGTAAAACAACTCATGGTGTTAAAATGACAGTTCTTGTGGTGAGTCACAATTTTAGCGCAGTGAACTGTGTTGAAGTTAAGACTAAGTCTGATTTGAGTCTAAGACAGCTCTGGGATCCTGGGGCCTGATGAGTCTGTAATGATTTGGTCGATCTGGTCAAGTGACTCAATCTTTTGAGCTGCATTAGCTCTGTTGGAAAACTCAGATTTTTTAGTTTGTTGATCCACACATTTTCTCCCAGTGTAAAGGTGACTAGGAAACTGAAGAGGGGATTTGGTTAACATCTAGCATTATCAGGCTTAATGAAATACTACAGTTAATATCGTACATGTACAGCTGTTGTCTGTACATGAGTACTGCAGACAGTATATCTTGAAACGAATTTTCAAATATATTTTGAAAAGAATTTTATCCAAAAATTGAAATTTATTTATTTATTATTGACTATGGTGGGAGGAAACCGGGCGGAGCCACGGTGAACCCACGACCAACCATAAGTTGCTGGTGGAGGTAATAACGCCGCTCTGGTGCACTCACTCCCTCGGCCACGGTGACCCCCAAAAATTAAAATTAAATCTCCTTGTCACATCACAGGCAACAATCCCAATCATTATGATTCTTAAAGTCCAGCAATGAACTCAAATATTTAACAACATTTTACTCAACATATTACATTTTTAAGGAAAATTGTTTAGAAAAAGTAAATAAGAAAAGGTTGTTTTGGATATCTGACCAATACTTTGTTCTAATATTCTAATACCATGAGATAAACAAATGAATATTTTTAAAAAAGTTCTTTGAAGAATCCGAGGCATCCTCTTGCCCATTACACGGAGACCTACAGATAGTGAGATGGTAAAATGACAACCGAGAAAGGGCGATACTATTTTCATTAAGAGGGCATCCGAGGAGCACATCCAGTGATGAAAGGAAATATTGATAGCGAGGAAGATGGTGTTGCAGAAGGAAAATTTTCTGTGACAGTTCCTTCTTCTGTGACCATTCCTTCTTCTGCGACGCTTCCTTCATCCGTGAATGTTCCTTCTTCTGTGACTGCTCTTTCTTCTGTTACTGCTTCTTCTTCTGTGACATTTCCTTCTTCTCTGGTATTTCCTTCTTTTCTGACTAACCCTTCTTCTTTGACACTTTCTTTTAAAGGACACGTTTCTTGAGACAACAAATGAGTATACAGAAGATATAAATAGACAGAAAAGCCAGAGTAGCGACGACAGCCTGATAGTTGGCAAATGGTCACTCGTAACCTGTGACATACTGTATCTTGTCAGTTTACCTCAGGTTGGGTGTTAGCTGTTCATGTAAGCGTTTAAAAAGTCACAACTTACACATCCCCTTAGCACCATGGTAGCCATAGAATGGGGCCCAAAAAAAATGCAGCGATGTTAATTGCTATGTAAAAGACATCACTGGTCTAGAATGATTTTGCGCTATCTTTGCATTTAACAACCACATCACATGAAAACATGAAATCAATGCAAAGGGACCAAGGCTCGGGCATGCTTAGGTCACCAGCAGAATCCCGGTATATGCGGAATAGTGGCTAACTTGTGGTTTAAACTTAACATTGCCACGATATAATGGCTGTAATATTACCGAACTGGCATTAAGCCATAGACCTAATCATGCATCCATAGTGGTTTAATCAGAGCTGCGAGGGCAGGGGGATAGTCGGCAAATGGTTGCACCTATTCTGAGTAACTGAATCTCGCAATGAATCAAGAAACACCGTCATGGTGTGCTCTACAAAGGTATGAAAGTCAACGTATCAATAGCAGTGAGGCCACATGCCATGACAGAGGGCGGCTGAAGTTTACTCGAGCAACTTAAAGTTACACGAACTCATTGATTTTCCTAACTATTTATGTAGTAAATTTCTCAGCTTCAACCCCAAAATATATATCCCAATCTTTCTCGTGGCGCCATGCCATACCACCACTTGGAGTTTGGACTTTTCTCTACAACATATCAAAAAAATCAACCGAGAATGACCACCATTTTTGAGCTGTTACTCCTGGAAATGATGTACTGACAAAGTGTGGCACTTGGCATATGATCAAATATTAGCAGTGAAACACAGACTGTTACCATTTTACCTCATTTAGGGATTCATTCTAATTGTTCGTGTTTAATGCTTAAATAAGTGTAGTAGCAAATTACAAGGCCCCGAGCAACAAAACATATATTCATGAACTTTAGATAAATGATTAGAGTTGTGAATTTGCTTGGATGTTATTTTATTGTGGTGTCATTAAGTGTATACACGTTAATCTTTTGCATGAATAACAGGGGTATCTATCAATCTGCGAATGGTTGTGGTTTCTCCCTGACTGTCCAGTTTAACCCAACTCTAATATGCATAATGCTGGCCGCCGTTGTGTGATTAAAATATTCTTGAGTATGGCGTGAAACACCTATCAGATAAATGTGTTAGTTTGTCTCAGGCGAATAACGGCCGTGATCAGTGCTGCGAAACTGTGGCAAACATGATGTATTGGCTGTAAGGCGTGGGAATTTCCAATACCTCAAACAAGAGCTTCATGTTGTCTCCAGCCTTGTCCTACTAGTCCATGCAAAATAAAACAAACTCAAACAAAATCAAGAGACGCTTCAACCAGGAAAGAATAGAATCAATTAGACAGGAGCAAGGAAAGTAAAACCTGCGATGAAGTCTGTCCACTGGCTTCGTGAACACTTTGTTGTTTAAGATCACGTTGAGCGATTTCATGAAAATCGCAGTTTAGAAATGACGCCAGGAATAACAACTTGGGCTGCTTCATCCGCCTCGCTAAGTTCTATAGCCAGGACATGTACGCTTCAGGACCTGTTCATGCATCGCCATTTAAGTGGCCGGATGAGGGGCCTGCATGGTTATGTCCGGTTTTCATTCTGTCTAATTCCGCTTAAAGCCGCCGCTAGGCCCATCCTGCTGGGAGTGATCTCCACTTTGGATATATGAACAGTCGCAATGTAAGCGAAAGTGAGATACATATTTAATTATCGACAGCATATATACTAAACTGGTGCACAATTTGGAAACTGGAAATTCATTACGGATTTTCGTCATCATTGAAAACTGTTGACTGCTTCTCTTTACGTGAATCTGTCCTAATTTTTTTATATTATATATACATTGTCTTATCCTGTATCCATTTACAATAACATGGCTCAGACCCACACAGATCCTGAGCCATACACCTTGTGATCAAAAATATTGGTTGTGTAAAGTCATAAAAATGGTTCGGTATCACGTTTCTGCTAACCCATATTTTTGTTATAGGTCTATGAACAAAATATCACGGACCATGGAGGCAGCAGAGACAGATGGAAAAATATAAAATATAAAAAATATTGTATGTATTAAATATTAATATTTAATACACTTAAATAATTTGAATAGACTTTTCTGTTAAACAAAACGTGTTTTGACACAAAAGTCGATGTGGTCGCCATAGATTCTGCTGACGTTTCTCGCACAGCGTGTGACAAAACCTATTCTAATGTTCCAGCGAGCACTTTTTCTCAGGGGGCTAATTCGCCAGAAAATATAATTGCTTCCACTGTAAATAGAAGTTTTAGATGTACTTGGGTTGCTTACGCACAAAAGTCTCCTTCAATAACAATTTAGTTCTGTTCCTGTGAGCTAATGAACTTCTGCGAATTTCTCTCGTCTGTTCACTTTTGACACCAGGAAATCGAGTCAGCGATGTCATTGTTTATGGGTGTTCTTTATGGCTTTCATAATAAAACACTTGACGTGTGCTTCTTGTTGTAATTCTTATAGATTCCACAAAAAAGTGTATAAATCAGTTTATAATTTTTGGCTTAAGTTAAAACCGGTTAATTTGTTGAAATAGCGCCGCAATGTAACATTTACATGTAAGTTAAATTCATAACAAATCCACATAAAAGTTTAATAAGTAACGAAGTTCTGAGTGAAAGGTTCAGCTGGCTTCGTAATCCTGTTGTCTTGACCACACCGAGAAGATGCACCTGCCGTCTGAAATCACGACTAATACTTTACTCACATAAATGTAATACATACGTGTATATTTATTTATTTGATTGGTGTTGTACGCTGTACTAAAGAATATTTCAGTTATACGACGGCGGCCAGCATTATGGTGGGAGAAAGCTGGGTTGAGACCGGGTAAAACCCACCACCACCCGAAGGTTGCTGGTAGACCTTCCCACGCACGACCAGAGAGGAAGCCAGCGTGAGCTGCGTTTGAACTCACAACAACGGCATTGGTGAGAGGCACCTGGGCCATTACGCTGTGCTAGCGTGCTAACCAATTGAGCCACGGAGGCCCCTATACCTGTATTTAATAAATGTGATGTCATTTATCTCACGTGATTACTCTCACGAAATTACACGAAATGAGATCCCATTTCACATCTGTCTGATTCGACGTCATATAAAGAATATTATGACGTCACACCAGGAAAATGTTTCGCCCACGGTGGAAAATTGCTTTTTTTTTCAGGAATCTTTAGTTATAGCGGTTAATGAATGGTTAATCGGAAACCATTTTAAAACATGGTATTAGCTTTGTTCCATAGGGTTTCTTTCATAGTACTTTAAAGAGACATGGTCGCCCAAAAGTATCACATTTCCTATATATCCGTCGTCACACAGGCTACAAGACAGTGTCCCATTACCTATATATACGTGGTCATACAGGCTACAAGTGTCCCATTACCTACAACGCACTTTACAAATGCCTCATTTCCTATACATCTATGGTTATAAAAGCTACATTACATATACGTTATCTATATACATGTACAAGTAATGTGTTTGGGCTGGCAAGGCCACATTGAAGGTAGGCGGTTACTGTGAAGAGCGGAAGCAAGAGAAAAATGAATATAGATAGGGCCTCTTCACCTCTTCCTCCCCCCTTCTCTCTCTCTCTCCCCCGTCTCTCTCTCTCCCCTGCTCCACTCCTTACCTCCTTCTCTCTCTCTCTCTCTCTCTCTCTCTCTCTCTCTGACAATAAAATATTTTTACTGATAGTATTAAGCGTGTCCCGGATTGACCGGACACTGCTGAAATAGACAAGACCCTCACACGTCTTCAACCAACGTCCGGAAAATAGAAAACAGCTGTTTTTTCCTGTACACATAATGTGGTTAAGCTAGCAAGGAGGCAATTAAGTCAGGCGAGTGACTGCGAAGAGCGGAAGAAAGAGAAAACAATATTGTAGATAAGGCCTCCACTCCACTCTGTCTCTCCCCGCTCTCTCTCTCCCCTCCCCCGTCTTTCTCTCTCTCTCTCTCTCTCTCTCTCTAAAAATAAAACATGTTGAAATATTCTTAACTGTTGTATTACACGTGTACCGAATTGACCTGACACGGATGAAATGGGCATGGTTTTCGTGCCGTAGACGTGCACACCGCTCACCCCAGTTCGACCAACGCCCGAAAAAGAGAAAACAGCTGTTTTTTCCTGGCTCTTGCTCGTTTTCACATGTCTGCTGCAGCTCCAGGTGCTTCTCGGCTTCAGTCTCTTTCCACTCACATAGGCTACTTCCCTTAGGAATTTTAAAAGGACAGCTAGGGTAGGTTTCATTGTAGAGTTGATAGTAGATCTCCGTTATGCATATTTCCGACCCCTGGTCACACTCTAACACGTTGTGTGTTGCAGGAATATTTGAGGTCCCATTACAGGCTTCTGATTGTTTACCTGGAGACGGTGTAAGGGTACATATTTAAGCCATTCAGACAGAGTACACTGAATTACCTTACAATCTGATCAACCGGATATATATTGAACAACTTGTGCCTGCGGCAGAGAATGGGGTAATAGCTTATATGCATGTAGTAACAATTAGTGAGATCAATATATAAAACGAACAAGTCCTGTGACACCTTATGACCAATCTAACCCTGACACAGACACCTTGTGATCAATGTAGCAATGATCCAGGCCCCTTGTGACTAATCTAACCCTGACCCACACACCTTGTGACCAATCTGACCCTGACCCAGACATCTTGTGACCAATGTAGCCCTAACACACACACCTTGTGACCAATGTAACCCTGGTCCTGACACCTTGTGACCAATCTGACCCTGACCTAGACATCTTGTTACTAATGTAACCCTGGCCCTGACACCTTGTGACCAATGTAACCCTGACACACACACCTTGTGACCAATGTAACCCTGCCTTAGACATCTTGTTACTAATGTAACCCTGGCCCTGACACTTTGTGACTAATGTAACCCAGGCCCGCACACCTTGTGACCAATGACCCAGACATCTCGTGACCAATGTAACCCTGGCCCTGACACCTTGTGACCCATGTAACCCTGACCCAGACATCTTGTGACCCATGTAACCCTGACACACACACACCTTGTGACCAATGACCCAGACATCTTGTGACCAATGTAACCCTGGCCCTGACACCTTGTGACCCATGTAACCCTGACCCAGACATCTTGTGACCCATGTAACCCTGACACACACACACCTTGTGACCCATGTAACCCTGATCTAGACATCTTGTGACTAATGTAACCCTGACACACACATATCTTGTGACCAATGTAACCCTGAGACAAACACCTTGTGACCAATGTAACCCTGGTCCTGACACCTTGTTACCAATCTGACCCTGACCTAGACATCTTGTTACTAATCTAACCCTGGCCCTGACACCTTGTGACCAGTGTAACCCTGACTTAGACATCTTGTTACTAATGTAACCCTGGCCATGACACCTTGTGACTAATGTAACCCAGGCCCACAAACCTTGCGACCAATCTGACCCTGACCCAGACATCTTGTGACCAATGTAATCCTGGCCCTGACACCTTGTGACCCTAACACACACACCTTGTGACCAATGTAACCCTGACACACACACACACCCTGTGACCAATGTAACCATGACTCAGACAACTTGTGACCAATGTAACCATGACCCAGACCCCTTCTGGTCATTCTGAACCTGACCTAGATAACTTCTGGTCTGTCTAATACAAGTGTTTTCCAATATGGCCCTCAACTTGTTTTAAGAAGAAATGACAAGATCCAGGAGACCTTGAACTTTTCTAATTCCATTTCAATCGATTTGTCTGGTTTTTAATTTTCAGTTATTTACTTTTATTCTCATAGCAGTAGTTTATAAAATTACTCTTATTTCTTGCGGTTCACCTTTATAGACTTTCACGTTCACCGAGTTGGCGGTGCGCGCAGCTAGGAAGCAAAAGGTCTACAAAAACACTTACTTTCTGTGGGTTGTATATGCACACCAAGCGTCAAAAATGCCCCAAAAATGAACAGCCGTGAAGAAAAAAGATGAGGCGTAGCAAAAGACATTGTGATTTGGAGGACCTTTTCTCCAGAAGATTGAGCCCCACAAGGAAAAGTTGATGAATGTGAAAATGTTTCGCACCGTTGCATTACAACACTTTGTCGTGCAGACAGGCAAGTAATTATACACATTCGCATATAAGATCTTGAAAATGTAACTTGTTATCCACATAATTATCTTCCTGGTATATAGGGGGGACGATGTGCGTCATCACATCATTGTACAGCTTTCAGAAGCATGCATTCGAAAAGAAAGCGAAAGCTATTTGTGACACACACTCTTAAAACTTTAATCCCTGGTCACACAGGTTACAGTAATAAAAATGTGCATAACGACAAACACTGTGAAGTGTGAATTCCAACATTTTAAAATGACTGTTTGCGACATGTAACATAGTGTAGATTAGAAGATTTTTAATAGTTACAATGCAGAACACAAATACCCAAAAGTGTTAACTTGATTTTTACAAGAGAGAGTTAAACCATAATATTTTATAAAAATTTTGTAAAGTGTTAAATTTCTAACATTTAGAAATGCCTAAATGCCTTCATCCCATTCCACTGCCATAATGTTGGATTTACAGTCGAATTGACTTAGTTATGCTATAAACTCCCGTGTATACCAAGCTTTCCAAAGGAGTTGAAGACACGTATCAATAATTGGTTTGACTTGAGTTGGGTCTTAATCTTTTGTGTATGCGGAGCTTAATTTATAACATTTTAGTTTTAAGAAAATATAATTATGCAATATTTCAAAATAAGGTTTCAATGTAGCCGTATTGACCACTCAGAATGTGTGTGAGCATGTAACTTTTCTAACCTTAATACCATATTATTTATTTATTTGATTGATGTTTTACGCCGTAGTCAAGAATATTTCACTTATGCAACGGCGGCCAGCATGATGGTGGGCGGAATCCCGGCAGAGCCTGGAGAAAAACTAAGACACTCCGGTGGTTGCTGGGAGACCTTCCCACGTCCAGCCGGAGAGGAACGCATTGGTGAGAGGCTCCTGGGTCATTACGCTGCGCTAGCGCGCTAACCACCTTGATCACGGAGGAGGGGGCTCTTGCCTTTCAGTTTCTGGTGCATACGAGACGCGGCTTTAGAACAGGTCTTAACTGGGCAGGCAGTTTCTATATCACCATGATTTTACTGCGTGTGTCCATCGCTCGCTGCATGAGGGCCACTTGTCCTCCACCAGTACATACGGTTTGCATATATCTATACCTCACATGTATGAAAGCTCAACAGTAACTCGCCAAAAGTTCGGTGGTTTATGCCCTGCACTCTGGTATCCTCATCACATAAAACTGACTACTAAATTTGATTGAGTATCACGTTACAAAACAATCAAATAATATATTTAAATATCTTATAGGTGACATCCCGTGCTGACTTAATAACACAGATTCATTCAATTCTCTAAAATATATCAGTTTTTTTCGTGTGGGTTTGGGCTTGCGAAAATGATGTTTGATTCTGTCAGATGGTTTATCTTCCCAAGCAATACTCTCATGTTGAAACGTAGGCATGTATTCTTTTACCGTGCAGCGTCATTTTGCTGTGTGTTTGGTTTTAAACACGTCCACCTGTTTTATTTGTTTTTGTATGTTTCTATATCGTCTCGAAAGTCAAACACAGATTTCCGGTTCAAATGTGTTTGAGATATTACCGAGGCGGCGGTAAGCCAAAATTATTCATTCATTCATTCATTTTCAAATGGGGCGTCGAAAAGATGTAAGTCTAAACCTGCGAATTATTTCAGTCAGAAGACGAGTGGCCTTTAGCCATGGAGATCGAGGGTTCAATCCGGCTCCCGCTTGCTAGACTGATGTCATACGACAGCACACACACGACAGCGATATCATCTACAACACGAATCAATAGACAAAAGATCTATCGAGCAAAATTCTCTTTGTAGCCTATTATAATAAGTCTGTCATGATGACATGAGTTTCCCACCCATGCAAAGCGCAGGCCTCGGTGTCCTCAATTTACGCAAAGGGTTCTCTTTGGATCGTTCCGGGCTTAACTCCACATACCACCTGACTCATTCAACAAAGCCAGCCCTTGAAGCCGAAATCACCAGCAAAAGGTGAATTTGTAAAGAAGGATTAAAGCGAAGTCCGAGGTGCCAGGTGTGAAGAGCAAATACAGGGTGATGGGAATGAGCACCGAGAGAATAACGGGTAGCCAGCCAGCTGATAGTTTGAAACGGCTTGGGAACGCTGCTTTTAGTCTGTGCAAAGCGCAAGGAAGATGACGTCACCTGGAAAGCACGATGTTATAGGCCTGTACCTGACAAAAATGCTTACACATGAAGCCGCTGTCAGTCCAGGCCAAAGCCGGATTCGGATGCACTATATCGTTGGCTAACAAGGTAACGAGCTAATGAAACTACTCGGCCAAGTTTACATCATCATCATCATCATCATCTGTTCGTGGAACATTTTTTTCGATAGTCATTTTCTCCTCTTCTTTTCTTTTTGCTCTTTGTTTTTTGCATCGCAGATCGCCGTCGCATAAGTGAAATATTCTGGAGTACAGCCTATAACACCACTAGATAAATAAATATTATACCTGAATAACCGTGTACCGTACTCATTCACCAATTCATATTTAACATATTATGTGTGAGTGAATTTGTCGCGTAATTATGTGATATCTTTCTAATAACTGATGGCGCCTCCATGGCCGAGGGAGTTCGAGCGCCAGCGCTTCTTAATCACCCAGATGCCTCCCACCAATTCGGTCGCTGTGAGCTCATGCTGTCGTCCTCTTCGACCGTACTTGGGAAGGTCTACCAGCAACCTGCGGATGGTCGTGGGTTTCCACCGGCCTCTGCCCGGTTTAATCCAACCATAATGCTGGCCGCCGTCGTAAAACCCGAATCAAATAACTAAATAAGTAAATCCAACAGCTTATGACGTAATTTCCAACTCTTCGAGACAAGGCTTGAACCAGTAAAGCATCAAACATAGAACTCTCGCTGACACTGCGGTACAAATACATGTTGTCACATTTCAGGTTTCTACCTTCATGATTGATAACCGTTGCACGTGCGAAACCAGTCCACGCTATTTCACCTGGGTTTTTTACACCATGAAGTGTGTAGATAGAACCTTCTAGAGCAAATATGATGTAAACATCAATGCGATAAACATATATCATTTTTTAAGCCAATATATATTATTCAAAACATAAAGGACAACGGTTCAAAATCGTGTTTGCAAAATTTTAAACTCCTTTTATTGACAACAGTACATGCATAACAAATGAAAGTATACATTCTAATTTCTAAATTTTAACTATAAGGCAATATTATTTTTACTTCCGTCTTCAATTGCATTAAATGTACAAAGCTAAGGTATTCTCAATACAAACTTAAGTATACATAGGATTCTACCTAAACAGCTTAATGTTACAACCTAGAGAATACGACTTCTATGATCGGTGACAAATGAGCATATCTTCAATGTGTGGTTGTGAAAATTTAGACCGGGGAATAAATCTTGGTTAAGACATGGTAGCATCGGATCGAACTAATTGTATCTATAACAAAAGAAAGCATCGCCATAGTCTTTTGATTGGTGTAATAAAACAAAATAAGGTTAGACAAAGCTAATAAAACTTTGGAGCAATTGAGTACAGCATCTTGATTATTTAAGCACGTTTGCAGGAAAACTGTCACTGAGAGAAAAGTTTGTGTCACCCGATTCAGAAATCTGAGATTTCCAGTAGAGCTCATTCACCTCGGCAAAATGACTCTGGCTAGATCAACCAAGTAAGACTCATCTAATTGCTTTATTGACTTATAAGAGAAATCAAAGGACCCATCGATCATTTACGAGTCACTAAGATTATAACAGGCGTCTTCTGTGACTCATCCGAACTGTTGAACTAGATCTATACCGGAAAACTCGCGATTTTAGTGTGTCTATGATTTGACGACGGGGCAATGGAGGTTAATTTCTGGAAAATCTGTCAATATTTACATGACACCCTACAACTCAGACATGCATTACCAGGCGTGGTGGTTGCATTTAACAACAGCATTCGTTCGACAAAGCTCACTAATTTGTCCGAAACTATCAGGTGACGGCATCAAGATGTTCGAAAGTTCTTCAATTTACCTCCCTCCACTAGCCCCTTTAAGTCCCTTTGCAGAAGACAGACTGCAAACATATTTTTACACATTTTGTATGTCACCAAATTGTTAATTGTAAAACGATTATGAGTTCATTATTTACTCTGCTCAAATTGATAATATATTTTCCTCTTTTCCAAACTGATCAGGAAAACTTTTTAGCGTATTACAGACCTATACTCCACATTATCAAGAACGTATTTGAATTACTCATCGTAGCACATACATAACTACATGTAATTACTTGAAAAGCCTTCTCATTGAGAAATCTTAGCACATACATAACTACATGGAAATACTTGAAGGCCTTCCGAAACATATTTAACTGTCCAATAGGCTTTCAAATTCAGATGAACCACTGCACAAAAATAAATACATGTGCCTGGTTCTGAACTTCTGAAATCATCACGCCCGAATCAATTGGCCTTTAACAAATTGCAGTCCTCACATGCTAAATGTCTGTCCAGATTTTACGTTTTTCACAAATACTCCTCACTGTTCACATCTGAACATGATGAGAATCCAATGCCAAACAGTACTCAGGTATGGCCCAGAGGCATAACGCCACCTGGATGTTGTCTTTGCGGAAGATAATTTAATGGTATAACTAAACAGGCTCCGTAACTGAGTAATGGACCATATTTGAGTCACTGAGTTACCTTCCCACAGACTTCCCATAGCGCAGTGCCTATCTTGATCATTCGCCATCATTGGGTTTTGCCGTCGTTTGAATTGTATTTGCAAAATAGTCTTTTCGTCTTGCTTCACATTTTGTTCAGTATTGCCACCAGTACTTTTTGGTTGACGGTCTATACGTCGTCGTCGGTCGTTTCCATTCCCACGTTGGATATTTCCCTTTTTGAGGCGCTCGCGTGGTCGGTCGGCGCGTGAAGTACGGTCGGCGCGTTGTAGGACGTTTCCACCAGCTAATGGCCTTGGAGGTAGAAGAGTTGCGGGACTTGGTCGTCGATGCAGTTGTCCTCTGCCAGATGAAGGTACGCCGCTGTGTCGTTCGACGCTGCGCGGTCGTTCTGATTGGCCTAGCAGTTACAGGGCGCAAAGTTGCAGGTCTGATGGTCCGTACAGGCCTAAATGTAAAAGTCGGCTTAAATGTCGGTCTTCTAGTCGTAAAGATCGGTCTCTTTGTGGTAAATGTCGGTCTTATCCCTCCTCTTTTTACGATAGCCACATCAGCGCAGCCGTAAAACTCTTCCTGGGGACCACAGCCCACACAGCAACTATCCGGCTTATTAGGTTTGTCGCATCCCCAGTCTTTACCTGTAAGCAAAAAACAAAACAGAAGCTGAACTAAGCCAAACTAAAATAAAATAAAACAAGTTAAAATGAAATAAATAAAATGAAAAAAAAAAAAGGAAATCAAAAAACCATCACGGCAATTACAGATGTCATTTTTAAACTGCATCTGCATTTTGTCTTCCTCTATAAATGTTGTCTGCAATGCCATATTCAAACTTGAATTTTTTTATAACCAAGATTAACACTACACAATGTGAATTATATTTTTATTATGAGGCTATTTAAGCTTTCCTTGAATGGAATAAGTGGAGAATTGATCCAAGGGCGGAATACCACAACTACTGTAGATTTTTAGAACATCCATACACGGTACGAGGACCTTCGCTAACGACACTGGTGCGTCTCACCAATGCAGTCGTAGTGAATTGAAGGCCAGCTCATGCTACCTCTTGTCCGGTCGTACGTGGCAAGGTCTGCCAGTAACCTGCAGATGTTCGTTGGTTTCCTCCGGGCTCTACCCGGTTTAATCCCACCATATTGCTGGCCACCAATCAATTAAATAAATAAATAAATCTAATGGCTTGTGGCTCGTGAACAGTGAAGTGGCATGTTCGCATACAGCTCTCGCTGATTTTGCTGCAGCTCTACGTCAGTATACTTAGAGTAACCTGGTCGAGGACGGTAGTTACCCTCGTGAATGACCCGGTTTCTTCTCCTCATAAACCTAGTTGCTGTCGTATACATGCGAAATATTTTCCGATGCAGAATCAATCACTAATCAAAGTAAATAAATATAACAATTAAGGACTGCCACTTGATAGGCTTTTGACTAACCTGTGTGATACTTCCACTGTAGCACGCACTGGGAGCACGTGAGGCCTCGAGGAAGTATTGCTCTCACCGTCACGTTCATAGGTTTAAAGTTTTTCGGCAGAAAATACCTGTGGAGGGATATAACAGTGTTTATTACTTAATAGTTGATTGATTAAGTAATTGATTAATTACTCCATACACACAGCATGTACATATAGGCTTATAGGTGCGGCAATTTGGTGTACTTCGCATGTCTATAAGTCAGAATTTCTGCATGTTCGTTTGATTGCTCTGAGACTTAAAGTCTGTTTTGGCATATATTTAACTATATTGTTTTGGTATTATATTCTGTTATAAATACAGCTTCTACATGGAGTACATGTGCTGGTATAGGACTGAGTAGAAATGTAGGAATTGGAATTTTTCCATAGGGTTCTTGGTGAAACAGAACGAAAGTTGGTCTGAACATGTCATTCACGGTGAAACAATGTCCAGCTAATTAAAGCTGAGTTTAAAACAGTCGTCCCACTCTGCAGTGGAAACGTGAAAACCTTGAAACGTTCCCTGGTTTGAAACGTGAAACCTTCATCATTGCAACCAACAGCAATTGTCACTACTGTGAATTTGTCTCTAAATTCGCCTTTTGATTATATATACACTTACATTGAATCTCCGTTGGAGAACTTGAGTGGATATCTGTCCAGGCAGGACTGCGTGGCTCGGACTTTCTTATTGTTGACAGGGCAAAGTTTAAACTGGAACCATCCTTTGTGCGGAGCTGTGATGTCTAACGTTACGGCAATTGTAGCACCTTCCTCGTAGGTGTCGACAATGATGCCGTTGGCATAGCGACCGCCTGCCTCGTGGGGTCTCGGGAAGCTGTCATACGGGTCCCCGCACACACCACACCGCCCATTCTGCTGCTCCCACTGGTGCTAAAACACGGCAGAAGAAAGACACAGTTAATGAAGGGACCCGTCAGGTCGTTGTGTGGAAAGTTTAGATACTATGTGTGAGCTTTTAGGATTTCACTTGTCACTCAAATGGGTTTCTGATGTTACCTGCGCCAGTAATAAATACATATGCCGTCCTGTTTATAGTAGGAGCTGTATGAGGATTAGATAGACTGTTAGCTATATATATAGGTATATCGCACACTCTGAAAAAGACTACAGCGTGGAGAGTAAAACCAAACCAGCAACGACAGTGTGATGGTTGGCATATGGTCACAAGTAACCTTTGAAATCCGGACTCTTGTAAATTGACCTCACACAGGGTTTTATTATAACTGAAAGCCATTGAAATCACCACTTTATGCCATTTAAATCGACATTTGTTTCAAAACGATTGCATTATAAAATTACGGATGTTGTCAGTTTATTAATTCATAAACGGTTTGCTTCTTTACTTGTCCATTTGTTTATTCGATATATTTTTACGAAGTACCGGTATTGAAATATGATTGCACCGCATCGCGCCTCACATGCAAGGTACGGGGCAAACTTCCCAAACAAAAACCAAAGCCCTTTGAGAGACGGATGGATTCGAACAACTGAATTAATTGATCAAGAACTATGGATTTGAACTGAGACAGATTGCACCCGTCGGTCAGACAAGGTTTGATTATCAACTTGTGAGCAAAAAAATGACATGTGCGGATGAAAGCAACAAATGCGGACAGCTTAACGTATGTCGAAAGTGAACACTGTTGTTCGATTGCAAGACAGTGTACTTGTCAAGATCAAATTTACTGACACGCTACAACGTCCACATATTTAGTAATACCTTTTGTGAAATTTATTTATTTATTTGATTAGGGTTTAGTGCCGTGCTCAAGAATATTTCACTTTTACGACAGCGGTCGGTATTATGATGGGAGGAAACCAGGCAACATTGAGGAAACCCAAGACAATCCGCATGTTGATGGCGGATGATCCCACGTACGATCGGAGAGGAAGCCAGCATGAGCTGGACTTGAATTCATAGAGACTGCACTGGTGAGAGGCACCTGGATCGAGGAAGCCCCCCGTCAAAAAGCTAATCGACTTTAATTTTGTGTAAGGTTGAAGACATGTCTTTTACCTTTTGTCCGCCACAGTTGAGCTCGTGATCCTGGACATCGGCAGGGTTGTCAAAGCCGAATCGCCACATGGTTGCTCTGTTTGGAGGGTCCACCAGGCGCCCGTGGCCATGTGTACTCGAGGGGAAGAGAAGAGTCCAAAGTACCACGGGAAATACCGTAAATGCTACCGTGACCATTATAGCGGTTTCGCGCTCCACTGAAACGGTTATCGTTTATACGTCGACAAGTGGAAACTGCTGCGATGGGCCGGAAGCAAACCTCACAGCTGGACAAAACTGTCGCCCTGGCAAGTGTTAAAAAAAAATAATACAAAAACGACTGGGCAATAGCGTGCAAATGGAAATCGCTACAACGTTACCTCAGTTACAACTGTAACGAATCTGTTCGAGAGAAACTGTTACGATTGTAAATGGCGACGGGCAATGTTTGGATGATCGCTTTGGAATAAAACTTGTGACGATGGCGATTCGGCGTACCGGTGACTCTCTGGAGAATGAAGTTTGTTGATACCAGAAGCTATACCCGGGACTGGGATCCGAGGTCTTTATATACCTGAGCGCAAACGTCATAGTGATTCTGTCCAGGTAATTGGACTCTGACCTGGAATGTCTATCTGACAATGGTAAGATTTCAACGGGAATTTACATCTCTCTGATACTTTGTTAACAATATCAGCTGAAAGCTAATCCACGCCAAGGGTGGACCCGTGTGAAGACCAACGAACCGGTACCGGTAAGTAGTGGATACGATGAGTAAGATATTTTAGGAGAATGGGTTCATTTACAGTTTATTATGCCGTTGTTTGGAATGTGATGAGCTGATCAAACTGCTTACACTTCGCGGATGCGGTAACAACCAATTCAATTCTCATTACATCAACATTTTTTTTCAGTGTGGCAAAACTCAAATTTAGCTCTAGTGTTGCCAGAAATAGCAACAAGCCAATGGGTTTGGTGATGTCCTGTTACATACCTTAGTTAAGCATTAGTCTCCTAGATTTGTTAAGTAAACTGAACAAATCATTGCCTTCGGGAAACACATCAGTCCAGCTTGGATATAATAGATGACAAGAAATCCCCACACCGCGGTAATATTTACAATGACAGGATGTGGAAGGCACCATATCTGCAATACTGCTTTGAAATGATCATAGTCTAACTTACTGGGGCCAGTACGACCGAATTTGTGTGGACAAATAAGAGTTGGTTACCTCATCGGTCAACTCGGGTGACTCACTGTGCCCCACAGACACCGGAAGTGGGGACTAAACTTCTTTGATAGCGATATCACCCAAGCCAAACATTTACTTTACCTTGCCCAAACTTCAAAGACACTCGCTGCATGCTTCTACATCGGCATTACATTCCTGACTTCTTTGGTTTAACTTGTATACTGCACCATGCTTTTCTGTATGCCATTTTAGGACTTAACTCAAACCATGGTTACCATTGAACCTTTTTTTTCAAGACTGAAACAGGGTAAATGTGCGGCGGGTATGTAAGGCCGATGTAACGGAAAACTCTAAATAAATTATTTATTTATTTGATTGGTGTTTTACGCCGTACTCAAGAATATTTCACATATACGACGGCGAGCAGCACTGTGGTGGGAGGAAACCGGGTAGAGCATGGAGAAAACCACGACCATCCGCAGGTTGCTTTCAGACCTTCCAACATTCGGCCGGAGAGGTAGACATGCGGAGTCTTCCTGTGGCAGGTCGAGTTCATGCCGCCAAAGTGCTGCCGCCACTGGAGCATCATGCCTAAGACACCAAAAATGACACCCCATCCAGTCACATTATACTGACACCTGGTCGACCAGTCCTGCTTCCTTGCTTTAACCTCTCAGTGCCGTGCGACAAGCGAGGCAGCAACAAGTACCATTTTGAAAATATGGTATGACCCGACCCTGACCTCCCCAGCTCGAGGCGGACGCTCTGACTACCAGGTGGCCGAGGTGGATTAAAGTAAATCACGTTAGTCTGATTATTGTTTAACGCCACTTAATTTTTCTCTTGTGCGACAGCTGACAGTTTTATGGTGGAGGTAATCGGTGTACATGAGGTAGGCAAAACCACTTGTCATTTGTCAAGTTACCGACAAACTTGCTGAATATTGCTGGATGACAAATTCTCTACAACGAACATTAGCCTGCGCTAGTGGTCAAGAGAATCACATAAACAGTGAGCGGTTAAATATCGTGAAATATTCACGCATTTGACGCATTTCACTCAAGTATGTACATGAGTGAAGTGAAGCGAATCGAGTAGTGTCCAGAGAGACGCCTTGCGTATTTTAATAGCAGGCTGTTTCCTCCAAATCTGATGGCTTAAAACTATTTGTCAAAGGTTCATTGGTCAGTGGTTCATTTTGTAAAAGTTCCTAGACCAAGGGCAATTGGCCTGAACTTGGGCAGTTTACGTTACTCGCTCAGCGAGAACTCGGGTACAGGCTGACTTTTAACATCATCCTGCTAGTTATTAGTTAGTGGTTGCTCAGATGTTGAAATTTGCATTAGAAATGACGCGGACGCTCAAAAGATTTGCCCTATACTCTACCGTGCGGCGATGTGGTCTGACTTTTAGGACGGCCTTCTAGTCCAAGAAACGTGCCCATACATGAGCCTAAAACTGTAACAAAACTACTCTCTGGAAACCTTGGTGACTACATACCATTTTATTTAGCCTATCCAAATTATTCTGGTCTCCGTTGCCCACCTAAAGCAAATACAAAACCACTTACTCTTGATTTGCTTAAAACACTCTGACATCTAGAACACATAACAACAATGGACAGTTTCCTGGCAGCTATCACTCGGGAGTACCAGTCTCAAGCTATAAACCTACCTTTGTTTATTTACTTATTTGACTGGTGTTTCACGCCGTACTCAAGAATATTTCACTTATAGGACGGTGGCCAGCATTAGAGTGGGAGGAAACCGGGCCGAATCCGGGGAAAACCAAAGACCATCCGCAAGCTGCTGACACAGCTTCCCACGTACGGCTGGGGAGGAAGCTAGCATGAGAACTCACAGAGATCGCGTTGGTGAGAGTCTCCTGGGTCATTGCACTGCGCCAGCGCACTATCCAACTGAGCCAAAGAGGCCCCTAAACCTACCTTTAGATGGGCTAAATAATATTTTATGCAGTTACAGATCTTTCCACACAGGAGTGTTATAACCACTTAGGCCCATGCTACGCTTGTTTCGTGGGCGTAAAGGGTAGGTCGGAAAGTCAGACCGCGTCGTCGCACGGTTGAGTGATTGTGCAGGTCTCAGACGTGAAATTTGATCGTCACTGGCGACCGCATCATTTCTAAAGCATATTCCAACGCCTCGGCAACCTCTGAATAACTACTTATGTGGTACGACCTGGGCCAGGCTTTCCCAAGACAAACGATTGCTACACCCTCTTTCCTGAGACAAACTTTGTCGAACCAGCTTTTCTGGGGCCAACTTTTGTCGAACCAGCTTTCGTGGGCCAAGCTTTGGTCAAACCGGCTTTCCTGAGACAAAATCTGGTTTAACCACCTTTCCAGAAACAAACTTCGGACCGACCAGCTTTTCTGGGACAACCTTTGGTTCCCTCAGACAGCTTTCCCTCAGTTTCAATTCTGTTTTCCTACACGAGATCAAAGCACGAAAACTGCTTCGCTACATAAAACGTTTTATGCGTAAAATACCCGTCAAATAAGTCCTAAGTTAAGACAAGTGGTCTTCAAAAGTGAAAGACCGGTCAAGCGGTTTTACGATCGCTATAGCCAATGCACACAGCGAGAGTCAGTAGTATAGCGGAAAGCATGCTGAGGGATAACTCCAGACAACTCCGAAACTCTTGAACTCATTACGTTTATTTATTTATTTATTTATTTGATTGGTGTTTTACGCCGTACTCAAGAATATTTCACTTACACGACGGCGTCCAGCATTATGGTGGGAGGAAACCGGGCAGAGCCCGGGGGAAACCCACGACCATCTGCAGGTTGCTGGCAGACCTTCCTATGTACGGCCGGAGAGGAAGCCAGCTTGAGCTGGTCTTGAACTCATAGCGACCGCATTGGTAGGAGGCTTCGGGTCATTGATTACGTTTAGAGCACGTGCTCTAAATGTGATGAGTGGAAGTGAAGGAAGCTGTGTGTAGGCCATGTCAGACTGGTTGAAAGTAGGTTTTCTCCAACAAAACCACTTGAGAGACCCGACGAGCACCGTTCACGGCTTACTACTACCAATGCCCCACAACAGATGTGGTGAGGTAGTCTCGAGGAACCCAAAGTGGAGGGACTAAAAATGGTCAACAAAAACTTGGAATTTAATAATACAAAAGCCAGAATTTATATTTGCGTAACATTATTCCTGTATACATTATACAAACAAAATATTCTTAGGACGGTATACGCTCAATGTGGACACAAACTGGACGGAATCTTTGGCCACCTATTACAATACAAATCTCACAACAACTAACCGGCGAATCTGAAATGATTGACACCCAGCTGATATACAATAACCTGAGAGATTCTGGTAAGGTAATGGTCAAATGTTGGATATACATGCAAAGTTTCATAAGTAAAATAACTATTATGTTTTACAAATATGAAAAATGAGGAAATTCATGCAAACGAAGCGAAATTATGGAATAACCTCATACTCTGCATAAGGCATGTTCTGTTTCACAGGTATGGGAAGTTTCATTCAAAATACATTCAAGACAACCAACAAAGATGTACAGAATTTCTTCCATTCACTACATTTACAAAGGCACCAGATTTCACTGTTTTGAAGGGCTTAGGTCACAAAGAAGTCAACAACACAATTTTACCACCACCTTGAAGAAGGTAACTTTGTCCACACTTCTACTCTACTCACACAGAATAAATTTTTCCACATTTTATCCCTTATTTGGAGATCTTATTTGGTATTCTCCTTTTGGATTAAGAAAACTGTGTTACAGCTATTTCTGTCTTATTCAAAAGATTTTGTTCATTATCCACTTGTTCCCTAGTTCTCACAAAGAAAGTATCCACTTCTCTGTTTTATTAGTAAACTGCACATTTTATTAAAACTGAAGTTTTTTCAATCATTAAGTCAGGAATAAATACTTCAGTACAGACAATAATCTCCGGACAAAGAATTTGACAGCAGCTAGAATTTTAATCCAAAGTTCCAAGACTGCTGCTTAAGCTTATGGTTCTGTGTTAAAGAAAAAGGGCAAAATCTGAAATTAAGACACAACTCCACTTGACCCAAAAGTAGGCATTTAACAGGACTGATCTATTAATGTCCCTAAAATCAAGTAGTCATTGTGTGTCACCTTTAAATGTCACTACTTCAGCATCAGCATCTGCTGTTATGGAAACATTGTCAGAGAATGTTATATTTCATCACCAGGTAGCAATATCAAAATATTACAGCAGTTAACACACTGGGAACCAGAAGCGCCCCTACACAAGGCATCCCATATTCTACATTTACATTATAACTTTTTCACAATAATAAGGCAAGGGAAGAAAATGCACTATTGGATGACTGGGATTCTAAACACTGTTTACTTTCAAATACATCATAAAAATGTACTACTGTATTTGATCTAAAATTTTGACCATGACTAACTTTTTTGTCTGCTTCTAAGATGTATATTCATCTAAAAAGATATCCTAAGGTTTGCTTGGTAGGTAGGATGATACCCTACTGAAAAAAAAAAAATTCAGCACCAGAGTTTATATTTTTATAATTTCAAAATTTATTTATAATTTTAAAATTAATTTCATGCTTTCTTGCATCTATTGATATAATTTTTTATGCTGAAGTTTTAGGGCAACAGTTCAGGATTTTATCTGTCACCTGATGAATCAGTTTGTATACTGTTTTACATGTGTCCAATAATAATTCACCACCTCAACAACCTTGCCTTCCATAACAGGGCCATCCTGAAAAACATGTTTGTTGGGAGTAGCCCAAGCCACCCTCCAGAAAAGCTCCTCACTAAAAAGTTTTACTTGGTATTTGGAAAAAAATTTTTGATGTTTTTTATATTTCCTCTCCATGTTGCCGTCTTAAAAACCAGTGTCTTTGTCAAAAGAAAGAAGGAAAAATTCTATACCACCTGACACTTTTTTTTCTCAAAGGTTCAGGTAATGCCCAACAAACAGTCTTGTTTTTTCACAGGTTGGCTTAAGCAAGGTGGAGAAAGAGGCTGATATGTGGTGTGTTAATTCACCACATTTACATGTTCCAATTGCCATTTGGCTGGTATAATTTAACTATGTACACTTTTTGGTCAATGCTTTTTCAAAATTGTCATTATCGTATACACATACGATGTCTACCCATCAAGCCACATCCGGACATATACACAGGCATGTACATGTAACAGTCAACAGAGTCAATATAAAACTGTATCACAGTGTGTATTTGATCCCTTTATAAATCTCCTGAAACGTCGTCCAGTGGAAGCTGTGAGGCCCATCATCCTGAGAAGCCAGTTCTAACACCATCAACTCACCATCTCAATCCTCACACCCAACACAACGTCCATTCTCATAGCACACTTACCATATGCCACCCAGAAATCTCGCTGAAGAGGTTAAGCAACAGGAATCGCCTACCATGCAGTCTTACAAGTCATTATTCTGAAGCCACGTTTTTGTCCCCCAGAAAGACTTTTTGTTTTATCCCTTACATTGAGGATCAGCACAGAGACAAATAAGGATTAGGATACACCTCACTTAGAAGTGTGATACACATCACTGATGACCAGGATGCACATCTCTGAGGACCAGGGTACACATCACTGATTATCAGAATGCATATCGCTGAGGATAAACATATCACTTAGGATAAGAATGCACATCGCTGAGGATCAGGAGATATCACTGAGAATCAGAATGCACACTGCTGAGGATCAGGAGATATCAATGAGGATCAGAATGCACATCGCTGAGGATAAACACATCACTGATGACCAGGATACAGATCTCTGGGGACCAGGATACACATCACTGAGGATCAGAATGCACATCGCTGAGGATAAACATATCACTTAGGATAAGAATCGCTGAGGATCAGGAGATATCACTGAGAATCAGAATGCACATTGCTGAGGATCAGGAGATATCAATGAGGATCAGAACTGCCATCACATCACTGATGACCAGGATACAGATCTCTGGGGACCAGGATACACATCACTGAGGATAAACACATCACAGATGACCAGCATAAAGATCTCTGGGGACCAGGATACACATCACTGAGGATCAGAATGCACATCGCTGAGGATCAGGAGATATACACATTACTGAGAATCAGAACACACACCACTGCATGTCAGAACACACATCAATGATGATCACAATATTACAGATATCGGCTCAAGGCACAGGACACCTCAATGAGCAATCATCTGTTTTGACGACGCCAAGTCATGATGAACACCAGGCTGTTCTCTAGTCTGTTCAGTCCATCATCTGGGCTTGTCCATCATCTGGGCTTGTGCCTAGGATGCCGTTGTGGTGCTGCTCTTGACAGCTGTGACAATGCTACCTGTTGTCGTGGTGCCAACATTGAACTCGAACTCCTGTGATTCTGAGGGTCCCTGAGCCCTGTTTGCCGTAAAGATCTGGCCGGATCCAAGCGGGTGGGGTTTGCAGGGGCAGGTGTTCTGGGGGTGGGTCTTGGGGTGGCAGGTTCCATGCGGACTTGAAAACAGCAACAATTGAGATACTCGCAGTCTGTGTTACACCCACAACTACACTCACACGTGCCACACTACAAAACAAAGAAAACAGTGAAACTCAAGTCATGATGCTATGCTGTTATACCCCATGTTACAATGGTATCATCATTCCAACATGGCTGCCAATCTACTCCTCTGCTAGGGTGATGCAGTCAAGCGGAAACCCGTTATAAAAGCACGTAGAGGAATATCTCAAAATGTTTCAAAGAGAAAGAGTACCACTCCATGCTGGCCAGGTGTCTTAGTAGAGACAAATAAAGCCACACTACATTGTTGTGTCTTCTAAATGACTTTTAAAATGTTGAAGCATCACAATACTAAGATGACACGGAAACTCATCAGCGTCATTTGACCTTTCAGGATTAGTGGCGACATCTGGTGGACAAGGGAAACCACTCTAGATTCTGAAACCCTCTAATGCATTAGACATGTATTAAAAGCAGAAGTTAACTGTTACTGAGTGTGAGGAGATCACAATTCAGGTTTCATTCATAAAATCTCAGAAGCTGCTGTACTAACTTTTGCATGAAAATTCCACCACAAAATTCCAAATAATTAGTATTAAAGAATGGAGGATATTCCTGAAAAAAACATTATACTGCCTTACCTTTTACCTATTCCATAATTAAATTTCACGACTGTTACAATTTTGTTCACGTGTTAACAGTCCATTTGTACAGCATATCTCATCACTGGATGTATCATGAAATTTATGCTCAAATATCTTACTGTATTTTATGCCATATGACAATACAAAGATGTACGGTACTTTACACTCTCAGATTACAAACACATGCAGCATGCAAAATGCAGCATGCTTCAAAGGGGAAGAACAGCTGTTTTATACACACATCAAAGAATGCTTTATTGACCTCTTCTCTATAAAGTTTAATAAATGCAGTATTATTTCAAATTTCCTTGCCACCATTGCCACCAGTGAAAATGAAGTGAGGAATATTTTGAGACAGAGACAAGATGATTTAATTCAACTATTGTATTTTTGACATTTCTTGCCTTACAAGGACATGGTCGTTCAAATATTAGTTATTTCAGCACTATTACAGAATGACATGAATATTAGGTATTTTTCTCAAGAAGTAAAAGTTACAAGCTTTTCGCTAATCCCACCCCCAGCATTGTAAGTGAAGTGCATGCTTTAATAGAGGGGCTGTCGATTCAGTGGACCTTGAGAATGCGCACAGCACTCAGTAAGCTTTACATGTAAACAAATATGGCTCATGATATGCGTAAGAGAAGGACACGACTCGCTGGTAACAGGGTCGGCTAAAAACAGGTGTAAAGAGAGCCCAGCAAAAGCAAGTCTAGAGTTGTAATTGGTGGTCAGTTGTTGTAAAACTACAAAGCTTGATAGGTGAGTGCACATGTTGTTGTTGTTATTGCAGCAGTGTTACAATGTCAAACATGACCCGTCCTCTTTGCGTTGAATTCGAGTAATGACAGAACTTGTCCTGGCTCCTGCACGCTACCTACTTAATGAGTATTTTTTATTTCAACGTGTCTGATTTAGTTTATGAACGAATTTCAAAACTTCGTCAAGACGTAGCAATCAGGATTTATTTAAAAATCCAATTTTGGGCAACCATGTTTCTTTAAATCATAAAAAGGAATGGAACGATATATACATGTGTTATTTTCGAGAATGTTTTCAAAGCTCTTTGATTGGCATATACCAACACGGAGCACTTTTTATCCTGTTAGTTTCAAACCAATTCCTGTTATAAAACCCACCACCAAACACATACACCATGCCACAGAAAACCACTACACGTCTGTAATATAAAAACTTCTCACACAAAATCATTTAATTTTTTTCCTGCGGTACTTTTTGTATCACCGATTACTTACACAACGAAGTGTCCAGTAACAAAGGGACATCACTCTGTTGTTATACCACAACTTGGGACTTCTTTGCTACAGTGATCATCAGTGTGTGATACACTACTGTACATGTGGGTGCACATACAAGCCCTGATATGTCCTGCACACCCTAAGTTACCTTTTCTCACAATCTAAAAGGTTGAAAATTTTAATGCTATGTAAGTTATATTCGTCTTGTAAAAAGCATGTAGATGAACATGTCTGGAAAATCACAGACATTTGGATAAAGTGATTTACAAACAACACAGGTACAATGCTTGGAAGTGCCAAAAATACACATAACCTAACCTGAAAACTGTACAGTTACACATAGGTGCCATGCAATGACCATTCCATACAAAAACATCCCTCAACCGACCATCCTATGGAAAGAAGAATGACAGTGCTCAGTGTTCACGTGTATAATATTGGTTTTCTTAACCATAGTCATGTTCAATGTGCTGTGATGCATGTATCACGATTTGTAAGTTTAACTTAACTTTTAACACAATTGTAATCAAATGGCCCTTGCCAAACATGAAACCTTCACTTCTGATGCAGCTCTGTGATGCATAACATGTTATTTGAGTCTATTATTTAAATCAAGGCCAGATCAACATCAAAATACACACTATTATATGGACATTTAAAGAAATTTTACAAGATCAAAAAACACAAACCTTCAAGTGAATCACTCCAAACACCAAGTGAATAACTCAAAACCCAAGTAAATCACCCAAAACAAACTGAATCACGCAAAACCCAAACCACCAAGTGAAAGACTTATCCAACAAAACACTGTCCACAGTGTATTGAGGACTCAACACACTTCCGACCTCATTACATGCTAATGCTTCATTATGTGAAGTAAACATTTCATGACAAATTGTTCCGCATTTCCTCACTGTGGTCTTCAGAGAATCAGCCAAGAAAATGATCCAAGCTCACCTAACCGGATTGGTCTAACTTTCGGGTAAATTTATCGGAAGATAAAATGGTTTCTTTCTGCTAACAGATATTAATCATACTACATAACATGTATGTCTACACTGATTAACACTGATATCCTGTCGACAAAAGACAGTGATCTTACAGGTGAATACAAACCATCAAGCGAAAGTCACCCAATGGCAAAAACCCTAACCACCAGTGACTCACTTGTTTTTTGGGGGTTGTTTTGTTTTTTTTGTTTTTTTTTTTTTTTTTTTTTTGATCATTCACTCAGCACCTTAGATTTGTGTAGATGTGATGTCTGGGACTCTTGCTGTCCCATGCTTACTTACTGGGCCCACCTGTGAACTTATAGCAGATATTTAAGAGGTTCTGATTATTCTGATTGGTGGGATATAGATCGTACAGCAGTTCAGGTTACTCAGAGAGGAGAGGCGAGAATCTGCGAGCCATTGTCACAAAATCTTCACTTTACCTGAAAAGTGTACAAAGATCTGTTGTGACAAACAATCCATGCTGTGCACAGGAGATCAACAACAGTGAAATCCTCACACCGCAAAATCATGCAGCTTGTGACGTGAGCTGGCAATACATGTGTACCCTGCTTATACCCTGCTAATATCAGGACAGCGAGAACACTGGCGTGGGTTTCAGGGCTCGAGATGAAGGATGGACTGACTGAGGCCGTGCCCATCTGGACAACCTATTCAGAACTTTCATTTTCATTTTCACTTCAAACGACAGCAGCTAATTCCATCTGAGCTCTGTGAACAAAGTTTACCGAGGTTTTTCCCATGATTCAACTACCAATATATTTCTTTTAACTTTTGCAAATTTTCTTTCTCTCTCTCGTTTTCAAATTAATAAAGGCCGATGACATTTCTTCCCTTGTTTCCTGTCAAAATAATTTGGAAAATTAGGTTGGGTGGTTGAACAATTTTCATTTTTCCTTATCAGGTTAGATTTAAGATACTCTTATATTTCATGGCAATTTCGTCCAAAAAATGAAATAATCAGTCCTGATGCAGAGGTTAAAATAAAGTGGAGGCAGAAATGGGAAACAAGAAACCAAGTGTGACTGGCCTAACATGTCTGCAGAGACAGCACTACGTTCATGTGTGGTTCTTGAGGCATTTCATCTAACTCATCCAAACGCCACCAAAGTCACATTAGACTACAAAGCACACATTTATATCCACACAAAGCCTTCTCTTAAAAATACACACATTTCACCCACAACTGCCCAATCAGTCTGCGCAGTGTTGAGGGAATGCTGGGTCACGGACTTGAAACATCCTCTCAACACATTCTGAGGTACAGGCAGTGAACAACATCAATCAATATTAAGGGACTGAGGGGTTTGATAACTGAAATCTTCGCTAACGCTCATGATCACTGTATAACAGATTTACCTCTTTTCAATACACAATATGAATGGGGGTCGACTCTACGAAGCCATGTCTGACTTCAACGCAGTCAGAAGTAAAAATTTACCATGTAGATATGTTGAGTAGTTTATGACCTAAATGTTTTCATTGTGACATATTTATCCTAACACTGGTCAGAAGCTCCAAATTTCAACTCCTAAAAACACAATGCAACAAGATAAAATGTCAATGTTGCAGTGTTGCTGAAGCTCGCTTTGCTTATTTATTTTTTTTTTTTATTTTTTTTTTTGTGATTTCATATTGCACAGTCATGACAGCGTCAGTGAAGTTAAAACCACCTCCCCAAAACGCTCTGCCAACAACTGTGTAACTAAGGGACACCTTGTACCAGCAATGCCCGGCTTGTTCAGTCTCATTAACCACACTGTTATTTTTGTAGCACAATCCCTGGAGCTGCTTAAACGTGGATGTAACTCCCCTGTAGCTGAATGACAGAATTTTTTCCACATTTGAACAACCAGTCAAAGAAAAGCTACACATTATTTACACTAACATCTAAGTTTGGCCAAGCCTTCCACATGTCATCACTAACAGGAACGAAACGACTGTGGATAATGCAAGTACGTATAACTGTCGTCGGCACAGTAGCTTCCCTATTCCAGACATCACACATCTCGCATACATCATACATCTTAGTATTCCCTTAACTGCCATTACAACATATGTTGTACAGATAGGAAATACATTTACTGTAAAGTAGATCGTCATACTGACTTACACATTATTAAAACAACATTTTCACATGCCAAGGCAGCCAAGGCTGTAGAGAGGCATGTTAAATTGCAAGTGCTCGCGTGTGTGCTGTCTCTCTCACGATTTTACTCATACCATGGAGACTGTGTGTGAGTGTGTGCTTGTGATGAAGCTTTCTAACAGCTCTGCAAAGTGCTGACTAGGTGTTTATATAGACACTAGAGTAAAGGCACAGATACTTACTGCACTGATATCACATAACTAACGCCTACACACTGCAGAGAGAGGTTACGCCTGAAGAGTGGGTTGCTGGGTCAAGGTCATTCCACATTGTGTACACTGGGCAGGAAAACAAAAACACCTCCTCTCAGATGATACAGCATATACAGTGACAGTCTAACATCCAGACCACAGGGGGTGGGGGAGGTGGAGGACTGCCTAGGCCATGGTGTCATCGTTTGGTCACACATAATGATCACACACAAACACACAACACACCTACAACTACTTTGAAGAGTCAACTTGACCAATTCCTTAAAAACATTGAAATAAATCATAACCATACATGTATACTGAATATTCTAGTTTAACCAAGACATTTCACACCTGGTACCTGTAATTATGAGGTGATTTACTCCTTATCACCACTTAGAAAGACAAATATCAAAAGAATATTTACAAATAAAAATAATTACTTACTGTTAATTTTATGTTTAAATTTTCAGCCTATGGCTGACACTTGATGATAGACAGCTACATGTACAATGGTAAATTTCTAATTATTTTACTGAGTTAACGAACACTTTTTTTATGTAAAATGAACCATCAGTTACAGTATAAACCCACAACTGTTAAGAGACTTCATAAACACAAAGTGAATAATTCCAAAGCAAACAGGTCTGTCCGCTGTGCAGAGTAGCATGTTAAAGAAATTTTAGGTTCAATTCAATCTCAAAACAAAAACAAAAAAAATGCCAAAAAAAAAAAAAGAAAGACCCCTACAGAAACATGGAACTGGTTTCAGGACAGACAAGTTGAGTCTCCATTGGCAGTTTTCAAGAAAACACAATAAAAGAGACAGTAAAATCACAATGACCTTTATCTCATGATCAGATGTCTTACTTATGTACTGGCCACATACTAAGGCCTCAGTGCTTATGGATTAACATACTGACTGTTAAAACACCAAGCTCTAGTCCTTCAGAGTTTGTAGTTGAGCAGACAACAAAATAGTACAACAGACACTCAGGGATACATGTACTATTAACACAGAAAACTAACACCACAATGAGACAATAGTGATGAAACAAAGAGTAACTAAAATGATACAGAAAAATATGTAGAGCTGGAAGTCTTCTGGGTAGTGTGAGGAGAAATAATAGTAGCTTCAAACACTGAAGTCATGGCATTTTAGGTACAGTATAGTATCATGACATTCTGAGCTACTTTTATTTTCCTCAGTGCTAAACTAATCTTCTGCCATTCATCAGTTTACCTTCTTTTCGGATAAGATCATTGCACTGAACAAATGTATCACATAGTGTGATACAGTTTTCAAGCGCTGTGACACAGCTATTCTGTGATGTGCTACAGTAATCACACGATGTGCTACAGTTATCATAGGGTGTGCTACATTTATCACAGGACGTGATTTAGTTAACAAAATGTTGTGATACTGTTTTAGAATGTTGTCATACAGTTGAGAAACCAAAATGTTCTGTGTTTAGTGCAGATCCTAAATCCAGAAAGTGAATTAACCAGCATCACATGGTACACCAACAAAAACAGGTCTGCCTGTTTCCAGTCAGCCAGTTCTGAAGCTGCCGCACACTGTGAAAGTCTATGGCTGAACCACTTTCCAGCTATTTAAGAGGTTGGTTTTCCAACAACTGAACAAATGAAAACTCTACATCCAGGGGGAGAGCCCGTGATTCAAAATATTGTGTACTCTGTTTATTAAAATGTGAAATCTGCAACCAACACTGCCACCAAAACGCTGTGTTAAAAGAAAAAGACCAAGGAGTTATTCTGTGTCCTTGACTGTTACATTATAGCTGCAAGAGCAGCTACCAGTTCAAAATTCACACAGCGAACTCGGTGGCAGACTATCTGAAAATCAGTATTAGTACATTAGAGCATACTCATCAATCACTATGAGGATACCTTACAAGGATAAGGTAGTGTTTGGTGTAATCTACCTGCATGATTTTAGTATACACATATACAGAAATGAACCCATTATATAAAGTTAATTCCTGGTAGACATCTAAATGTAGACAATCTAAAGACATATTAGCAAGGGATTCACTGCAATTCTGCTTCCTTTGTATTGGTTTTGTTCCAGCATATTTTGGGTACATTACCGATATCCCAGTAAAGTGATATAGAAATAAAACTTTCTGATTACTCATTGGCTGACAAGCCTTGTTCCAAACTGTAAAGGTTTACATCAATAGCAGGAAAACTGGCACTTTAACACAGCAGGCAAAAGAGTTGAGGTATTAGAATATATGTGCATGTACATGTTTATTTTTGGAATTCCTAAACCAACCGACATGATGATTACAGAGCAAATCTTGCATGCTCTCAATCCATCTTAATGACTTGCCTCTGTACAGCCAATTATACTGAATTGCTTCATTACTCCACTGTGATAGGATAAGGTCTTCAAAATATGCGTAAAGAACACAGTGAAAACACCGGAAAAGGCTGAAGAATTCCAGAGGTTTAATTTTCACAGGTAAAAAGAGTTGCTTCCTTTTGACAAATCTTGAAATGAACTAACTCAAATTCTTCAAACTGATAATGCTGTGAAGAGACCATACCAACGTAATCTGCTTCCTCAGTTTATACATTTTTGTGTATGCAGCCCCTGCATTTCACTGAAATCTCCTCAACAAAGAGCATCTTAATGCCGATTGTTATACTCTTATGGTTATAAAGAATTTACAAATGAAATATAATAAACTAACCTCGGGTGCTGACATTCAAACTTTCTCCACTTAAAATTTATTGAACAGGCTCAAGATATTCAAGGGAAACAACTCTGGTACTCATGTTTGAAACTAAACAGTGTTAGAAAAGCATTAGGGAGAAGGCTATGTCTGGATCAATAATGGCTTTAAATACCTGAAAATGAATAACGTAAGTTACAAGCAACAGTATGTCTGTTGCAGAATTTAACAAGTTTACTAAACAGACACTACAAAGGTTACATTTAATAAATGTTGAATAGACTTAAAGACTCACAAAACAAGTAAGTCAGGTGTTCACTTTACTACAGCTACAAATAATGTGGAAAAAGTTTCTAAAAATCGGAATTAAAACTGTTAAGAAGGTTTTACGCAGGGTTTTAGCAATTTACAGTGTGCAGCTATCAGATGTTAAAGAGTACTCTAAATCTGAACGAGAGAGAGAGGAGATAATTAAGGGGAGATAACTCACATTACAAGAGCCACTTGACCCAGATCCTGCACAACACTGGCATAGAATGATATCCACACAAGTAAATTGCTGAAACAAAACCAGAAAAAAAAATGTGTTAAATTAAATTACACTGTATTGCACACAAATAATACAGCTATTTCTTTTCCCATAAATACCAAGGTGAGAGTAAAAATCAGTAATATAATTATACATTATCAACATGTATATCTGAAAGATGATTTCGTCATTTCAGCAAAAATATGACATAGAAAATTATTTTAGATTTCTACGCTAGAAGTATAACTAAATAAGTCTGCACATGGGTACTCAGCTAGAGAACAGTACAAAAATGAACAAAAAAATCATGCTTTAAATTTCTGTACTTGCTCATACTAACAGACTATACAGATAACAAAGTTTTCCAGTGACGCAAAAGCCTAAATTTCAAGAAATCTGTGAACATCTCATATCACTATATTCACAAGCTGTTCAATAAGAACCATACAGCTCAACATCTTCGTAAGACAAACAAAAGAGAAGAAATATAACTACATGTTCAAGTACAAAATTTTCGGACAAGTCTGCATGCACAGGACATGTAAATCTGGCAACAAAAAACAAGTGAAGAAATGTCACGTAACACAAACAGGGCTAGGATAACACCAAGTGCAATACCTTACAACAAGCTTGGGCTTCCTGAAACATAAATGATTCCGTAACTTATTAACTTATTTTATTTGACTGATGCAGAAAGCTCTACTTAAGAATTTTGCGCTTATATTGAGTGGACGTGTTTCTTCATTTTTTCCCAAGAATCTGTAAAATATCAATGTCAATGTCAAATCAGTAGCTCCAAGTGAATATCAGAAAGCACATAAATGTCAACACTGGATTCAATATTAATAACTTTAATTTTTTGAAACTATCATTTTGAACACTATTTTAGTTATGCTTAAATTTCTATTGTTGTTTTACTTTTGTTTGGCAAGCCAGGCAATTAGCTTGACATCTTCCATACATGGTAGTACATTCATGTATAAGGATCTGATGTTGGAGCCAGTAAGTGTACCTAGGTATGTGTGAGCAATGTCAGGCCTGATCAGGCCACTTTATTATGAGAATGCAGTCAGCTAGTTGTCAGCAGAAGACTACACTGAGTTTAGTGTCAATAAAGTGAAGAATTTTACATAAACATTACACTGGGTTTATTCATAATGCAGTTCAGGATCCCCTGAACACAAAAGCTTAATTTTTGTTTTTGCTTAAACATATATTGTCTCGCAAGGCAGAAGACATTATTTCTTGAGCAACCAAAACTGACATCAATGCCTGCATATTTATACAAAGGCCGTCTGTTTCATGGGTACCTTCAGAAAATTACTGACAAACTTTTCCATATGTCACATGCGTACAGATTTACACACCACATCAGCGTGACTGATGGAAAAAGTCAAGTAACCTCCAACAAATGTGTTCGCATCCTGCTGCTAAGTAACTCCCTGCTCCCTACATGCAGCTAAGTCTCCAGAGGAACCAGGGAAATTTATAGTAAGTGAATTGCTGAATAGTCAGAAGACCCGGTATTGCCCTCACTGTCATACGGAATGCTCAAGGTCTTAGTCGGACACTCAATACAATACAAGTTGCATCCTAATGCATACAAAATTGCACTTCAGTCCAACATGTCTAGTCTTGGGATGATCAACAACTGGTCACTGACGGCAAAGAAATCTACCTCTAATAAGAATAAAAAAGAATTAATTATTTATTTATCATTAAAATCCCAGTATTTCCTTCACTCCTAAAAGTGATACCTTCACTAGTTAGATATCACTTTAGTTATTACATTTTGATATTACACTGCTGGTCAACTTGACCCATGATCCAGACGATCAAAAATGAAACACTTTGTTTTTATGACGTTCCAATCTGAGCTCACTGGGATGACATCATAATATAAGTCTAGTGGACTGCTATATTCCGACGTCATGCAAGAAGACACGTCATACTAGGCGTCATGTATACTGCTACAACGTGACCCTACTGACAGGTCTTTGAAGGCCTGCAGCTAAAACATTGCTCAAAACTTCTTTCAACACACAAAATCATGACATTGTTAAAGTATAAATAATAAACAGAATATTGCACAGTGATGGTTGAAAACCATAAATATTGTTCTCATGAAAGGTGAAAATGATAACCAACTCAACGCTTCGCGTCTCAAGGGTTATCTTTTCCACCTTTCGCTCGAAAAATATTTATGGTAGTCAACCTTCATTGTGCAATATCCTCTATGTACTATAAAGTTCTAAAGCTTCCAAAGAGCTTGGTTTCAAATAACTTCTGAATCATGAATTTTTGACCTATGACAAACTTGGCTTGGACACAAATGCAACAAAAGTTTCTTCTCAGAGAAGCAAAGTCTTCACCCATGTAACCCTGTGGAATAATTTGGTTTTGTGCATGTTCACTGGGGTGTAACATGTCCAACCCTCAAAAAAAGGGCCGTACTATACCGTCTGTGTTGGTGAAGCAAGTATCTTTTTTTTTTTTCATTAGCCTTAATATAAAAAAAAAAAAAAATATTTCCTACCATCCCAGCCTATTTTCTTCTCAAAGCACTGGCTTATACAAAACATAAAATTTTTAATGGATAGCCACAACAGCACATTACATTACCTTTCTGTTAGGACAGACTGAGTCCAGACAACTGGTTACACTAGGACTCTTGCAGCAGTTGCATGACTCAGACAGGCTGATGCAGCATTCACAGCACTGGGGCTGCTCCTCCTTACCACACATTTCCCACTGACCACACATACCACGTGCCTGTAGGACATAGGGAATGAAATTGGTAAAAAACAAAGAACTGGGTCACGATACAGTAGCAACTGCCATGGTGAAAGGGCATGTATGTATGCTTTGGTTTCACATTGTACTTAATGCTTTCTAGGTCATATGACGGCAAGAAGTCCTTAGATTTATTTATTTATTTATTTGATTGCTGTTTTATGCCGTACTCAAGAATATTTCACTTACACGACAGCGGCCCGCATCATGGTGGGAGGAAACCAGGCAGAGCCCGGGGAAAACCCACAACCATCTGCAGGTTGCTGGCTGGACCTTCCCACTTACAGCCGGAGAGGAAGCCAGCATGAGCTTGACTTGAACTGAAAGTAACTGCATTGGTGGGAGGCTTCGTGTTATTGTGCTGGGCTAGTGCGCTAACCAACTGAGCCACGGAGCCCTCAGGAGTCCTTAGAATTTATATACAGTGTGTCTTCTTGTGGCAGGGTGAGTCTATGCTGCCAATGAGCATTATACTGACACCGGGCCGACCAGTCCTGTTTCCTTGCTCTATCCTCTCAGTGCTGAGTGTCCAGCAGGGCAGCAACAAGTACCATTTTTAAAGTCTTTGTTACGACCAGACCCGGGACTGATCTCTGATCTCTTGACCTCGAGGCAGACACTCTAACCACCAGGCCACCAAAGGTGATCAAGGTGACTTGGGGGTTATGAAATCAAATAAATAATGATACATATCACAAAGTTGACAACATGCTTCCTTCCATCTGCCCGCAAACATAAACATTACTTTGATTAAATTATTCTGTGCGTTCTGGTGTTATCATATATTTTCAATCGGAGACTCATCCTCGGGTCATTAAGGCTGGCAAAATGAAATTTGGACTGGCTAAAAATTGTGATGGTAACCTCGAAAAGATACATAAAAATAAACAAAAAAAAATGGACAGCTAGAAATCTTCAATGATTTGCTCTTAAAAGGCAATCAAAATCATGGCTAACACAGCGGATCATGTAAATGTACCAAGGGCGAACCTTTGAGCAAGACAAATGTACGTTATTGCTCAACATGCACTGTACACGTTTCAGTGTCACTTACCAAACAGCACTGCCTTAGCACCAAAATGATAACAACAAGCACGACGTAGCCACCCACAGCTAAGCACACAATGGCGGCAGTGGGCAGTTGAGTGGAGGTGGCCACTGGTGCTTGGGTGGGTATTGCTGGGATCATAGTCTGTAAAAAGAAACATGATAGCTGGTTAGTCTTCTGAGTTTCAATCAATATTTTCATTTCAGTATTATTCTGCCATTCTACAATTTGCTTAATGAATGTTCCATTCCCATTTAAGCCTTCCTATGTTTGTTACAGTGTGTAATTAAGTATTTAAGACATAATAACCCCCCCCCCCAAATTTGGATGGCTAGAAATACTGTCAAAATCCCTACATAGCTGTGTATTTAGATCACATGTCACTTTTCTTCAGTACACACAACCACTCCGCACTATGTATATATAGACAAGCTGCGTTGAAAACCCAATGAAACAAATAGGAGCTTTGCACCAGATGGATTTGACTCCCTTTGTTTGAGTGATCCAGGTTTGTGTTCTGACTGAGCACAGAGGTTACTGCAGGGAAGGAATGCACCTACATGTATATCCACTGCAATGCATGGCACTGCATTAGGGAACCATTGATAACCATAACCGCTTGCATGGGTAGGCTACCAGCACGTACGTGTAAAATAAAAAAAAATATATTTTTTTTTTTAAACAAGTAATGAAATACTTACATCTGACATACTGCGTTTTGTTGTACAATAAACCCTAATCAAATTGCTGATCCTGTCTGGCTCATTCAAACGTCAGCGGTGTATCTCGTCGTCATCTTCCTTTAGACAGCTGCCGTGTCCATGACTGGTTGGGGAGCTGTTCAGTAGAGTCTAACCATGTATACACATGCCTTTCCCTGTTCAACACAACGTCAATACGTTAGCAAATATTTGAAACACCCCTAGTAAAGATAGGCTAAACCATTTGTCACATTAATTATCAGTTTATGCGTTCCCACGCCGTTTTCAACGAAACGCCAGCATTCAAAACAACAACAACAACAATAATTTAAACAGGGTTTACGCTTTGCATTTTGTGCACCGCGTAAGAGGTTAGTTTTGAACTGTTATACAATACATCTACAACAAATTTATCGAACACAGACACACACAAAATCCCGCTAAAGAGCTAACTTTACCGCCTCCAAGAAACCGTGATGCAGGTTGCGTCTTGTTTCCAGGAGAGCTCTTCTGCTTTGGAGATAAAATTTTATGACTTGTTCACTTCCGGCGATGCAACATCAACGTTTTGAGCTCAGGAAATAAACATTGTCCAGTGGTGCAAATCTCGGGTGGTACTTTAACATGGCTGTGGTTAAAGCCGACGACAAGGCTGTGACTACAGTCACACAACACATACCGGTCCCCAGAGGTAAAAAGAAAATACTCGACGAAGAATCCTACACCGAGGTAAGGCAACGTTAACAACATGCTCAACACTCTCAGTCACACTGCGTTGTGTAAACTTCGCTTTAGTCGGTACATTTATTCGATTAATTTGAACGCAGTACTCAAGAGCATTTTCACTAATACAATAGCCATCAGCTTTAGAGACGGAGAAAAGCAGTGTGGTAATGATAAACTACTGACTTTTGGTATGTCACTGACTACCTAACTCCTTTTATGTGGCAGTTACAGGTATGGCATATGCCAGATAAGCACATCGTATTGGTGGAAGACTTAGACATATGAATGTTGCACCTCACAAATAATCAAACAAGCATTGTCAGTTTTCAATGCTCCATGAACTTTGAACACAGAAGGAATCCATAAATTCCAAGTCAACAGCTAACCGTATAGTCGCCCGGCTTCCATGTGTCACTTACATCCAAATGTATAGTGAATTTGGACAAATGTGGGACTTATGAAAGACAGGGATTGAACTCCATACATCATGTCTCCTAGTGATTGAAAGGATAGTGATTTACTTAAGTACATGTATCACAGACTACCAGCTGCTGGTATGTAAACTAATGTATGTATGTATTATGAACTCATAAGCCATCCATACTATGTACAACATGGCAGTTAATTCTTTAAAAATTCCATTAGATTATAGATGTGAGCTCTGAATGTAATATTGTTTGGTCAACTGACTGCTTCTAATTCTTGTAAAATGCTAACAATGACAAATGGATACTAATTTTATATTGTTTGATCACCAGAATTTATTTTCATTGTGTAAAGTGTTTTATATTTTCAATAGAATATTGAAAAGATCATCCAGAGAGACTTTTTCCCAGATCTGCCAAAACTGCAGGCACAAGCAGAGTATTTGGAAGCTGTAGAGAAGAATGATTTGGTGAAGTTGCACCAGATTCAGATGAAGTATGGGCCTAAGCGACCAGGAACAAAGACACCATCATTGTGTAAGGATCTTTTTCACATTATTATATTGTGGTAGAGAGTTTTTCTCAGAAAATGTCTGAACAAAATCCACAACTGAAACTCACTGTGTGTGACACATATCGATAAATGTGTGCTGGACAATGTAATGCAGACATGACTTTCAAGTAAATCTGGGTGTGAATTTAGCTCAGAGAGCTCAGTCTGGTTTTATATGGCTTCTGTCCAAAGTTCTGGATCAGTAAATCAAATTCAAATTCAGTTATGGCAGTTTTGGCTATGGGCTGAAGTCAGGGTGATAGAAACAAGCGATTGATCTTGTGTCATTAATTTGCTATTCACAATCATTTGTATTTGATTTAAAAGCTGGCCCTAATGTGAATACATATTTTGGTTACTAATTTCAGAGTTTTATCAACTCCCATCTGAATTGTCTTTTAAAGTAGCAAGTATATGTAACATGTTCATCTGAGTACAAATAAAAAGTGTGCCGAAGAAGAATTACAGGTAATGAATTAATAATCATCACCTGATCTACTTTTTTCGTCCCAAACATGAAAATTTTTATAGATTTTTCATATGCCATCAATCATCATTCCATCATTTTGGTGTCTTGTTTCAGACAACACCCCAGCAACCTTTGAAACCCCAGAACCGGGTCACACACATTCTCCAGTTAGGAGGGATGATAAGCCTGACAGAGATGAACCAGAGACCCCCTCCTCTGAGATCCACAACCCAGAGAAGCCTCCAGCAAAGAGTATGTTCCCCATGACGTTGATCTCCCACCTCAGTACTCTGTCAGAATCAAACATTAGCATAACACACAATACTGGTAGTTAGGGGACAACTTTCTGATGAAGGTGAGGTACAGACCCCCTCCTCTGAGAGCCAGAGCCCAGAAAAACATACCCCTAACAGTATGTCACCCACACCCTTTCTCCCCAGTATTTTGTCAGAGTCAAACACTAGTGTAGAGCACAATAGCTGAGCAACAGCTTTCTGGCAGACATAAGTTGAAAATGTTACAATCCATGAGACCTTTCACCAGAAAGGGCTGGCCAGTGTTCAGATCCTTCTCTCGCTGATTCAGCTACATCATCAAGTCAGGAGATTTGTCAGGTACCCCATGACATATGGTGATTTCCCTCCTGACCAATATGTGTTGCTTTATCCATATCTGTAAACGGGTCTATAAGTGAAATATTCTTGAATATAGCATGACAAAGGTTTTAACCCTCTGCCACAGCTAAATGTACAAATTGTCATGCTGCTGACAAAGGGACAATACTCTGCATTTCTCTTCCATTGGTGAAGAATGGATCTTGATCCATGATCAGCAACGAAATAGAATGGCTTGTTCCTGAGCCAAAGAACAGCCAGTGTACACAACTCGATTTGATATCCCTACATAACATTTCCTGTAAATAAGAGCACAGACAAAATCATACAGATAGACAGGTCTGTCACCATACTCTTTTTTTTTTTAATTTAATTTCAGCAGGAATATTACATGTATCTTGTTTATGGCATCCATTTTGCACACACCTCCTTCAGTTTACTCATCATGCAAAAACAGTGTTTTTTTACAAGAAGAACAAGAATTCTTTAGATTCCTTGTTGTTGAAATATCGTAACCAGGGCATCTGTCTTCATTTACAGAGGTTGGACTGGATCAGTTCTTCTCCAAAGCTACGAGCGAAGACAATGCTTCCTTCACCCAGATTCTGAAGGAGTCTGACATCCAGCTGAGGGAGAAAAATGCCTGGATGTTTGAGCGGGAGAATGAACGAGAGGAGGTATGTACATTTACAGTCTGACTAAATCCACTACCTTTGTGAAAACAATATCTCTGTATTTCACCTGGACTTACAGAATTACAGGATTACAGAAGTGCACTTTTCAGTAGCTCATGAAGGCCTTAATGTGATACTATACTTTTGATGCATATGTTTTTCTGATAAGAAATTAATCTGACTTTTATTTTTAAAAAATGTCTTCAGTGGTTCTATAACTTGGATTAATCAACATGATCAACCGGAATAAAGCAACATGTTTCACTTGCAAAAGGCTAAACTTTGGATGAAATTCTTTCTTTGACCTAAAGTTTTGTCCATGACATAACTATTCGTTTTGTCTCATTCTTGGAGTTTTATTGATCCCTGAGAGAATATGAATCAAGAGCAAAATTTAATACATTGGCCCTTACCCCAAGAACAAACTTTGCACAAAATTTCATCCAAACTTTTCCTGTAGCCTTCTGACAGATAAACAGGCAGACAGACATATTGCAGCACAACAATAATGTCCTTGGCAGCATTCATAAGTACTACTTGTTAGTAGCTCTAGGCAAAGAGAATTCCATCCTCAGATACAAGAAATACCTGTGTCAAGTTGTTGTCTTAATGTTTCTAGGAGCAGGAGAAGAAACTGGCCTTACCCAGCGTAGAAGAGCAGGCGGCCATTGAGCTGACAGTGCCCTCTGGTGTCCAAACCTGGCAATACAAGGCCAGGAATCACCTGATGTATGTCCCTGAAGGTAATGCTTGATTACCTGTTGTATCCACAAGTAACCTGTTATAGCTTGTATCTGCATGTGACCTGTCATTTCTTGTATTTAACACATCATATCCCACAATTGCTACATGTGTGCGGCATGCATATGTGATGAAACATGACTATTTGGAAACAAAATAGATATATCAGGCCGTGTTCTTTCGTAAGTTTAATCAACTAAGAGTGTAAAGTTTAAAGTCTTCACATTTTTTCATGTGCTCAGAATAAGAAGATGTGTCTGCTGGCAGTATGCTGGAGCTGAGTGTCTTCTGCAGGCCTCTCAGTTAGGCAAAAGGAAAGGAGATATTGGCACAGTAATTTGGTCAAAAATTTTGAAAACAATATTAGATATCAAATAAACTGCTAAAATATTGTAGTTTCTTTCCCCCTTTTATAATGCTGGCCATTATAAAAATGAAAGACAGGCTGGTAAACGTATTTCAAGCACAACCAATAGTTGCAATTAATTATTGGATCACAAAGTTGAGACGCTAGTTGAAGAGCATATCATGAAATGAATAACTGTATAAATAAATAAAACATGAACTTAAGTTATATGTATTGCATTTTAAGGTGAGGAGTTCAGTAGTAGAGAGCTGGTGGAGCTTCAGAAGAGGAAACCTCGGGAAATCCTGCACCAAAACACTCGCTTCCAGGAGTCGCCATTCGACTCAGAGAGAAACAAACAGATGCTGCGCGACGCGGCGTCCGTGCAGGCACTGAACCAACAGGGCAGGATAGGGGCCGACGGGAAGGAAATCCTGCCCATGCCTTCTCCAAAGGTGAATGGTTACGGGTTTGTAAAGACGCCATCACCAGCCCCTGGAGTGGATGCCTCCCCACTCATGACCTGGGGAGAGATCGAGGGCACCCCTTTTAGGCTGGATGCCAGTGACACTCCCATCCCCAAGTCTGCGGGGCCGTCATTTAAGGTGAGTACATGGATTGTTATAACAAGCAGTAAGGTGGCACTTTCAGATCAGTGTATCTTCAGCTTTACTGCAAGCCTGCAGATAGGTGCCTGACATTTTTGAAAACACCCTTTACAATAATGGCATCGCTATGTTGTCCATGTTATACGTACTAGACTCTTTGGTCATACCAGTTTCACCATACCAGTTCCAAAAATTTCAGCCACCCATTTGTTTGCAGGCTTGTGACTGTGGTTTTGCCTGAGGAGGTTTCCTGGGCCCACTTGCGCGGAGTGATCGTAGCTACATTCGATTGTAAACCCTACAATTGACTTAACAGTTGATTGTAAAAATAAGTTAAGCCGCTTGCCCAGCAGTTGTAAGGTGATTGTAACTTTTTGAAGTTGTGATCGCGATCACAGCAGAAATTTGACTCATACACAGATGTAGTCTGCGTAAATGGGCAATGTTTTTCGTACCTTCATCTACAAAAGAATTCTACGTCATTATGATTCAGCAGCTAACAGCAACCACAAATGAAAAACTTCTCCTAGCACTTTTCTTAGACATTTATAATGCACACCCTGGAAAAATTACTAACTAACAGTCCACCTATTAAGAAAAGTATTTGTTATATCAAAGTTAAATTAGGGTGATTGTAAATATTTACAACTGGGTTATGCCGCTTGTAATTTTTGATTGTAAGTCACGATGATCGTAGCTTGCAGTCATTCTCTGCCAGACGCTGTCAATTCTAAGTGAAGGCTGCAATTGAGATCATAGTGATTTACAATTAACTTGAGCTGATGATAACTTTGTGCGAGTGTCCCCTGATGTATTTGTACATAAACTATAGGAAATAAGTGTTTCATCATCACACGTTCTTGTCGATGTCTTCTTGGCTTGATGTGGGTTTGACGCACACAGCTCAGGGAGGTGCTTCAACTTCATGTATGCATCATTCAGCAGTTTTTCCCTCTTCGATGACATAAGTTGCTGTCGTAAATGATGAGGTGATATATGAAAGAAGGATATGGAAAGGAGTTTTTGTGTCATGTTATTGGTCCCTCACAGACATTTACTGAGAGACATTTAGACAAGAGAGTGAGAAACTTAGAAAGAGAGGTCAGAGAGGTGTTAGGAATCTGACCTGCAGGCTGCTGAGATGATCATAGCTCTTGTTTTGTGGACTAATTCAACATGACGACCCATCAGGTGTTATGAGGCCTTTACATTTGTTGTCGTGGAAACCCAGAGCCACACACAGCTGGATAGTAACATTATCAATCAAAAGAATCCATAATTTTCATATTTGGATCTTTCTCACAGATACCAGCTGTGCCTAAGAGGGACAGAATTGCTCTGGAGTTAGCAGAGAAGGCCAGCAAGCAACACAGACACAAGAAACAAGAAGCCTTAAAGAGAGTTACAGCAAGTCTCTCGAGGTAAGTTGTACAGAGTACAGTAGTAGTTTCCTCTGGGCTGTGTCAGGTTTTGACTGGGCGTTGCCAGGTTTTGTTTGGGCATTATCAGGTTTTGTTTGGGCGTTGTCAGGTTTTGTTTGGGCCCTAGCAGGTTTTGCTTTGGGCACTGCCAGGATCTATTAGAGCTTTGTCAGGTATCTCCACGCTCTGCTGTTTTTCCTTGTGTTCCCAGCAGGTTTCCTCCACTTATATGTTTATTAAACAGTTCAAATGTGATCATATCATTAAAATGATTACCTTGATTATAGGTAAAACATCACTCAGATATATGAATATACCAAGGTGTTTTAATAACATGTAATAAAGAAAAGTGGAATTTTTATGTAAAGCTCCTACTTGCTAAAGGTCTAGGGACAATGCTAGTCAGTATTTAATACCCAGAGGGATGCTTTTCAGATATGCCATATGTGAAAGGAGATAGGATGGTGAAAGGAGATAGGATAGAGATAGGATGGTGAAAGGAGATAGGATGGTGAAAGGAGATAGGTGAAAGGAGATAGGATGGTGAAAGGAGATAGGATAGTGAAAGGAGATAGGATGGTGAAAGGAGATAGGATAGTGAAAGGAGATAGGATGTAGCCAAGCTCCGGAAAATGGTGCAACTGTTGAGAATTTGCCTTTTTACACATTATGTATTTATTCCTGTTTTGTATTGTTTCAGTCCTGTCTCGAAGTTTGGGATGAGTACCTCTGACAGGCTCAACAGCATGTCTCCTGCAGCTCAGCGATTGGCTAGCTCCAAACTCGGGATCCGTTCCTCCTCAGACAAGGCGTTACGAGCCAGTTACACCCCTTCTCCATCACACAGATTGCCAGGACAGAAAACGCCAGTCCAGATTACTTCACCTGGATCAACTCCAAAGTCTGTGTGCACGCCAGGCAACACCAGTGAACGAACGTTACGGCAGCCTGGGAGTGACATGACGTCGCTCACAGACAATTTGTTAAATTTACCGAAAAGGCCCAGAGCTGCAGAATTTTTCTGACCTTCTTTTTTACCTTTTTTTTTAATTTCTGTATTTCTGTGATACTCTAGGGTATATATATATATATATGCCTTGTGTAAGATAAAATGGATGCTAACATGACAGTCAGATCTACTGTAATAGCTGCACCTTGTTCTGAGTTGCGACGGGTGTGATACATGATAAGTGTATGTGTAGCCAACATCACGCGAAACAGAAAAGACCGATTAACTATGGATGGCTTATAAACACAACCATTATAGGTGCGATGTGGTTGTAAAGCAACAATGATGAGAGAGCTTGGATAGCACCATAAATACCTCTGGTCGTGACTATGTGTTCTGTTTATCTCCCCTTAAGATCAATGGTGGCTCCAAGGGCATGAAAATCTTCTTCTGGAACTATACATAAGATGACATCAAACTTTATAGCAATGTTTGAGTTTGGCAGGCATTTCCATGTTAATCCCAGCATTACATATTAGCTGCCAAAATGTTCCCTCCATGACTTCAGTGGCTGGGAACATCAGTTGATTATCAGATTATGTGTTCACACATCAAAGCTGCTGAGCTCTTGTTGGGAACGTCTGCAGATTTTCATCTAAAGAAGATTTTTTCGGAAGTGTTGTTACCTGACAATGTGTTTTGCCTCTCTATGTATATTGAGAGATTGTGAGAAACATTTCCGATTGACAATAATTATGAGTATCTTTCATTTTGTTGTATTTTATTTTCACCATTTACTATTTCATATCCCCTCACCAGCTGAGTGATGGTTGCTAGATGAGCCATGTGATGGTTGCTAGGTTAACCATTTGATGGTTGCTGGGTGAGCCATGTGAGCCATGTGATGATTGCTGGGTGGGCCATGTGATGATTGCTGGGTGAGCCATGTGATGGTTGCTAGATGAGCGATGTGATGGTTGCTGGGTGAACCATTTGATGGTTTGCTGGCTTAGCCATGTGATGGTTGCTGGGTGAGCCATGTGATGGTTGCTGGGTGAACCATTTGATGGTTGCTGGCTTAGCCATGTGATGGTTGCTGGGTGAGCCATGTGATTGTTGTTGGGTGAGCCATGTGATTGTTGCTATGTGAGCCATGTGATGGTTGTAGGTGAGTCGTGATGGTTGTACAAAAAATGAGGTTTCCACTCGTCCTTTACCTTAAGATTGCTTGAATTTTGTGGAAGACTTTCAGTACCTTAAATGTCCTTGAATGAGACAAGTCCTTCAGAGTTCTTGCTTTTTCGATGTTACATGTTGCATTGCACTAAGGTCTAAATGGACCCATAAATAATGTAACCAAATGATTTCCATTAATATCCACCTTAAGTTAAATTACTTGTAGAGAATGGTCCTTCAAAAGTGTGGTTAACATTTTCTTTCATGTATGAGAAGGGGCTTCCATGGCTCAGTAGGTAAGCATGTTAGCGCAGCGCAATGACCTAGGAGTGTCTCACCAGTGCAGTCTCTGTGAGTTCAAGTCCAGCTCTTGCTGGCTTCCTCTCCGGTCGCATACAGGAAGGTCTGCCATTAACCTGTGGATGGTCATGAGTTTCCCCAGGCTCTCCCCGGTTTCCTCCCGCCGTAATGGTGGCTGCTGTCATATAAGCGAACTGTTCTTGTGTACGGCGAAAAGCACCAATCAAATAAATAAATGAACAAATCATGGATGAGAACCATGGAGGAAGATGTCCCTTGACCTTTAGGTTACATGTTCAAATCCAGCAGTTGGCCTTCATGGATTAGAGGTTAGCGTGGTGCTGCAGTAGAATAACCCAGGAGACTCTGACTAATGCGGTCTACTGGCTTCCTGTACGATCATAAGTATTCAGGAGGTAGATCTGCCAGCAACCTGAGGATGGTCGTGAGTTTCCCAGTTTTCTCCCATCATAACACTGGCCAACATTGCAAGGTGAAATATTCTTGAGTATTGCCTACAACACCAATCAAGTAAATAAAACACCAGTGAAATGAATAAATCCAACACATCTCCAGTTCTGCTATGGCTTCTAAAGTCTGGGGCTTTGTCAGTGGTGGCATCCTCTGAAGCCTGCCTGGTTGGTTTCCTCCGCACATTCTTGAAGTGAAAGAGTAAAAAGAGCACAAGAAACTGTATCTGAAAATATCTTCTTTTTTACCACCAAAGTACACACAGTCCGTTGTTTTTATTGTATGGTGGACTTAAGGCCATATTGAATAGGCTGAAGAACAATGATTTCCACACATTCCCTTTATCTGTCAAATAGCCACAGGTTGTCCTATTTCCACACTAAATACAGATGCAGGTGTAGGACTACATGTATATTCATGTAGAATGTAAAAATATAACAATCTCGGACATTTCACTGCATTTAATTTGGTGGTAAAAGAAAAAAAATTAGTAACTGACGGTTTTTTTATGCTCTTTTCAGTAACCATATCTTCATTCTTAAGTGGCCTTTCTTTTTAAGGATTAACCAAGTAAGTGAATAAAAAAAAACTGGCGCAGTCTCATTCAACTCGACTCAAATTTAAGTAAAGTCATGTGTAGTACCCAGTCCAAACACTGACTTGTGGCTTGCTTGATTGCAGGAACACCGTAACACCATTGCCACCAGCCTACATGTGGGCTATACCGTGTTTGTCACTCAACTTCACTGAAGCCTCATCCAATAACATCTGCCTATCATGACTTACTCCTTACTAGATCTGAAGTCACACTACCACTGCCAGCCTATTCAATGAGTCGTCTTTGTGTGGTTGGTGAGAACCAAACCACCCATTAACATGATTAAAGGTGAAAATGGATTGAAGACTGGGTTGACCAAACACAGAGGCAAGAAATTTAGTGAACAAACAACCGAATAACTAGAAGAAAGGGTTTTCCTCAATAAGAATTAAAAACGACTAATTAGTTTGAGGAGAGATGTCTCAATCTGATCTTTAAGTGAAACTATGCGGCGAAATCATAATGCAAGGGTTTGGTTCCTCAAAGCCTGGAGATTTAACTGCTTTCAGAATTTGATTTAAACATGTCGAAAAAATAAATGAAATAAAAAGGTGTAATAAGAATATTGTGACATCAGTAGTGTAATAACAGACATAAATACCTCTAGTGTAATAGTTACATCTATACATGTAATCTAAGGAGTGCTATAATGACACAAACAATTATCAGCACCACAACCCGATAGTAGAATAACAGATATATAATAATAGGTGTGCATTAAGAGGAGTGTAATATCTGCCAGGAAGTACAAGTACCTATTCCCAAATCAGGAGTAATCAAAATGAGCAATTAATAATTGACAGATCTTCATGGGTATTAATGTATGGCAGCAGCTAACTGAGGGCCATGATGGAAATACACAAACTAGCCTAGAGCATTGTACCAGAAATCTGTGAAGAGAAAATCAGTATTTCAGAAAACATTTCACCTCAATTTTCGGAAGTTTAAACATTAAAAGTGAGTTTTTTGCCAAAATTATGAGCCATGCCAGTACCAAATGGAAAAGGATATGCATGCATAGACCTCAAGTCCCAATTTTGTTTTATGCCCTTTTCTTTCAAAATACATTTTTGAAAGAAATACTCTACTTCGAGTCATTAGTAACAATCCTGAATAAATAAATTAACATGATGAAAGACACATCTTAATTTAAAACTGGAAAACTAGGCTGTTACTAGTTGTCACAAGAAGAAAAAAATGCGATAGGAGTTACCTCCCTTAGCGTTGATCCACGTGTAGCCGGTAGACGGCGTATGCTGTACATACTCAGGCGTGGGTACGCGCGTCAGTTGAAATTGTCGTTATTTGATTTGGCCTGTTGACATATTTCGTGTCTTCTCAGAGAAAATGGCCGCAAGTAATGTAACCGAGACCATGGCAGACATGGCAGGGCTTAACCTCTTTGACTACATCCGTTCTGTTGCAGTGATCATCATGTTTTATTGCATGACATTTTACGACCGAAGAACATGGCTTTTGGCAGACATCATTGGGAGCTTTTTGATGGGCGCTTTCCATTTGTTCTATCCGGAGATTTACATCAAAAATTACGTACGTACTGCTCAGCATCATTGCATCAGTTACGTTACTGTTATGACTTCGTCCATGCTAATACTGCTAACATAGTTTAAATATAATTACAGAAGTTTTTACTTTATATTTAAGAATGAGAAAGGGAACAAATTAGATACAACAACAACAAATTAGTTTTCAGGGTGGTGTTTACATGTTGTTGTCCACGTACCTTTTTCTCCACGGTCAGGTGCATTGGTTAAAAGAGTTTATGGGGAGATGTTCGATTTTCAAACAATTAAGGTAAAATACCCTTGTTTTAATCAGCGTGAAAAGTAGTCCATCTAGATGGACTCAGGGAGTTATTTTAAAATTAATTGTAATCTAGAATCCGTCTCCCGTACTCAGTGAAATTGCTACAAATCTCTGAACTCAGAGTCAGTGGAACTGCTCTCGATGATGGCCGCGCTAGTGTTACCTGTATTCAAAATTGACGAAAACGACAAAATTGTATGCCCTTCTCGAGTGTATTATGGACATTGAAGCGGAACCTACAAACGGGGATGAAAAAGTCATAGTTTTCAAAGTGTTTTCACTACCAGAATTCAGTTGCATTTCAGGACCAATAGTAGGTTTTGAGACTTTTCAAAGTGTCTGACAATGGCGAGCTGTTTGGTACATTTGAAGTTTTCTCAGCTTATGTGACCACAGAACTGTGAGTTAATGAGCTTCATCAGTAAACATAGTAAATTAAGAAGATACAATTCGAAATTCAAGAAGAAAATAACATAGAAATGGGTAAAATAGGTCAGTTTGAGTGCCCCTTGTGTCCATTAACTGCGAGTGTGAGATCTGCAGCAATTTTTTTATGTATGGTTAGGGACTCAGGGTTGTGATGAATGCCAGAATTTTAAAATTGAGTCCATCTAGGTGGACTAGGCTGAAAAGGTTCAGGTCCCATGTTTCTGTGGCTTTAAAACTGAAACAGTTAGATTAATCATATATTTGAAGGTTAGAATATGCAGTGAAAATGAGGGTGGTGTCACATAGAAGAGCAACGTGAATTGATTGAAGAATGTCCTTTTCTCAGTGAACGTCAGAGAAATGGGTCAGCGACGGGGAATAACACAGCCCTAATCTTTACAAACGCCAAAAATATTACTGAACCTGGCTTTCATGGGTTAGATGAATAAGGTAGATCGAAGTGCGCATGACACATGCAGGCTATAGCACGGATAAATGCAAAATAGCACAGTGTCGAGACGAACTGCATGTGAGCATAGGTATTCCTTTAAATCCTTATGTCCTTTTGTTACTCTAGCGTATGACCTATACTGCACATGCAAACTGATGTGGTAACTGAAACTCAGATCTGGGTGCTAATTGAGGGCTGGTATCCATAAATGTGCATGAAAACATTGTGATGTATTCAGGCATCTTAAGGATCTGGCAAAGCTGCCTCTGAAACTCAAGTAAGACAGAGCCGTGGGTGGGAAGTTAATCAGAAGACTGGAAAAAGCAGAAGTCTTTACATGTGCACCAAAATGGACTTCAGTTTTAGCTGTATTTTTGCTGGTACCTAAGGAACTAGTGTGGGTATTGTTAATATGAAAAGTTACAAATGGAGACAAATAGTAACAAAGTAGGAAACATAACACTACTTATGGTAGAGGTAAATGGAGGTGAAAGTGTTGAAGGCATTGATGGTCTATCTGGTTACGTTCATGATCAAGATGAAATTGGTGTAATTAAGATATGAGCCTACTATATGGCTTTTCTGTGATAATTAGTCATAATCAGTTAATTTAAGATGAAAAAAGTTTCGATTAATCTAATACAAAATGTGAACCTTAGACCTTGAGCCCTTGAAGACAGGAGGTGTAAGTGTTGCTTAGGAGGTTAAATGGTACTTAATACCCTCAATTTTGGATCAGACTTCTGATTATCCTAATGAAATGTTCTTCTCGCTGTGCCAGTGAAGATCAAATCTATTTGCATTTTCTTGAAAACAGTTGGAAAGTTGTGATATAGTTGCAAGTGGCTTAGGCAAGCAATTGAGAGGAAAAAAGGACATCACTACCACTTATATATATATGTATGTAAGTTTATGTTTCCTAGTAAATATACCTGAGGAAAGATATTGCTGTTCTGTCTGCTGGAAGTATACTGTCTGCTGATCACCGTCATGTCTTTACCTGTTTCAGATTGCCGAGGGCAGCATTGACAGTCTCCAGTGTTACCTTGTGCAAGTGTTCTGCTGTAATTTACTTGCAGACGCATTGTACAGGTTTTACGTGCGCAAGTCGCGCGATCATATGACTGTATCCAGCCTGGTCTGGGGCAGGGTTCTGGTAAGATTTTTGTTCTGAGGGTAATTTCAGATTGTTATCTCATTTAGAAAGTGAACTGTGTGTAATATATTCAGTTATATGCTTTGCTGGTTATTGAGCTGTATAATATTCATGCAGCATGTGTGTGCTTGGAGTTACATCGCTCTTAGTGTTGTCAGAAAAACAACTTTAAAACAAATTTCACTGTTGTAGTTCTGCTTTTCATTGTAATGTTTTTTTGCAATTTCTGACCTTGCACTCATTAACTCAGAATCAGTGCCTTAACTTGTAAAGCTGGTTGCCATTGTAAAAGTGAAGAAATCCTGACCATGATGTTACTAAACACTGTACTGTTCACTAAGAGGATTATCTCCCTTTCTGACAACTCACTCTGAGCCCCAGCAGTTATAATGGTATTGGATAGGAGTCCACCAGTCCCTTGCTGTGTTGAATTATACAGTGTGTATTAATGCATTAGATACAATGGGAACTTGAAATCCATGTTGGTGTTCACAGTAGACAACCAAGTCTGGGAATATCACATAAAACAGGAAACTGTTTTTCGGTTCCATACTGTTGAAATGTCACACAAGGCCTCTGCCTGAATGTCGGGATACGTAGAGCAGCAGGGAGGGCGATTGATAAGCCCCCCCAGCCCCTGGTCCAGCTAATTTCTACAGCACATCAAGCCATATGGTGTCCAGCTACATAAACTTTTACGAATTATCTATGCGCACAAATGCCTGTTTGTATACATAAATTTTTGCCAATTATCTATGTAGACAAACAGGTGTTCACATTCATAAATAATAGCCCCATGGTCGTCCCAACACCCTCACCGGCCTTCAGGCTCCATTTAGAGATATGTGTTGCTGTGTGTATACCTGTAGTGATTGAACTGCAACATGAAGGGTCATAATAAATGTGCATGGTTGAAAGTGGGTGAGCTGGAGATCTGCGGGAAAAGCTGTCTAGGGGAATATTGCAAAGTCCACCTAGCTAAAATCCACAAAGGCAACAAAATCTCCACGCCCTGTAGGTCTTGCGGTTAGAGGGTTTGGAACGAAATAGAAGTCTGTCGGGCCTGTGGGTGAAATAAAATTCGCCACCAACATATAGCCATGAAGAAGAAATCCAGAAGACAGTTTGATTTGGTACTGAATCAACTTCTTGTAGTTCGAACTCCCATTTAGACAATCTGGTGTTAAGGACATACCCATCCAACAACCTGACGACCATGGATGACTTGATTGACGAGATTCTTGCAGAGTACGAGCCGGCCATGACTGTCCTTGGATGAAAGGGCGGCTCAGCTTCTCACCACGATTCCTGGGGTGGTCGAGTTCCTGCATCAGCGGAACCAAGGCAACTGAGTGGTTGAAGACAAGTTTGACCCACCCCGAGCTGAGAGGAAACAGGGGCTGCGTGTCATCGAGATCAGGAGGGATACCAAACCAGGCACTCTGACTGGAATCGACAGCGTGTTCTATCAGAGCGCCTACCCTATCACCGCAGTTGTGTATGGGATAGACCCTGCCACAGACCCATACCCTTCCAAGCTCGCTTCTCTAAGAGATGGCAACTTCAACTGTGTGGCCCAGAGAGTCATGGAGTACTTCGAGGGCACCTTGAGGGGTCCGGGGCTGACCGAAACTAGACGGGTCAAAATCCAAGAGTGGGAAGAGATGGTGCATGAAACGGACGCTACGGTCGATGATGTGGCTGAACTAGAAAAGGTCCTTCAAAGAGCAGTCTTCCTGCGGGTCATTGCCGGCGAGGACATATACAACTGTGGGAAGTACCAGATTGGTGGCAACGAAGTCAGAGGTAAAATAGAGGTCATCTGCCACAGTGACCACGCTTGGTCCACATCTACGTGGGCGACGTCTGGCAGGCCATCGAGCAAGCTATCTAGGGCGAGCCCTTAGCTGTCTGGCTGTTGGGTGGGCAAGACAGGCAGCTCGGTGTCGACTAGTTCGTGCTACAGGACGGCTGCACCTACAGGACCCACGAGAGGCTTCAAGCAATCTGCACCAGGGTGGGTCATCCTGAACTTGCCGAAAGGGCGTTCAGAGAGAATCACGTGACCAGCATCATGGCCAAAAAAAAGAATGACTGGAAGCCAACCCCAGCCAGTCTGCTCGACTCAGGCCTTCTGGATGTTGTCGGCCACAGCGGACTCTGGAACGCAATGGACTATGACACTAGGGACGTCGTCAGCATCGACATGAAAGCCTGCTACATGGCCTCCTTTCAGGGTGAAGGTGAAGCTAAGCCGTATTTTGAACGTTTCAGGCACCCAGCCCACCGCATGACCCATGTAGCCATCAATGGCCCCCTCCTCAAAGACATCGGCACAGGCTTCGCCGAGGTCCAGGAGTGGGAGTTCACAGACTGCCATGCTGTCATCCCAGCGTGGTTTGGGATTCATTTCGCAGAGAATGGATGGGCCTCATTGCCGTTCCTTGCCTTCCTGAAAGAGTTCAACCTGCTGAAGTCCCACAGGGTACATGAAGCAATTACCAGCTTTAATAAACAGACCAAGGTTCCTTAAAGACCGTAATCAGGAGTGCAGCATCATCTGCAAATTCACAATGGGCAGCAAAGCTGACAGAAAATGGCTGACCAGTAGGTTAGGGACAGACCAGGGTGAAGTTGACTTCCCTGTGCGAGACACCCACCAATGCGGCACCCACCAATGCGGCACCCTGGTCTCGGCACCAGTGAAATGCCCCCTCGGCAACATCCTCACACACTACGTGTACAGCCCCAGTACACTCACTTAAGGGCCTCTGTGTTGGCCTATGCTTACATCAGCCTCCTCTCTATGCTTTCGAGGTTCGAGCCCGAGGAAGCTGTCAGGATGGCAATCGATTCCATCTATGTGAAGAAAGCAGCATTGGAAAGCGCGAAGGGATTGAGGAATACATGTCTGCCAAGGCCTCCAGCTGCAACTAAGCCTGTTGTGTCCTTTGCCTCACAGGGATAAGGCGTCTTCCTCCAGTTGCCCCAGCCAAGTGGCGCGACAAGGGAGAAAGGCTATACATGCACATGGAACATGCAGCCTTTCTCGCTAAGCCCGAATATTGAAGACAGCAGAAAGACATGCCAGACTCCTCCGCACCACGTCACAATGATCCACTAACCAGACACCAGTTGAGTTACCTGAATGGTGGCAGAGACGGGCAAAACAAAGAGCTATCGAGCTCTTCGGCGGTAAAGACCCCCACCGATTCATCGGTTGACGAGAGAGATGTGTGCCAGAGGGGTCAAGGCCCAGACATAACACAGTTCCTTTTGCTGGAGTGGTCAAACTGAGAGGACCCTGGGAAAGGATGGGCCAGCAGTTCATCCCCCACGTGATCATCTGGGAAGAGGTATGCACCGTGACCCGGGCTATTCTGGAGGCCTTCCTCGATTGGCTCGAACACAAGGGTGTCCAAGTCATCTGCTGCGGCGATCAGGGTCAACCACTGCCTGTTGCTGGCGAGATGCCACACAAGTGGCTGTGTCAGAAGGCTAACTACTATGAGTAGATCGAAGAAGACCATAGGGCAAAAGGCCCAGCCCTCAAAACCCTCAAAAAGGCTATCCGCCTGCAGCCAGACAAGATTCAGTGCTAGGAGATGAGAAAAGCCCGCCCCAGCTGCCTTGGTTGGGGTAAGTTTGCTGAACCCTGGAAGCCAGGCGACCTGATCTTGACCTCGAGACAGAAAGTCCATGACCGAGCACAGGAGCTGCTATTCCAGCTCCACAAGGTCCACTTTCCAGATGCCCCAGTGCCCCTGTTGTACCTCCCAAAAGACAGCCAGAAGCAAAACATACAAGTCCCCGTCGCGGGCACGGACCGCATGGAAGAGCTGGTACCTAACGACATCGTTGATGTCAGCATAGAGGCAGCAGAGGCAGCTATTCAGACTGATGACTGGTGAGCTGGTTACGCCCTCACACTGGAGCCAGGGTCTCACTGTGAAAGACCCCCCAAAAGTCTGGATTATCGACGATTCCCTTGAGTGATCAAACCTTGTGTACCTTGCCATGTCAAGAGGTACCCTGGAGGTACTCATATTTGACGCTCATGCCATACGGAAAGGGTCTCGGTATGTGTCTGATTGGTTAACAACATTTGGCAGCAGCTCTCGAGGTGTTGTAGCAAGGCCGGTAGTGACTCGTGGCGCCGCTGCCACCAAATAACTCCTGCTAGTTCAAGAGCCCCAGCAATATAGAGTCCAGTTGGCTCGCATTTTGATGATAGATGGAGTACGCGTAGGTGCCATCTGCATTTCTTTTTGGTTCTTTTCATTATTGATGGCCTCTCTCTGTTTGACCAACGATTTGGCCGAATGGAGTTAGGCCAACAATTTTTTCTGTTTAGCTTTACTGGCCACAGCCCCTGCTTGCCTGGCAGCTACCTTTTTGGGGTGCAGTATTACTAACGCCACTTTTTCTTCATTGTACTCGCTCGGGGAATTCTGCACTACTAGAGGCGGGGGTGCAGCCGGGTGCGGCGCTGCGGTTGGAGTCGGCACGGGTACTGTAACTGGCTGTCACTTAATAATGCTTGTCTCCTCAGTCCAAGGCGTGTGAACTATTGAGCTTATGTCTTCATTAACTTAGTTTTTGGTCTGCTGTGGCTATGACGATCTTGTTGTTATAGCCACTGATTTTTCCGATTGGTAGGCCCATATTGTTTGGTGCCATATACAGACCCACACCAAACGCATAATCCACCTTGGAGCAGGTGTACCTCAGGACATTCAGGTACCGCTCTATGGCCGAGAGCAGATCAGCAGGTCTTGCTAGGCGTCTTTGACATTAGCTATGAACTGTTTCTGCATGTCAAATGCTGTGCCTCCCATGCCTAGGGTACTGCTGCTGGTCTGTGCCTGTGCTCCGAGGATGGCCCAAACATAAGTCCGAATGGTGTCGTTCATGCGTTCCATGCCTGCCTGGGTAAACCCTTCAGATTTTTTTGATTAAGATTAAGGTGGCCCATGCTTGATCGGCCTCGCTGCCTTGTGAGATGAAATCAATGTGGAACTTTTCTGGTGTTCGCTGAAATGACATGCGGCTAGGATCGTAGTCGTAATGCGATTTCATGTATCCTGTCCTTGTGACATAATAATAAGCCACGCCCAGCCCGTGGTTTCCACTTCTTTTTTGCCGCCAATCTGTGTCTGTGGGGACCCGAAACGCGGCGCAGATTCCCTCGTATGCCCTCCAGTTGTAGGGGTTGTCGGTGGGACTCCATGCATCATCTTGTGGAAGTAGTGCCTTAATCCCCTCCAGATTCTGGCACACTTGATACTACACATGTAAGTGGAATACAGAGTTGCTTAGCTGTGTGTCAGCTATGAGGTGATTTTCCTTTGACACCCCACAACCGGTCGTGGCACACCATACGGCGAAATTGAGTTGGTTCTGCCACCATGTCATCGGTTGCATCTGCCATTTCTCGACCAATGCATCGCTGTTGATTTTTGGTAAATTGTAGCGTTCAAGCACCTTTTGGAAGGTTACATCGAAAGTAGTTCAGGCTGGGATCTATAACCACGATTTTACTTGGCTCCTTGATCTCTTTACTCGAATATACTCCAGCGACAGTAATGGGTTTCCATTCTATTGAATGAAAACACTTTATCAAACATATTGCTGACTATGTTTGTTACACTGAGCGATATTCAACAGGGGGACACTGTCATCTCCAGTCATATCTGGACAATCGAGAAGGCCAGTACGAGGTTGCCCTACTCGATATGACCTTGTACTCACAGGCAAATATTGGCGCCATCGTACGTTTCAGGTTGAAGGATAAGTTGATAGACGTGCCAAGTGCCTATTAAACCCCACGACCATCCGCAGGTTGCTGACAGACCTAAATGGAGATAAAAAAAACCATCCTTAAAATGGACTGTTGGGAATTCTTTATTTTTTATTTTGAAAAAGATAGAGATTTTAACATGGAGAGAAATGTTGAAAAAAAAAAAACAGTTCATCACAGGTTTTAATTTTTGGCGTGAAGGATCGTTCAGGTTACGTGGAGGTTGCGCAACATCATTTTGACGCTAATGACCACTGTTCGTGTAGTCAAACTGCCGCAAGTGTTTCTGCTTACCTGTTTACACAGAAAGAGATTATTAAATTCTGAAAATGTGAGGATTTGATTTATTTATTTGATTGGTGTTTTACGCCGTACTCGAGAATATTTCACTTATACGACGGTGGCCAGCATTATGGTGGGAGGAAACCGCGCAGAGCCCGGGAAAACAACGACAATCCGCAGGCTGCTGGCTGACCTTCCCACTTACAGCCGGAGAAAATGTGAGGAAGTCAGACACTTATGGTATGTTTAAAATAAAATTAAGCCTCGCTTGATCGTGGAATGTCATTTCAGTATAACAATACCGAAAGCACATATGTGTTCACAGACAATGGTTTCACGCACATGTATCCTGCACAGGCCACTCTGTTTTCACCCAAGCAGCATTCCATGCACAGAGGTTTTTGAAAAATTGCAGCCTCCATCAAAGTACCAATAAAAACTTTTGAGCAGGGCTCATTTTTGAAGGGTTGTTGGGGTTACGCCCAACGAACATATTTAAGGATCCCCAACATGGTCGGTATTGTCAAGATGTCGATGTTTCATTTCACATCTCAGTAAATGCTACTTTGCTTGAGCTAGTCTTCCAGCTTGAAGATACAACAAGATGCTGCCCTTTTTGTAGACAGGTTTGTCAAATGCAAGGACCTGGCATAGGAGAATTGTTTTCAGTATCTGACTTCAACCACCCACAGAAGTATTCTTTACTACAATGTTAATCCCTGTCAGATTAATATTGAAATTGATATTTGAATAATTCCCTGACATGCTTATCTTTTCAGACTGTTTCATTGATGTTGATGTTTGGGATTTATTTGCGCTTGACTCCAAAATTCTACCTGAGAGAAGAGGTGAGAATTAATATTATATTCTGTTCCCAGGATCACGAAGCTGTCTTCAGTCTGACGTCAGACTTAACTTCAAAGCAGTGTTCCGTTCCAGAATTGTGACTTGCATAGAGAATTCTTATTTTAAAACCAAGAGATGTCTTAGACTTTCGTGATAAAAATGAAACTTAGTGTTGAAGTTCAAATCTGACTTCAGGAATAATGCCACAGTAAGGACAGCTTTGTAATCTTCAGCCCACTTGCACGAAGCCCTCTTAACGTTACAAGTACATGGCTGCCATACCTACATTACTAGTAGTTGTGGTAGTTATATGCTCTTAACTCTAAGAGGGCTTCATACAAGTGAGCCCAGGGACCAGGTGTATCATGACTTGAATTTTTGTGCTCAACAAGCAGGCATTTCAGAAACAGGCAGCCTAGCACCCCAGGGCACCTGCCCAAGGCAGTATTAGGTTCTGTTTTCAGGTTAAGAAACACCTCTGTTTTTGTTGTTGAGTATAAATGTGAGCACATGAATGTGGTTATCGCTCTTGGGACACATCGATTCAAACTCCTCAGTCTCAAACCAGCATGTTCAAAATGTCCACCGATTCCAGTGTGTGTTTACTCTTGGCTGATTTTTAGCTCTTGTTAACTTTGAAATGTCAGTACATTGTATCGCTCAGTGTGAGTAGGGCTTGAGGCCATTCTTTAAACTGTGTTCGTTGGACGTAACCCGACCAACAGAAAAAAGGGCTCTAATTAAAAGATCTTATTGGTATTTTGATAAAAGTTTTTTTTCTCTCTCTCAACCCATGTTTATTTATTTAATATCCCTATTTTTTACATGAACCAGAATTAAAAGATAAGAATTTGCTGGCAACCAACCCTATTTTTTTCTCTAAAAGTCAGGCTGTGTCCAGCAAGCAGTTTTTTATTGATGGCCCAAGCCATCCTGTGTTCTTTCTGACAAACAACGTAGATATGTTTCATTTACTTGTCTTCACAGCATTTCTCTTTCGTGTTACTGGGGACGCTTGTATGGCTGGTGTCCAGTGTGGTACAACTGGTGCGGTACGTGAGCCCCCTGGGAGGCGTGGAGAAGGGGGGACTGGTGACATGGTCCCTCAGGCTCGAGTTCCTCGTCTCTTTCGTGTTTGGACTCGCTCACCTTGCCTTCCCAGGATGGTTGCTTGGGTTCCAAGTAAGTGATGCTCAGCTATACATTGCCCTAAAACTGGCTACACGCTGGCCTGTGACAGCATTTTTTGTTCATGCATGTCCTAAGTTGAGCACCGATCCACTATATCTGACAATATTCAACAGGAGTGTAGTTTTGGATGGTTAAAAGTTGCATAATGTCCAAGTGAATTAGTGCGTCATTTTGGTTCCCCACTTACTTGCTCAAAGGAAACCGTATATGCAGTTTTTGTTTGATGTTGATTGGGAGATTTGTAAAGGGCTGAACTATTGTACTATAGTAAAAATTATATATGAAAACAGTACTTTCGGCAAAATGTGCGAAATGCATTTTTATAACATTGTCTTAAGACAGATGAAGAAGAACCAGGTTTCTTACTCTTCATTAGTGGTTAAATCAGGATCAGGTGTGTTAATTTCACAGGTTTTTTTTCTTTTTTTTCAAATTTGCCCCAAGTAAATAAAATACTCAATTTATGTTGATATAGTCTTCATTTTCTGTATCTGGCCCTTAACCATTGAGGTCTCAAGTCAGGAGGGTTACCAGGTACCTAACAAAGGTCAATGGTTTACTCTGTGCACTCTGGTAAACCCATAAACCTGACTGCTTTGGGATGGTTGAAAAATGCATGAGTATGGCATTCTGTCAATCACTCATAATGTTTTTATGTGGATATGCAGAGCGAATATGTTCCATCACTTCCTGCTGCACGTGGTTTGCAGTCGTGTCAATCAGTCTCTGTCAATCACTCGTAACGTGTTTATGTGGATATGCAGAGTGAATGTGTTCCACCTCTTTTTGCCTGCACGTGGTTGGCAGTCGTGTCAATCAGTCTCTGTCAATCACTCGTAACGTGTTTATGTAGATATGCAGAGCGAATATGTTCCACCTCTTTTTGCCTGCACATGGTTGGCAGTCGTGTCAATCAGTCTCTGTCAATCACTCCTGTTTTCTTGTCCTGTTTTACGTAGATACGCAGAGCGAATATCTTCCACCGCTTCCTGCTGCGCATGGTGGGTATCTTGAGAATCGGGTTGGTGGCATTCCAGGCTCAGCAGGCTGTAGCCTTTAGATACGACAAGGACAGGAATGCTTTCTTCATCAGCAGGATTCTGGTGAGTTACCACGGTAACCTACCAACTTTGTGTTCACGAATCAAAAGTTATATCCTGACAGTTAAAGTAAAGTGTGGTATAATTTGGTGAGTTCTACATTTAGTTGTGGAGGGTAGCATTTTGCCTTGTCTGCAGGAAATGAGTATTAAAGGCAGATTTAGTGTCTGACACATTTTCATTCATAGCAGCAGTGTTCATGTTCTGCTATGTTTCAAGTAGCCTGTTTCTCATGTGTAAACCAGGGATGATGTAATAACTTCACTACAGATGTTATTTGTAGTAAAGCTGTTACTTTATTCCTGGTCACGTAGGCATGGCAGCTGTAGGCAGTTGTTGTAATTTGTTTCATCAAACTAGCACAGCCAGTATTATATTTAATTAAGAACGGGTAATCTTACGATATCCTAAAATTTTCTAATCTTTTTAACCAAAATCTTTTAATCCCTTCATAATGAGGTTGGCTAGTTTACATGACCCCAAAATTTTCTAATCTTTTTAAGCAAAATCTTTTAATCCCTGCATAATGAGGCTGGCTAGTTTACGACGCCATTATGTTGAGAAGTTATGACTTAGGTTTGATGTGGTTTCCACCTGCAAGGAGCTCCGTAACTACCATCACAAATGGCATCGAATACTGTAAGCATTGCATCGCAATGGCAGCTACGGGCTCAAGAGGGATTCATGCAAATGGGTCCTGGAACCGATTTCACAGTGCAATATTGTACATAACTAAAATTTTAAAACTGAATTTAAACATTCTTGAAATTTGAAGTAAAACCATAGATGGTGCATGTATATCATGTCGAAACAGGCACAGATTACAGAACAAGGAAGTAAGAAATGAGCGGTAAAATTGAGTTTAAAGTTTTTGACTCTCCATAATTGCTTTGTGAAATCAGCCCCCTGTTGATTAGGCCTGTTAGGACATACAACATCAAACAGGCTAAGAAATAAATAACACATTTCCCTGCCGTTTCTGTCTTCCAGGCTCATGTACTGATTGCCATCTGCCTGGGCTATAACTTCATGTACGAGGACATGTTCAATCAGAAGGAGCTGATGGCCTCATGCGCCCTATTTCTGAACGTGCTGCCCTGCCTCCTAGGACTGTTCGTCAGCTTGACAGGCTGGGGAAGGGGAGGCAACTCTCACCACTACCAAGGCTCCTCCTACTACAGCACTTATTACACCAGATCCAAGACAGGCTACTAGAGAGCACCAACCTCATCAACTTGCGCCAGCAAATACATCTCTCCCTTGTTAGACCTTACTGATACTATCCCCCAGTTATTTTAAAATCATCCTCCTGCCTTTTGAATGAAGAGAACCACTAGATTTTTATATCTTTTTTTTTTTTTTTTTTCACTCAGATATTTGGTAAGATATACCATAAAGGACTAAAAAGTTGGTCCATGACTATGTTGGTCGTTTTGCTTGGTTCTGAGAGTTTCATTGTACTTAGAAAGGTGTATATTGGTTTGTGTGCATGATAGGATGATATTCTACGGCACCAGATCCAAACAGAATATTTTGTGACCTGTAGTTTCCTCTAAAATGGATTTTTTTTTTTTTGGGGGGGGGGGGGTAGGTCATACACTGTATTCATAGAAACCATGGTATTACAATGATTGGTGTTTCCTCCCACCATAGTGTTGGCCGCCATCATATATTTCAACCCTGCAAATAGATGCCTGACATTTTGTAAAACACCCCATTCAACAAAGTGGTATGACCATGTTTCCCATATCATGTAGTATTGGACAACTGCTTTTGAGTCATCCCACTTCCAACAAAGGGGTGTTTTCACAAAAGCCAGGCACCTATTTGCAGACTTGCCTTTCATTAAAAATGTTCTGGAAATGACTGATTTACAAGTGAACCTAGCGGCTAGACTGTTACTCTAGAGAAACAGATTCATGTTTGAAATTAGGTCAGCCATTCTCAGCAAGGCTCTTGTGATTGACTTTTAATCAATTTACACTGACATCCTCTTCTTTTGAACTGCTTGAAGAAGCAAAATGGTTGATGCCCTTGTGGGAAGTTTGTGTGAGAATATTTGCACTTGTTAAGAACTTACTGTTGCTCATGTACAGGAACATTAGGATTTAAGGTGTTGACACCTGTGAATGAATTCTTGAGATTTTCCATGTTTTTTATCATGTTTATGGCTGATCTCCTTCATTCTGTTCACGTGAGCATGGATATAATCAGATCTAAACATATGTACATGTATATGAAATTATTAATTGCCTTAACATTTTTGACAGAAAACTACACCATGAAGGTTTTCTGTTTGGTCTTACCTGTGTTGTTCGGGTGTATTTAATCAAAATTTATCTTCATTGCCTTTTTGAACTTCATGAAATGGAAAATAATTACTGCCTGCAGAAAATTATAGTACAAGGTGTATGTTGGGAAGCATTTGTAATAGAGATTTACCATGCTAGAAAACTCACTGTACCTGGGAACAAAGTTAATGTATGGAGTGCAGTATGAATTGTCTCATCATGTTTTCACAGATGCATTGTTTTTTTCTTTTACAAAAATTCTATGAAATTGAAACCTGTCATTGATATGACTCTTCAATTTTGCAAATTTTACAAGGACAAAAATTCTTTATTACTTTTTATATACATGTAAATAAAACAGGTTTTTTTTATATATATAAAATGAGTTATACTTGCTGAGAACGTATATGTGTGAAACAAGTTATACAGCTTTTGTTTTTGATATTTTTTTTGATTTGCATCTTTTTGCATGATATTTCTTGAAATCTGTATTTTTCTTATTGCCAAATCACTGCCATTTGTGCAATGTAAACCTAGAATCTAATTCGTATTTTCAAGTACACAACATAATAACCATGATACATGCACAAACCATTGAAAAATGATCATTTTATATCCAGGTGTTGGAGTTAATTTTGTAAATACAGTTATTTACATGGTATAATATAATTTGTAATTTTTGTTACCTTCCAGTATGTAGACTTACATGGCCTTCTAAGTCTGCATAGGATACTTATCCAATATCCTACGTAAAGGGCTTTTAATGTTTGTTTTCACAGTACTAGTTTAGATGTAGTTGCGAAATGTTCCATAGTAAGGTTTAGAACATTTGTAATAGGTTGTAATAAATCTAATCAGTCACTTTAGAACATGAAACATGACCTTTGCTGTAAGTCTTTTACTGAATGTTGATAGAAATTAACTGACATAATCAAGTGTGTTTGAATGTCATTTCCTTTTGATATGTTAAGTGGCCGTTCTGTCTCTTGAAATATCTGTTTGTTTGCAGTAAGTAAACGCTGTCCAAGTTGAGTTATTCATCAGACTTGAAAATCAGCCATCAGGGGTACTTAGGCACATAGTAATTGACTGTACCTTCAGGACAGGTGTCTGTGTACTATGACAGAGTGTCTTTCTCACTGAGGTAGCACCAGATATATGTCTATATTATGACCGGCCTGAGTCGCCATCCAGATACGGATGGAGTAACTCTGAAAGTAGCCTTAATCAATTCATGTGCAAGCAAGTCCTTTGAGGCCTGCATGACCGAGGTGTTACCATTCTTGGGGAGCGCAATAACATAGAAGGCCCTCACGAATACACTCGCTGTGGGTCCGGCTCAGACTGGCGTCACTGTTATACATGCACGTAACAACCTGCAGACAGCTATGGGTTTTCCTCGGGTTATTCCTTTGTTTCCTCTTCCCATAGTGCTGGCCATCGTAATGTAAGTGAAATATTCTTGAGGACGAAATAAATTAAAATGTCGTAAATTTGTTTGCTTGTCCGAATTTGAAGAATTTGGGAGAAGGCGAAGACGAAAGCTTTGGTCGCGTTATCCCAAGTTTACTCTCAAATGCGTCTTAAGAAGCTTCCGAATCTAGCTTGTGCCGAGTGAAAATATAAACGAAGTAGATCCTGCTGGATATAGTAGACAGTTCACCCAGAACCGGAACTGTGTAGCTATAGGACAATACTTGAGCGGGATGTATATAATGGATGTTGCTGTCAGGGAGTTTGTCCAATCGTACGGCGTCACTCACGACCAATGAGGAATATTTTCCCCAGTGCAATGATGATTTGGGCCTAAGCTGGATCGACCATTGTTCTCTGGTTTGCCCACAAACTATGCATCCGGGCAAAGAATGGAGTGAAGAAAATATTCCACAGTTTGAATTAGACCTACACTTTATTTATTTAACTATACATTTAATTGTTGCTTAAAGCCATATTGCAGAATTGCACGATATGGCTGAGATATTGCCGATGTGGCGTTAAGCCGTAATCATTCATTCATAATGCAGAATTTTCACTTGTCCGCCAGCGCTCATACAGTTTCATTGTTGGAGTGCTCGGTGCAAACCTCGGACCTTCGACAAGTTATCGACGAACTTTCCCATTTGTGAGGTACAGATTTGCATACCACATAGGTGGAAGGTTCGTCGACCGCTTATTGTCATCCATGTCTCAGAAACAGTGAGAACAGGAATCTACAAATTCCTTTTCAAAGTCCACTCACTACCAATGAGGAATATTTTTTTCTTGTGCAATAATGATTCGGTTCCAATCTGGTTCGATCTTTGTTCTCTTGTTGATCAGTTGTTTGATGAATTGATAACCCGTGTGTCCTAGCGACTGAAAGGCAAGCGCCTCTAACCACAGACCACTGCCCGCTCCCCGAATGACTCGGCGGGTAGGACTGTCATTTGTCTGCATGGAACTCTGTATAGCAAAAATACCAGCTTCTGACTGCATATTTAGCCTTTGTTGTTGTTGTTGTTTTGTTTGTTTGTTTGTTTTTATGTGGTTTTTTTGTTTTCTTTTTTCTTTTTCGTGAGTAGGGTTATAAAGCGTGGAGCAGTACTGAGTAAAATGTCCGATATTTGTACAAATGGATTCAGTCTGTGTCATAATCTGTTACGTGGCAGTGTAACATTCACACAAATAAGCTGTCTGGGTTATTTGTGTGATGGCGAAAACCAAACAGAGCCTGGAGCCAGGCGCAGCGTTTTTCTCCGCGTTCCTCAGAAACAGTTTGACGAAGTCCTAATACAGGAAGCGGATCTTAAATCCAAGACACAACGTCACTGGACATTGACGACTGGAGAAATTACACATGGTTACTTTAGTCATTTTAATTTTAGAAAAGCCTGGTTCCTGTCATTATGAAAATAATCATGCACGTTAAAATCTGGTCGGCATAAATTACCGAAAGTAGGTTGCCACGTTGTCATCAGATTTCATCAGTTATCTCTCTCCCTCCCTGTGTCTCTTTACGCATTAGCTTATCAATAGTACAGTACTGCATCTAACATGGCGCTGACATGTTCCCAATACAGGCACACTATATACAAGAAAGTCTTTTTTGAAGAGTTAGCATAGTGAGTCAACATTAATTGTTTAATAATTCATAAAATGTACATTTTCATGGTAATTGAAAGCTGTAAAGAACTATATGTTGCATGCTTGGCCTACAATGCTGTATATGAATATCGTCACGGCGTTTTGCTTTGTAAATGGAGCAAAAACCGTACCGAATTAATAATTCAAAACGAACAACAAAAAATATTTGATTTCCAAATGTGTGTTTACGTAGGCCCAACTTACATTTATATATTGCATGGTCCGAATCTGCGAACAGACATCATTATTTCGAAAAAAAATATAAATAACTGTTCAACCAAAACATAGGCATTGCGCTGAAGGGTCTAACCAGAAATCAAATGACTGTTGTTGCCATGACTTGCCACACGCAAATGACCATAAATGAATCTATTCATCCGAATCTCTCAATCCACTTACTTGGTTTAATCGATAACAAATTTTACACACATGTAAGAGTTTTTCAATAAACCGTTGATTGTGGTACACCGATATTATATGTGTTATACAACAAAATAACGTGGCACCCTAAAAAAATGTTCTGTTAAATCCGTCATTTGAAGGGTGACGATTGCAATTCCGTCGATCTAACGGATTAATCCGTTCCTGAGAAGCAGATTAATCCGTTAGGTCAAGGAAAATACAATCTGTCATCGATCAAAGAACGGGCAGGACGGATAATTTTTTATGACAATCGACACACGACATTTCGGTAATTTGCTGCAAAAAAATTCGGGACATATTACGATTGATACCTTAATCCGTTATATACTATCTTCATTTGGATGGAATTTTATGAGCAGCAACCTTTATGTACAAATTTGAATCAAACATATTGTCCAATAATTAATTACAATTCGACAAATCACTGAAATGGAAAACACATACACACACTGAAATGTGCCTGTAGTAAGTATACGAGGACGCAAAACAGCGGCATAAAACCATTCACGTGGTATATTCCGTCTATTTACTCAATTTCTGACAACATTCGTCTAAGGTCTACGTTTCATAATTTAACCACTAATAAATATAGGACAAGTGAAATTGCAATACATGCACACCCAAGCATATTTATAACAATAAAAACATTTGAGCCGCATTCACAAGTTATAATTTGTGGCATCGACGATCTCTGTTGCACAAACGTCCATAAGCTACATTCACGCAAACGCCTGTTCTATTTCGATTTGATATTGCCAATGTGGCGTTAAGACACAATCATTCATTCAATCCTATTTCAATTTGATGAGGTCAATATGAAAAACCACAACGTGTGAAAACGGCGCGGAAAGTGTTGCACAAAAGAACATTATAACGTGTAGAAGGATTAGTCTGTACAACTTAGGTATGTACAAACATGTGATACAGGCAGAGGGTAGGAGTAGTCGGTCAGCATCACGCTGTATCGGATTATATACAGTGTGGATTAAAGGATTAGAGTTCTGATTTTGCTACTGGTCCTAATTATAAAGAATATTTACTCTTTTCACAGTATACTACCAGGAGAGCTTCTGAGAAACGTAATAATGATTAAGTACGCCGAAAACAATAGATTTACTGCCAGAGCCGATCTCCAGCCGTCCTCCCTGTACGGCTCAGCGGGTGACGTCATAGATGGCCGACCCAAGAGTGGCAGCGCTAAATAACCCGGGAATTCGTGTCAAAACGACATCATTTTCGAGATGGATTCTAGTTACATAGAAGCAGATATACCGCCGTAACAGTATGAACACATAGTCGATGGCGTTGATGTTCCGATTTATGACATTTCCGGCCAGACTTCGGAATCTGAGTTTTCAGACGATGAATTTGATCTTTGTCCAGGCATTTGCAATCCCACAGAGAGTAGAGACTGGAAAAGTATAAACTTATTCTTTACACGGTATTTTTCATGTGTTTATCTGAAATTTAAAAAATAACATAAATGTTAAAATAACACGGGTTATAAATGGAGATAAAAGCGGATCGGTATTGACAAGATGTCGGCGTTTAAGAGATGTCGGTGCTGTCAAATTTCAGTATACGGCTGTAGTATTTTTTCACAACAACATGCAGGGAAGAGGAAAAGTCATATTCTTGAAATTTAATGTTACCAAGTCGGAAAGAGTAACTTCCCCGTCCTCCCGATGTCCATCGAAGGGGCTATATTTATATATCTGATTGTTGCTTGACGCCTCTAAGGGGTTATATTTATTTATTTATTTATTTGGGGTTTTACGCCCTACTCAAGAATATTTCACTTTTACGACGGCAATCAGCATTACGGTGGGAGGAAACCGGGCATAGCCCGTGGAAAGCCACGACCATCCGCAGGTTGCTGGTCGGAGAGAAAGCCAGCATGAGCTGGACTTGAACTCACAGCCACCGCATTGGTGGAGGGATACTAGGTCGTTGAGTCACGGAGACCCCCTAGTGGGTAATAGGACAAGAATTTGCTTCCATGCAGAGATAACTGGCTATGAACTAGTTGCGTGTTGAGTTCGTCGACATATTTTAAAGCCAAAGAGCCAGTGTAAAGTCTGTTTAACATTGTGTCACTGGGGCCGTGCAGTCTGTAACAACGAGACACCGTTGGAATCTGTCCAAATAATGATATTGAAGCCGATGTGAAAATTAAACTCCAACAATTAAATGAGTTATCGTACTTTAGACCACGTTTTTCAAGCTATAAATAGTATTTTAGTGGTAAGTTTCTCTCCCAATGAGAATTCTTCGCACGCCAGCCCGAAAACTAGGGTTACTAAAAACGTAGAGGAACGGGTTGAGGAGAGAGTTGATGTAAGCCGCCATGGCGGACAGGTCGTACAGCCACAGAGGCACACTGTCTGGCCAGTAAGACGTCACTGGCCAGATGACCATCCACGGGCACCAACTGACCAAGAACACCACCATGACCACGCCCAGAGTGACCGTGGAGCGGCGCTGCTTGTCTGAGCGGCTCTCGCGCTCTTGGACGTGTCGTGTGCTGTTCGTCTGGACGCCATCGCTTAAGGACATCTGCGAAGCGGATATAGCCGTGTTGGTCATAGATAAAGCCACAACAGACACACTCAGTTCACTTCCAGAGTCGTCCATGAAAAGTTTCCAATAATAATCAGCGAATGTTTTGCCTTGTTGGCTTCTTCTGCTGTTTCCGCTGTCAAAGTCCTGGGTCGCAGATTCTGCGGCACTGCAGCGTTCTGCAGCATCCATCTTAACCGGGATGTTAAGCGCAAGGCGAATGTTTTTATAAATCAAGGCGTACAGAACTACCATAGTCGCCGCTGGGATGTAGTAGGCAATGACGCACGTGGCGATGACGTATTCTTTACTGGTGACGAACAGACAATAATAATCCTCATACAGACCGGACAAGTGTCTCACGGTAGAAATGGCGGGAATCCACACTAAGGCAGCCGCGATCCAGACACCGACTAGGATAAGGACAACACGGCGCCGGGATCGTGTGGACAGGTGATCCAGTGGGCTGGACACCGCCCGGTACCGGTCCCAAGAAATCACTGTTAGGGTATAGAAAGACGCCGTGCAACAGAGGAAATCTACGGAGAGCCAGGCGTCGCAGAACACGTAACCCAGAGGCCAGTAGCCGAGATAGACAAACAACAACATCGGCGGGACGACCAGAAAACCGACTAAGACGTCCGCTAAAGCCAGGCTCATGTAAAACAGATTAGTGACGGACGATTTGAGAACTGGGTCTTTCAGAATAGCCACGATGATCGTCAAATTCCCGAGAATGGTGAGTATGATGAGAAGAACAAACCCAGCTACGATTCCAACCTTTTGTCCCAACGTCCAGAAAGCGACGGTGTATGGCGGCAATTCGGTGTCTTCGTCACTTGAGGAATTCCAGAAACCACTGCAGTTGGCGGATATGTTCTGATTGCTATCCATGGCCGTATCTGGTAAGTGATTTCACAAGTTGAAAAAGTGAACCGACTTCATGCGTGTTACTGGTGTCTATATACGTCACTTTCTAGCTAACACAGGAATTCACCACAAGTTGACAGCACGATCCCTCTGGTCACGGCCATTGATGTTCCACAACTTCCCACCATCGACTGTCACTACTAATTCCCAACGTATATTTTACAATTTCACTTCACCGTTACAATTTCATAACCTATACTGATATCACAGATGCATGCTCACACATGTATGCAGAGGCCTGAGCAAATATCTTCTGTTGACGTAGATGGCAATGTTACAGCTGACCACGTAGATCCTTAACGTGAGTTTCAATACCCATCGGTGCTGAGAGCAGCTAAGAACATACCGTCCCTGATCTAAAATAATGTCTCACCGTTTCCAATTAATCCGCTTGACTACTTTAGGCCTGTGATGTCAAGCTCTACCGAAGAAGCCCATTGGCCTGTAGAGCGTGTACGTGGAATCACGATTCTCTAGTTAAGGAAATTCCAATTTGTTACCTACCTGTAATTAAGACACCTCGTTGTGGGACAGAGTTCATTGATTTCTTAGCATCGCCCAAAGCTTTTAAACACTCCAGCAGACTCAGATATAGATCGTTTTAGGTTACTAAATTCCACGCAAAACGAATGGATCATAGATCCTCTCGACTACCGGAAACTTTCCGCTCTCAGCTCGTGCGTATATGTCCGTATAAACTCAAGTACAACGTGGCAATCGCTGACTACTGATCAACTGAAGTTCGGATGAATTCCAAGGCCAACATGACGGCACCAGTTCAAGAAGGCCATATAATATGTGACGTTATCATACAGTCGATTGTAGCCAAGGAGACGTAAAATGTCAACATATCTGTGACTAGTGTTGACGTATTTTTGTATAATACCGCTAAATTAACCAGGAGTCGGATTTAAAAGCACTTATGCGCCACCGGAGACCTCAAGGTTTCTCGAGAGACACATTTTCCGATCTCACAATCTCTGTCTTTGATCAACAAAGACTTCCATTGTACATATGGTTCCTTTCTCTGTGGATTTCCCGTGCATTTAACGTCCTTTCAGATATGTCGTTATTCAGATTTATTTTCTTTCTTAATGGCTTTCCTTTTAGCTATTCTATTAATGCTAATATTTTTCTAGTATTGAGCATTGAAATGTTTTGTTAGTATTCAGCATTAAAAGAAAGCCATTCTGCCATGTATCATCTTCATTGTAAGACAAGGATAACGGTTTATTTTACACAATCGTTATAAATGCATTTTATGGATTCATAAACAGGCGGGGCAATGTAAAGTTCTGGAAGCATTGAAAGTTGCCAATTTCATAAGCGTCCTCTACCCAATTCTGACTGTTTGTGGGTCTTTGCCTGGTGACAATGACTAAGATGGGGACCAAGACATTTTTTTCACACTTTTTATGTGCGATAAAATAAATAACGACATTTATCGGTTGCGTGTAAATACAGATCACAGCCTCCCTGAAATCCGGGCGCCGCCATGATGGCCGGCACCTGGAGTGTAGAATGATACCTAGGGCGCGATGAAGTTCAGTTTTCTTATGCAAATGCCCTGCCCTTTTCATGAAGCACACTTAGCTAAGTATTCAATTAACTGTCATGACAACGCATGCTGTGGAGATAGGAAATGCAGCTCGCTAAGTGTTACTTTGCACTAAGTATGCTTCATGAAACCGTGCCCTGTTCATGTACCGTTTTAAGGTGCTTATGACTATTCTATAGGCAGCAGAATGAACGGTTCTAAAAATGCATATGTTTTCTCTCCCGGAATACTACATACATAATAAATCTTGTGCAGACTTTAACACCTTTCTTGACTTTGTTTCGCAATGGAAATGATTAGATGGCACTACTCAAATTTTCATAGATGTAGCCACTGGACGACAAACACACATATAAAATCGCACACGTACGTGTAAAAACGAAAACAGACATTTATACGTGTTTTATTTGTTCTTCTCGACATTACTCGAAAGACTAAACTGAAATATAATTTATGTAAACAGTGGGTAGAGGGATAAGTTCATATCATACATGTAACATAAATGAGTAGCTAGGATTATACATATTAATAGATCTATGTATTCACGGGTTTTGTCACAACAAATATAAATCAGAATACGCCCTTAATTTTGTTTTTAGTGGCAATGGCATTTTGTTAATTTGCAATTTACCTAAATAACGTTATGTAAAAACTAGTGTTTCATATATATATCGATCGAGAAAACGACGAAATATATCCAAATGATGCTGAAATATGAAAAAAAAGAGAACTCCAGCAAGCAAATGAATTGTACTTCAGTCAGCATTTTTCAAGGTAAAGTTGTGAGTTTTCTCCCAGTCAGAATTCTTCGCACGCCAGCCCGAAAAGCAGGGTTACTAAAAACGTAGAGGAACGGGTTGATGAGAGAGTTGATGTAAGTGGCCATGGCGGATAGGTCAAAGAGCCACTGAGGGACACTGTCTGGCCAGTAAGACGCCATAGGCCAGATGACCATCCACGGGCACCAACTGAACAAGAACGCTACCACGACCACGCCCAGAGTGACCGTGGCACGGCGCTGCCTCTCCGACCGTATGTCGCACTGTCTGAGGTGTCGCCTGCTCCTTGATTTCTTCTTGACGCTATCGCTTACGGACATCTGAGCACTGAGCATCTGATGCGGCTGTGTTAATGACAAACACACAACAGACACACTCACTTCAGTTCCAAAGTCGTTCGTGAAATGTTTCCCATCATAATCGGCAAATATTTTGCCATCTTGGGTTATCGGTGTGTCGCCGTTGTCCAGGTTTTGGTTGGAAGAGTCTGTGGGATTATTGGTGTTAGTGGCATCCATCTTGACTGGCCCGTTGAGAGCATGGCGAATGTTTTTATAAATCAAGGCGTATAGAATCATTACAGCCGCAGTTGGGGCATAGCAAGCAATGACACACATAACGAGGACGTATTCTTTACTGGTGACGAACAGACAATAATAATCCTCATACAGACCGGACAGGTGTCTCACGGTAGAAATGGCGGGAATCCACACTAAGGCAGCCGCGATCCAGACACTGACTAGGGTAAGGACAACACGGCGCCGGGATCGTGTGGACAGGTGATCCAGTGGGCTGGACACCGCCCGGTACCGGTCCCAAGAAATCGCCGTCAGTGTATAGAAGGACGCGGAACAGCACAGGAAATCTACGGAGAGCCAGGCGTCGCAAAACGCGTAACCCAGAGGCCAGTAGCCGAGATAGACAAACAACAACATCGGCGGGACGACCAGAAAACCGACTAAGACGTCCGCTAAAGCCAGGCTCATGTAGTACAGGTTACTGACGGATGATTTGAGAACTGGGTCTTTCAGAATGGCTCCGATTATAGTCAAGTTCCCGAGGATGGTGAGTATGATGAGAAGAGCAAACCCAGCTACGATTCCAATCTTTTGTCCCAACGACCAGAAAGCGACGGTGTATGGCGGCAATTCTGTGTCATCGTCACATGAGGAATTCCAGTAACCACTGCTGTTGGTGGATATGTTTTGATTGCTCTCCATGACGGTATCTGGTCGGTGTGTGTACTGTTACTCGTTCGGCGATGAGCACAGGGAGAAAGATTCCTTGCTGTTCTTACATCCCGTCTTTTGTTAACGATCTAATAATCCGATTCACCACTATGATGTCAAGCTCTACGGGCGAAGCTGATTGGCGCATACGAGGAAGCTTTAACGGTTGAATACAATCACGAAAGTTCCGAGTTGTTACTTAGCTGTATTCAAAACAGGTGGTTGGTCTAGAGAGCTCAATGGTTGGCTACTCTGCCTTAAGCTTTTAAATTGTCCCTCAGTCCCTGATACACATCGTTTAAGGCTATTGTCCTCCATGCAAAGCGAGTGGGTTCCAGATACTCAGTGTTGAAGGAAGCTTTCCAGTCCATTTGCCTCCACGTATACCTCCTTAAATGCAGCTAATGTGGCGACTGTTCATCCTACAGTCCAACTGAAGTCCGGATGAATTCCTAGTCAAATCGACAGCGCCAATTCAAGAAGGCCATATAATGTCTGACGTTTTTCATACAGTCGACTGTAGCCAAGGAGACGTAAAATGTCAACATGTCTCCAACAAATGTTTGGTGTTTTTAATCTGTAACACCCTTGAGAATGGACAAGGAGGCCTTGCAAGAGTAGGATTTAAGAACAATTATACGCCTTGTGGATTGACGTAGACCTAAGACACATCTTCCGATCGCCCAGACACTGTCGTTGTTTAAAGTGTTCCATTGTTCCTGCTTTCTTTCTCAGGGGATTACTCATGCTACGTTCTTACATATGTTCTGTATTTGTCATTCTAATTGGCGTTCCTTTGAGCAGCTCGATCAATGCTATTTTTTCCAATGCCTATGGATTTAAAATTAACACAGCTTTAGAAATCAACGAAAGAAAAACACTTTCACCATGCTTTGTGGTCACCGCAAGACAAGAATTACGGTTTATTCTACACTTTGGTTTTTGCTGTACTCCTAACTAGGCCGGACAATGTAATGGTCTGGGAATTCTGGAAACATTTAGTGTTAAATTTCAAAAGTTTATGGTCACGTGACCAGCATGTAAATCAGTATATTTCTACAATTTTTAAGATATCAACCCCGTTTTTCTTACGTTTTGTTTGCCTTTACGTGAGATATCCGGCATTAAATTTTCAGTTCAACCAGACAAGTGCTTTTTAGAAAAACAACGTTCACCCAAAATCGCTTACGTCCAAAGTTTGAGCCGTCACAGCGCCGAAACTATAAACGTCACAGCAATTTGCAAAACACCGCTGTTTAGAAAAGAGAATTAAACTTTCTTTCTATACCACTTGTAATTCTCTGATGCCAGCAGTATTCTGTCAGTACGCTCCGAAGATATGCGTTTTTTTACGATTTTGGACTTCCGTTGCAAATTGTCGCAAAACTATAACAAATACGAAAGAAACAACAACAGATTCATGACCAGAAGCTTAAACCGTACAATAGTTCCGTTCTTTCCGTGTTCAATTTCAAATGTTTTTGGTCACGTGACAAATATGAAAAGCGGCGAATTTCAACAGTTTTTGAGATAGAAACATGAGCACCGCAATTTTTATTTGGCCCATCACGTTCCATCAGCATATCAAATTTCGGAGCAATCGGTTCAGCCGTTCCTAAGAAGAAGATGTTTAAAGATTTTCTTTGGATGTCAATATGGCGGCAAAAGTAGGTCACGCAGACAGTTCAAAATTATGAAGACATCTTTTCTCATAGATAGTCTCTAAGACCAAATGGTGCTAAAATGTGTGGCGGTTACGGTTTTCATACAGTTTCAAAAAATGTGTTCCAGAGAAAAATAAGAAGAAGAAGAAGATGAAGAATCCGTACCATAACAATAGACTTTCCGAGCTATGAGCTTGGAAGCCTAAAAAAATCGTTACGCAGAGCTTGCTTGCTGGTATACACACTGATACGTGGTAGATACCTGCGCAGATACAGTGTGGCTGATTAAGGATTAAAGTAATGCCTTTGACAAGCCTCCTTCAAGAGAAAAGGGTCATTAAGCGTCTTTAGCTCTCAGCTTTTAGGAGACAGGCGCCTAATTCATCCCGGCTTACCGTTACGACCACTTTATTGATGCCCAGCACCTGACTGAAACAGTCCTCACGCACAACTCTTGAAACACTTTTGAAACATTAAGACTCGAGCACATCTTAAAAACTAACAAGAACTAATCAGGGTCCGCGTTCTAAGAGACATGTCTGGATTAATCGACTCCTAAGTAAATCATCCCGATATCAAGTCTACATTGGATGACATTTGAGGGGATACGAAAACCCTTTAACACGTGAAGATAGACAAGTTTGTTTTGATCTGTTGAGGTTTTGCCAATGGCATGATTTCGGCCATATGTACACGAATTCGTCGCCTTGCACCAGACTTTTGCAAGCCTGGTGCAAGAGAATTGAAGTATGTATGTATATGTATGTTTGTATGTCCTTGGAATGTATATTGTGTCTATGCATGTGGCAGGGCGGATCCATGTCGCCAGTGCTGCCGCCACTAGACTGTCAAGCCGAAGACACCAGACCTCGGGCCGACCAGTCCTGTTTCCTTGCTCTAATCTTTGCTCTAGTCTTGTGTTATGACCTGACGCGTGTTCCTTTGGTAACTGGCATGTGGTAACACATGATCGATAAAGGAGCGGTGACAGTTTTATAACTGACATCTGGGCACACTTAAGATGAATAAGTGACCACCGTGTGATAATTGGTACCGGTATATCAGTGACGGCGGTTTGATAAATGACATCTCGTCACACGTGACAGATGAATTAGCGACAACAGTTTGATGACTGACAACTGGTCACATGTGAAAGATGAATAAGTGACTACAGTTTGATAAATGACATCTGGTCACAAGTGACAGATAAATAAGCGACGACGGTTTGATAAACGACATGTAGTCTCACGTGACAGATGAATAAGGGACTACGGTTAGATAAATGACATCTCGTCACACTTGACAGATGAACAAGCCACGACAGTTTCATAAAAGACATCTGGTCACACGTAACAGATGAATAAGCGACGACAGTTTGATAATTGGTACATCCGGCCACACGTTACCTGTAAAAACGAGGACAGTGCAGTACCAATCTCATTAAAATCAGATCCTTACTTTGCCTCCTTAGTGTGCTAGCACACTCAGTCACAAGTAACCAATGAATAAGCCACGAGAGTGTGGGAATTGGCATCTGTTCAGAATGCTTTTCTATACCATAACCACATGGGTGTGACGAAAGAAAAATCTTGTGATATGTGTATGAAAAGAAAACTAGTGTCACAGGTTGCAAACAAAACGAGAATAATTTATAGTTGATATTTCAGACTTATAAGCTGTGTTTTAAAGCTTGATTTTATTATGCAGCTAATTCAGCTTGAACACAAAGACAGACATGTGTAAATATCTATACAAAGCACTCCATTCTTGACGAACACCCGAACCTAAATACACACGTTTACGGCTTTGGAGATGCCTTTCATAACTAATGTATTTACTAGGAACAAATTCTTCAGCTCAGATATAGAAGCACTGACAAGCGGATTAAAAGGAATTAAGTATCTTAAAAATAGATAACAATGACTGTAAGCTGATGGATATGACAATATGTCGTATAGACCAGACGAAGATGTATCGTTAATTAAAAGAGGAGCAAAAAGGATGCGTAGATTCTCAAATACTGTCAAGTTAATGCGATGGGGAACATTGATCGTACGTTATAAATACTTTTATGCATCAGATATCAATCACTTGGAGATTGTAGCATTATGGTCCTATTTATAGAATTATATGTATGTTTTGGACACTTAGGTTGAATGCTTAAATATATGTGTATGTTTATTAAACATGCTTGTTTGAAGTTTAATCACCCATTAAACGCGTCCAGCGTTTGCCGTCTTACAGTGTAATATGAAAACCATTTTTAAAGCAATCTTTGCGTGTAAATTCAATGACGTGTCAAGTTACATGAACGCCAGCCTCTGTGAAATGGTTAACAAACGAAACTGAGCTGTTAACTACCAAATCGATGCTATGATTCTGCATTTAATTACCTATTGGGGTGATCTATTCATCGCCTGAGAATCTGGAATTAATGGTAGTTTATCAAGTTTTGAAAGAACCAGAAATAAATGGGTTCTTAGGACGTAAAACGTTACCTTTCACACGTGTAATAGAGCTGTATTATCATGTGTTACATAACATGTTGTAGCATTATGACGCTGTACATATTGCGGCCTATAACGGTACTTTACTTTGTATCATCATTTCTCCATAGGTCACAGGTTGTAAAAGTTAAACGTAATCTGAAAACTCGTGATTATCAACAGAATTATCCCACAATAATGCTGGCCGCTGTCACATAAGTGGATAAATGAATAAATAATCTGTCAACAGAAAGAAGAATGTACCAAGATACGATCTAAAGAGCATCACAGGTACGGCCTATATCTATTGGCTTTGTTTGAAACTACATGCATTTGCGCTTGGATAAAATTTTCCACGGATTTGACCTCCTAGCCTTGAGATCGATTGGCCACGGTGTGTTCCCAGCTTTACCTCCATATCATAGAAAGCAAAGCGGACAAAAATTAAAATATCTCAGGTCTATATATGGTCCTTGTTGCAATAGTTAAAAAACCAAAGGTATGGTCACATGGTGAGATCCATGGTAGTAACTTGTGATGTCCAAACCAATCGTGGTGGTTGAGCACCTATTCTGTAACAGTGCCTCCACTTCAACTTGCATTAAAAGCAAAGCGGGCAAGAATGAAAATATCTCAGGTCTATATATGGTCCTTCCTGCAATAGTTATGGTCTTTCTTGCAATAGTTAAACACTTAAGACATGTTGAGATTTATGGTGAAAGCTTGTGGTGTCCAAACTTATCGTAATGTGTTAAACGCGTATTCTGCTTTAATCCGAAGACAAATCTGCGCCGGAACAGCCTGTATAGGCTACTGTTTTCATTCAACTGCGGAAGGCAATATACGACAAATTTGACATCGGCAGTGTATTCACGGCCTATGAGTGCAGTCTACAGTTATGTCTAAGAATATCCAAAATATTGCACCGACTGTACATACCCCAAAAATGACAGAAATCTGTCCTAATATTAATTTGAGTTACACCCAAAAAATTACCTGTCAACTGCTAAGAATAATCTCACAAAACGTGTTCCAGCACACCTTCTGCCATGTGCTAGTATTCAAATAGTATGTAATGTTCTAGCTCATTACGTGGATGATTCATCATAGCATCACTGTTATACGGCTTGAAACCGAGAAAAAAATGCACAAAGATGCAGCGTAAAATTGTTCACGAGACACGCCAGGCCATTTACTTGCTTCGATACATCATTACATACAAAAACCGAAACATGATAACAAACGGAAGACATTTATCACAGTACACTTACTGCACCAAAACGCTTAAAATATCAGCAAAAATATTGACTTTTGACTCAATGCTGGCCCAATTTCGAGTCTCACACGATATTCTTAATTTTCTGTCCAGTTTTCAAATGCTGAGTTATCAGTGCATAGAAAACATCATAATACGGTTAGGTCGACAAACCAGTTTTCCGTAAATTCTCCCCCAAAGGCAGGTCAGCCTCTATTATTGCATCAATGAGCAACTGTTTATGCACACAGTCAGGCATTTTCAGTTCTCAAGCGGAGCTACCTCAGCTGTATTTCTGCAGTCTCAACACAGGTCATTTTGACGCCTAGCACTTCTGCAAAACATTCCAAACACAGACATGAGTTACTGTGCAAAAAAGCTAGTCCAGCTTGTCGTCAAACCTTGCTAATACAGACTAACAAAATTTTACACGATTCAAAAGCTGGAACTTCTATGCTGCACCCATAGAACGCCGTAACACTACCTTCATAAATGTTACAGAACGTCCGGTAGTGTTCGCGACGTCAAAAAACAATTTACAGAGTTACCGCTCTTGATGGGGCGCGTCGCGGGCGTGATGTGGAAATGACGTCACAAACAGCTGACGTTGTTGACATTGACGGTGTTCAGTAAACTGTCGACGTAAGCTACGATGTGCGAAATGGACGTACATGTGGTTTGACGCAAATAAGGTAGGTTTACAATGTGATCTCTCATTTTAAGCTCTTCTCCTTAGCGAGTGCTATTTCTGTAACAATAATTTTAATCATTAAAAACGAGAAGAGAAATAGGCTATTCGTCATTGAAGGGTAACTGGTTAGTCTCTCAACTGGTTAGTTGTAGAGATAAAGCCTCGCCCGCATAATGCCTGTACCGTACTCCAGTCAGATACATCTTGCATCATGGTTGAATTCTGGCCCGAGGATAAGATAATAGACGTGGTATTAATCTACGAGCACGTAACTGATCAGTATTAGACGCAAGCATATGAAGTGTGACATTCGAAAAAGCTTAAGCTTATTGGCATATTGCGAATACATACATGGCAATTGAAAAAGTAGAGTTTAGTCCTCTTGACGGGTAATACAATACATAAACATGCATAGTCTGTAAGTAGAATGTCGTGTTCCAGTCGGCTAATGCAATATAATGATGTGTAGAGTTAAAGAAAATGATACTTCTTTGCAGTTCAGTATGTAATACATTCACATATGGTGTAAACATATAAGACGTAGTGCTACAGTCGGATAAGCCAATACATAAATGTACAGTGTCAAAGCAGCATATGTCACTGTGACATAAACTAATGTCTAAATGTTCAGTGCGAAAGCAGCATATGTAGTGTTAATGTGGAATAAGCTGATACATACACGTGCAGTGTGAAAGTAAAATGTGGTGCTACAGTGGGATAACCTAATACATACACGTGCAGTGTGAAGGTAGGGCGTGGTTGTACAGTGGGATAAGCTAATACATACACGTGCAGTGTGAAAGTAAGATGTGGTGTTACAGTGGGATAACCTAATAGATACACGTGCAGTGTGAAAGTAAGATGTGGTGTTACAGTGGGATAAGCTAATACATACACGTGCAGTGTGAAGGTAAGATGTGGTGTTACAGTGGGATAAGCTAATACATACACGTGCAGTGTGAAGGTAAGATGTGGTGTTATAGTGGGATAAGCTAATACATACACGAGCAGTGTGAAGGTAAGATGTGGTGTTACAGTGGGATAAGCTAATACATACACGTGTAGTGTGAAGGTAGGGCGTGGTTGTACAGTGGGATAAGCTAATACATACACGTGCAGTGTGAAGGTAAGATGTGGTGTTACAGTGGAATAAGCTAATACATACACGTGCAGTCTGAAGATAAGATGTGGTGTTACAGTGGGATAAGCTAATACATACATGTGCAGCGTGAATGCTAGCTTCCACGTCGGCCGTACGTGGGAACGTCTGCCAGCAACCTGCGAATCGTCGTGTTTTTCCCCTGGCTCAAAGCGGTTTCCTCCCATCATAATGCTGGCCGCCGTCGTATAAATGAAATAATCTTGAGTAGGGCGCAAAACACGAATCAAATAAATAAATCAATAGATACAAACAGGTTTTTGTATTCAAAAAAGACTTTATAGTCTTTTTAATGAGCAGTGCCTCAGTCATGAGCTGTTTTTCACTTGCAATATGGTGGGAAATGACATTTACTTCAGAAAGAAAAAAGACAATAATTCACACATCACTTGTGAATAGAGCAAATTATCCTATGCTCTACTGAGTTGGGATTTCTATGACAATTTATCAGAATTGTTTCATTCTGTTTGAGCAGGATATGATATGGTTGGACACCCGAGATTCTACGTCCGGACAGGGTAGGGGTAGGTAGTCCTTACATCAGAGAGAGAGGAGTTCTACAAGATGGGTAGTGTGTCCCGACAGAGTGAGAAAGTAAGAATAGCCAACTTACTAAACTTCATGAGCCTCACGACAGTTGGGACGTCCTCACGGACGGATCCGTGGTGCCCGACTCACAGCTGGGTGAAATGGGAAATGGTTAAGACACCAAAGCACGACACAGTCACTAAGTCGACCTGGCTCTCGGAGGGCAATCCGTTCTTAAGAAAAGGTAAAAAGGGATCACGCAGGACCTGCAAATCTGCCCGGACCTCAGAGAGCAACCGATCTCCAAGAAAGAAGAATTCTGGACCGCAAAGAACCTGCAGATCTGCCCGACCTTCGGATGGTAACCGTTCCCCACGAAACCGAAGCCCTGGTCCTGCCATGCTCGTCAAATCTGTCTGGCCATGGGAAAACGTTCGTTCTCCACGAGGCAAAACTCAAGCACCGCGGAGAACCTGCAAATGTATATGCCCCTGGGACAGCAACCGTTCCCCACGAAACAGAGGTCCTAGATTGCCTAGAGCTGCCCGATCTGCCCTCCCGTCACAGGGCAAACGTTCCCCTCGAAATAGGAGCCCCCGACGGAATGGAATCTCCGATACACCCCACTCTTCGGAAAACAAACGCTCTCAAAGTAGAATATTCCCGGGGCTACCTAGAATTTCCAGATCTGCTAGGCCTTCGCAGGGCAGGAGTTCTCCGAGAAAAAGTAGTCCCAGACGGGATAGAATCTCTGATACACCCCGCTCCTCGGATAACCGTTTTCTAAGGACCAGAAGTTCTGGATCAGGCGTATCGCCTAAGCCAGATCGGTCCTCGCAGGGAAGCGGTTCCCCAAGAAAGATAAATCCTGCACCGCAAAGAACTTCCAAATCTGCCCAGCCCTCGGTGGGTAAACGTTCTCAAAGGATGGAAACAGTCCCGGTACATAGCAAACCAGAGACAGTAAGTTTTGTCCATTCTAATATTAATAACTTATCAGAATATACTCCAGTCAGCAGTGTGCTTAAATTTGTTAATAGCGTTATTTACATGAGCCATACAGGGTCTTAATAAAGGATGTATATTGTCGCCAGTAAGTATATGATGATTCATTAAAGTTTCCATCACATCAGAGTATCCTATTTTACCACAGATTAAGTTTTTATATGCTTGCTGTATCGCTCACTACTTGTCAGTTGGGTGGCTGCAGACGCTTGAGGCTGCAGCTGCATGGTACGAAAAATTGGCGGAAATTGAGTCATGTTCCATTCCATTTCTCACTTACTCTCATCTAAACACATATCAGATATCATTTATGTTGTGACAAGTAATAATGGATAAATAATAATGGACAAATAACAATATTGAGTTTCAGTTCTACTTCTTTTAGCAAGTGACCTCTGAACTGCTATTGGAGATTTTAATCAAGAAGTCCGTCATGCATGTGGCGAGGTTTCGTGATTTACCGATGTTTTGTCTTCTTTCCCGCCTGACTTCAAACCCGACTGATGTCTTCTAGGTGAACCAAAAACACCAGCGAAATAGAAATTTTTGCGTTAAATAGAACTTCAATTCCATTTTTTACAGGGGATTTTAAGGAAAGGCTCCTTGCTACGTACTTTGGAAATTGCGGAAGTCTCATCGCCTGATGACTCAACAAAAAGTTGTGCATCTCCTTCAGAGAATGTAAGTCCATTTCTGCTAACAAACCGAGAGTAATATGCACAGTGATCTTATCGGGTTGTTTACATGCCAATTGTTCTTACTGTTTCTTTATTTCCCTTTTAATTTTTTCGATTCATTTTTCTTTTTCTATCTTGTTTTCAGATTTCTTTGACGGAAACGGCCAGCTCTTGCCGGTCAAAGATAACCGATTCTACTGAAAGTGTGGGTTCTGCCGTCGGCAATAGTTCAGACATTTACAGCCATTCCAGTAAAACAAGAGGCAGAGCCGTGACACGTAGTACCAGTAACACTACTAAAAGTAGGATTTCTACCGAGGGCGATAGCTCAGAGATTTACTGCACTTCCGGTGAAACAAGTGGATCTTCTCTGACGTTTGGTAGCAGTAACACTACAAAAACTAGGAGTTCTACAGTTCACAGTAGTACAAACATTGAAGGCCGCTCCAGTAAAACAAGTGGATCCTCTCTCACTTGGGGTAGCAGTAACACCTGTAAAAGTAGGGTATCTATCGTTGGTAGTAGTTCAAACACTGACGGTGGTTCGAGTAAAACATATGGATCTTCGTTGACATATGGTAGCGGTAACATCTTTAAAAGTGAGCGTTCTATGATCGGCAGTCATTCAGACACTGAAGGTGGTTCGAGTAAAACAAGTGGGTATTCCCTGATGAGCTATACCGGTAACACTTCCTCATCTTGGACCACCGTGTCTCCCATGGACAACCGATCTAGTATTTCTTGCCTGATACATGGACCCTCAACAGCAAGTCTTCAAAACGGCCAGTTAAAATGTGACAGGTGCATCAAAAGACCCATGAAAACTAGGATGGATAGGCAAGAACCAGGGACCAAGAAGACGGAAATCCCGACTACCGTTTACACGACCAAAAGGCAAAAATTATACATGGCCAAGAAAACACCCAGCGCTTATTTACAAGTATCCCCTGTGCCAGGAAAACTCCCCAAGACCACAGAGACTCTGGAGAAAGAACGCGAGGCTAGATTCAGACAGAAAGACGAAATTGCTTGTATGATGCATAAACGTGACGTCCGCATGAATGATATCTGCAGTGCCTATGACCTATCACGGCCATATCTCTATAGGCCTTTTCTTGACCACTTGGTTTGTCTGAGGCAAAGTCAGCGAGACACGTGTGAATATCTGCATAACATCCAGGCTGTTGTCCAGTCACTGGAGAGACAGCACAATTTGAAATCATTAGCGGAGATGAGAGCGCACAGAAACAAATTTTACAGAACAACCAAGGTTGCGGCATGGAAGGCTTTATACATTCGTGATGCCATCGTGCCGTCGTTAGATATTCGACGAGTCTCTGACGCGAAAGCGTCCTTCAGAGATTATCTGCAAAAAATTGAAAATTTTTTGGGTGAGCGGCCAAAGGCAACTGTTTCTCGAAAGTGTACATTGTGCAACCAGGCTGATCGATTGGCACGACGGAGGAGTAGGAACTACTCCAGCGAAAAGAAGGATGACGTCTTTAGACTAGCGGCCTACAGATGGCAAAAGACTCACAAGTATCCCGCGACATACATGGCAAGAGCCATCGTAAGGATGAACCAAATGTTGAAACCACGGCCAAGCGATAGGAGAAACTTAACCATTATCAAGCATTTGCGTACGGTTTATATCGTCAGAAAGTTGTTTTACGCTCATTGTGCAGAGTTCCGTGAGCAGTTCAAAATCTTTCTGATGGAACATGCAACTCGACTCGACAGTTCAACAATGCAGAGAAAATGGCAAAAATTCTTGAAGACACGAAAAGCACCCGAGATTGTCGGCGATATTATGGCTCTGAACTGTGCTACGGTGCCGAGCCATCGGCTTAAATTAGGAGAGCAGATTGCTGATTGCGAAGTGTGTGAAGACTTGAAACAAGCGATCCGGAATACAAAAATGAACATCGCCAAAATAAAAAGAAACATCACAGAAATGACTCCCGGTAAGAAAACCAAGACGTTACGGCAGATTGAAGTGGTGCCAGTACCAGAAATGGAAAGTTCAGGTGATATTGATGAATGTAGTGAGGCTAAAACAGCGGATCTGACGATCACAGTAATCATGCCGTCGATGGAGGAAGGCGAACAAACGCTTACCAAGATGTCGCCGACTAGGCTTTGCTCGGACAGCGCTACTTCTTTAGAGACCATTGCTGTGGCCAAACAGATTGTGGCGAACGTATACAGGATGCTACATGAACATCTTGTCAAGGGATCCTTCAGTGATACAACAACCACCTGGCACTACATAGACAAATCAGAGCTCGTGGAAAGAATTGTCTCAGACGTGCTCAAGCGAATTAGCGAGTCTCGAGGTGAAGATATCCCAATGGATGATTTTAAAACCGTGACCTATGGCGAGGATGAACTTGCAGACAAAGTCGTCACGCATGTTCTTAAGCAAATAACTGGACAGCAAAGTAAAGATTCCAATGTTGAAGATGTGTACCTTCAGGGCGCTCCACAGCGTTCTCTTAGTGACACAGTCCCTTTAAGAAACATCTATGTGGAAAGGATCGTCTCAGATGTTCTGAAGCGAATAACTCAGCCGCGAAAATGTCTCAATGGACGATTTAAAAACCGTGCGCTTTAAGGACGCAACATCCCAGGAACATCGTGTGAAGAGTGACGCTGCGTCTTGCGACGAGGATGATCTAACAGATAAAATTGTCATGCATGTGCTCAAACACATATCCGAACAGCAAGGTAAAGACGCCGGAGTTGGGTCCCTAGGTAGCTCATCTAGTGATGCAGCGTGCCTAATAAACGAAGGTCAACTGGCGAGTAAGATCGTCGCAGATATTCTAAAGCAACTCGGCACACAATCCGACAGCTCTCTTTCGCTTCACATACGTTTTAAAGACGATTCTTTCAGAAAAATGTTTGTAACAAGGATAGTTTCAGAGGTGCTCAAACGAATTACCGGGCCAAGCAGTGAAGACCTTTCAGCATCCTTAAGAGATCCTCTGAAGAGTGACTTGTCTTACTACGAAGATGAACTCGCTGACAAAATCACCATGCATGTACTTAAACAAATAGCTGGGCAGCAAAGTAAAGATGCCATTGTTGAGTCCCTTGCCAGTTCTTTGAGTGATACAGCGCTCCGCAGGAACCGAGTACAGTGTGACGCCTCTCACGACGAAGATGCACTGGCGAACAAGATCGTCTCGGGTGTCCTAAAGCAACTTGCTGTTTACCCTCAAGCCGCTGCACAGACTTCTCTTACTGACACCAAATCGGAATCCGACAGCTCTCTCTCGCTTTACAAGCGTTTTAATGGTGAGTCTTTGAGAACTATCTTTGTGGAATGTATAGTTTCCGATGTGCTCAAACGAATTACCTTGCCAGGACGTAAAGGTATCGCAACATCTCTGAAAGACCTTGTCATGAGTGTTACGTCATGCGGCACGGATGAACTTGCGCACAAAATCACGAGGCATGTACTTCAACACATAACTGGACTGCAAAGTAAAGATGATTTTGTTGAAATCCTTGCCAGGTCATTAAGTGATGCAGCATCTCCAAGAACCCGAACACAGAGTGTCACCTGTTTAGACGTAGATTCACTGGCAACAAGGATCGTTTCAGATGTTTTAGATAAGCTTACTAAGCAAGAATCAAAATCTACACAGGGTTCTCAAAGGGATACAATCTCGGAATCGGGCTACCTCGACAGCAGTCCTTCGCTGTACAAGCGTTTAAAATGTGAATCTTTGAGGAACGTCTTCGTAGAAAAAATCGTTTCACATGTGCTAAAACGAATTGCCGAGTCACAAAGTGAAGAAGTTCTGATGAACAGTTTAAAGACCGTGACTTTTAAGGACATAGCATCCAAGGAAGACCTTGTGAAGAGTGCTGCGTCTTGTGACGAAGAGGAACTTGCCGACAAAATCGCCATGTATGTAATTCAACAAATAACTCAGCATAAGGACACAACATCCCAGGAAGATCTTGTGAAGAGTGCCACGTTTTATGACGAAGACGAACTTGCCGACAAAATCGCCATGTATATACTTCAACAAATAACTCGGCATCAAAGTCAATATGCCTTTAATGTACTTAAACAAATAACTGAAGCGCAAGATGCCATTGTTGATTCCCTTGACAGTTCATTCAGTGAGCCAGCTGACCAAAGGAATCAGGTACAAGGTGCCACGTGTCTGGACGAGAGTGCACTAGCAAGCAAGATCGTCTCAAGTGTACTAAAGCAATTGGTTGAGCAAGAATTAAAACATAAAGATGTTTACGATCAAGGCAGTACACAGCATTCTGTTAGTGACCCTACATCAGAATTACGTCACTCTGACGGCTCCCCTCTGCTTGACAGGACTGCAGCTCCGAAAATTTACATAGAGCTAGCTTTGGATGACACAAATCCTTCGCTGAACAACGTTATGCCTCCAAAAATTTTCGTTGAGCCTCCTTCGGACGATTCCTGCACAGGTCAGTCCTCCAGCAACACCTCTCTAGAAAATGAGCCGCTTCAAAGGCCTGGCTCAAACCGCACCCCAGATATTTACAGTGAGATCCGTCAGCCGCCCTGCGAACCCCAACCGAGAGCGTCGTCAGCAGAACACGCTCCTCAGAAACCAAAGGGATCGTCCAACGGTAAGGAGCTGTCAGAAAACAGATAAAGCATTCATATGAAGAAAACTAATGGAAGAAGATCTCTCTGACGCTGTTAAAGTCATTGTTTTGGCCAGTAGATTTGCGGCCAGCGAGGTACAATTTTGCTTCATTACTTAGCTTTAAGGAGAGACAATTTGTTTATAGTACAACAGTGAATAGATATAACTTTTCAAGAAATCATTGCGACAGTCCAGATAGGACTGACTGACTGTGTATCATCGCTCTACTGTATTCATGATAATAAATATTCATAAAAATATAACATAATTGTCTCTGATTTGTGTAGTAAGGGTTGTAATACTGAAGATTTGGTCTGTAGATGAAATGCTGAGGGCTTACCCTATGTAGCTGAAATGCTGACCAGTTGGCCTGTGGCTGAAATGCAGACGGCTTGGTCTATGTATGAATTGCTGAGAGCTTTCCTTATACTGAAAATGCTGACGTCTGGGTCTATCACAGATGAAAAGCTTAAGTCTTGGCCAACAGCTTAAATGATGAAGGTTTAACGTATATGTGAATACTGGGGATTTGTGGACAAAATGCTGACCGCTCTCTGTAAGGATGCGATGAAGGGAGCATAGCCTAGAGCTGAAATGCTAACAGTTTGGCAATTGGAAACTAACTCGGACTTGGTCTTTGTATAAAATGATGGGGGCTTGGCCTAAAGCGGAAATGCTGAGGGCGGTCTATAGCTGAAATGCTGACAGGTAGGGCTATATATCTAACGTGGACTTGGTATTTGGATAAAATGATGCGAGGTTGGCCTATGACAGTGGTGATATTGAGGGCTTGGTCTGTAGCTGAAATGCATGTGCACCTTACCGGAAATGCTGACGGCTCGGTGTATGCTAAGTGCATGGACTGTGGTGAAAAAGTTGTTGGCTTGGCCTATAGGTGAATGACTGGGGCTTAGCTCACAGCTGAATCCCTGGATCCTTAATGTTGGTGGTGTTAGCCGACTGGCGCAGCAAGCCCAGCTCATGCTGGCTTCCCATTCCTCGGTTTGTGGGAAAGCCTGCCAGCAATATGCGTGTGATCGTGAGTTTTCCCAGAGCCCTGCCCGGTTTCCTCCCTCATAACGTTGACCGCCGTCGTATAAGAGAAATTTTATAGAGTACGGCGTAAAACACCGATCAAATAAATAGATTAATATACCTGAAATCCTGGTAAATCGGCCTGTGGCACGTATGGGCGAAATGCTGAAAGCCTAGCGTTGTCCAAAATCAGACCAATAAACACTGACTGACCCGGGGCCCTGGTGGTTACAGCGTCCGCCTCGAGGTCGAAAGATCAATCCTGGGCCGGGTCATACCAAAGAGCTTAAAACGGTCCTTGTTGCTGCCTCGTTCAGTCAGAGCAAGGAAACAGGACTGGTCGGCCCGGTGTCAGCATAATATGACAGGGTGGGTGTCATCTCTGTTTTGTGAGTGTAAACTTGTCTAGGCCTATATATACCACACACTGGCCAAAATGAAAAAAAATAAATTAGCATAAATGAACACTAAAAGAAGTTCTACATGAATAGCAGTGCCAAGAATGCTTCGAAGTGATAATTACTGTGGATTCCGAAACTGTCCACTGCTCCCATGGTGTATGTTTTCAACTGATGGCAGGCGTCACTGGAAAAAAGCTTTAAACTTTTGATTCAGATGGCCAAAAATGAAAATCAGTAGTAGTAGTAGTTCTGTGCTGCTGCTGTGAATCGCCTTTTATTACCGGTTTGCTTGAATGCCTAGAACGTATCTTAGACTGCCATACCAAAGGCATACATTCATACGTACATACATACATAAATTGGTTTACCTGGCGACTGGTCAACGGCTTTGAAACTAACTATATTATGTAAATTGGTTTTATGTAAAATCACCCGCTGAACACGTTTCTGTTTAATTTTCCTTTTAAGTTCATCACAACCGTCCTGTGTCTTTGACAATTTATGTTTACATGTACTCTAAAATTTATATATTGAATTGGTGGTTTACACCGTACTCAAGAATATTTCATTTATACTATGTCGACCAGGGAAGAGGAAAACCTGGCAGAGCCCGGAGAAACCCACGATCTTCGGCGGGTTGCTGACAGACTTTCGCACTGGCGGCCTAAAAATTTAAAACGAACTCATTCGTACAAATCTGCCATTCATTTCAGTATGTCCGCCATACGCAATGTCATGAATTTCATTTCTCCGGGAAAAGATCGTACAAAATTCTCCGTGCGTATTTCTTTGGCAAGAAACATGGAGATTACTGGAAAACCCTCCAGCCACATTATCTGCTTTTGTCTCATATCATTTTACTCCTTATATGGATTTTCTAAAATATTCTTCTCGGTGAAAGAACAAAGAATGCTGAATGGGCGATTTACCTGACAAAGCACAACAAATCCGTTAACAATAAAAACTTATGTAATGAATCTGCGGACGTCTTTGATACTACAGGTATGATGTCCTGAATAATATAAATAGTGTACTCAGAAATTCAAAATGCCTAACATCTTCAAATAAGCGGCATTTTGAAACAAGTGTTCTCTGGTGGAACGGAGATTGGAGGACTGCAAAACAAGAACTTAAGCGGCTTAAAACTAAGGGACTCTGGACTCCTTTTACGTGAGTATACTGTATTTAAGTCCGTTAACAATGACGAAGGCATAGAGTAAGGCGTGCACCATACGTGTAAATTAAAGAAACAACACTGGCAAAGATACTCTTTGGTTGAATTACGTCATATGCGCCGTTAAAGATTTATGTACGTGTGCTTGGGTTTCACGTCATGACAAACTTAGTCCTGAGAATTATATATAATGTGTCTCCTTGAGGTAGGACGAGTCCATGTCGCCAATGCCGCCATTGGAACATCATGTCGAAGACACCAGACATGACACCCCACCCAGTCACATTATATAGACACCGGGCCGAGCAGTCCTGTTTCCTTATTCTAAGGTCTCCGAGATTAACAGCAATCTAAGGAGCAACAAGTTCCATTTCCGTATGGTCCGATCAAGAGGTGATCCCGGATTTCCCGACTTCGAGGCAGACGTTGTATCACTAGACCACCGGAGCGGTGGACATAAATAAGAACTAAAGGAGACAGACAAAACATCGCCAAGTTATATATATAGCGATGTCTGTGGTGGTAATAATTATATAAGTGATGAAGACAAGCCTACTTCACCAGCCAGTAAGCTCTGGTTTTGGCCCTGACTAGTTATGTCCAGTAGCATGTACATGTAGTTTAGCGTCATTAAAACGCATAGGTAGAAAGTAAAATGTACTTAGTACAAAGGAAACACCCAAATAAATTGTTCAGGTCTATTGTCAGAAAATGAATAAATAAGATGTTTATTAATTTGTAGCTTATGTAATACCTCAGAAATGCATTTCTGACAAAAATACCTTATTTACGGGTTATCTGACCAGAAGAACCACAACGGTTTGTTTGGGCGTCTTCTTTGTACTAAGTATATAAGGGCGCTATAACTCTTGTCTATCTCTGTATTTTACTTGCACATGTCTGATTGAGATTTACATCGTATTACTCAGGAAATTAAATCTTTCTCTGAGGATATCGGACTGGTTTTTGGCTGGAGGCAGTTCGGAAAGGTCCGCTCTCTTCCTCCAGCAACCAAAATCATTTTCTTTCTCTCACAAGCCAAAATGCATTCAAAGGGGCGGATCTTTTGGTTCTACTCGTAGCCAGTGCGATTGTCCGCTTTTACTCTGCCTCATACAACAATGGACACACACTTTTAGACTGATCCGTTGCATGAATAACTGACGGCTATTTAGGCAGTAAGTTGCCGAGGTATTCGAAAAATGTGTATTTTTTTTCATTTCACTTCAATTCACTTCACTTCACTTTATTTTTTTCTATTTTATTTTATTTTATTTCATTTTGTTTTACCTTATTTTATTTTTTATTCTTTCATTTAATTCCATGCGCTACTGAAGAATATTTTATTTACACAACGGCGACCAATTTCAGGCCGGAGCGCCCAAATTAAACCACCACAGCTACTTACGATACGAACTTGCATGCCCGCGTGTTGTGCCTAGATTTTCATCCGCAGAGCCGGCTGAAAGGAAAGTGGATTTGCCGTTTTGATTATTGCCACCAAGAATATTGCAGACATGTGAATGTAGACTATTCTTTGTACTGGTCTATGCAAGGCTGGAACACAATGCCCCTTGTATACGAGTAACTGAACGAAATTACATTACAATCACTGCGCCTAGACGCGCACACAAACATGGAAGGTATGTAATAAGTTTGGGATGGTACGCTGAGTATCGCATCAATTTCACTCGATTCAGGAAAAAATGCAGTTATTTCTATCCTATCCCATTCATTTGTTTTTTACACGATTTTTATTTTCAAAAATTATCCTTCCGCCGCAAAAATGAGAAGATGTAGTCGGCATTGTTTTGTATACTATCTCCAAAACAAAATTGTTGTCCCTTTCACTGAATATCCAATAAGGTAGGTCTAAGGAAAAAGAAAGGTAAGATTTGAAGTTAATTTAATCAAAGTAAAAGACAGCTCATGTTTTAAGTTAAGTTTGCCAAAAAGGTTGGACAATATTATGTTTATTTCGTATTTTTTTCTAACAGCTACTAGGACAGCGGAAGCTGACATTTGACCGTGCTCTGTGGACTAGCATTAAACACAGCCATTCTTTCTGGGCTCTGACGTAAATATTCCAAAGCGCGGAACACTATCGTCACCTGGGACTATAGCAAGCTGCTTGGGTTGTGTTTGAAACTTAAGTATGTATGTAAATTAATAACATGAAATTGTGATGGATAATTTGGTAACAACCTCGGAATTATTGTGCACTGTGAGGTCATTGGTGTGTCACATATACAACGACAGCTTTCTGACGTTTGGTTAACCTTTTTTTTTTTTTTTTTCTGGCTGAGTTGATGTTGCTTTGCCAGTGCTGTTCAAGTGAGGTCCCGCACGACACAAAATCAGTATTTGTTTGCTTGTCTCTGTTGCCAGCCGGGGTTTGCTATATTGGAGCACCTGTACCCATGTGCATGTATACATGTGAGTGTGCTGGAAACAGATTGATGTTGCCACCAGTCTCTGCCTTTTTTGCTCTGTCCATCACTTGTTCGCACTTAAAGAATAAACCATTATAGCCAACGCTTGCATTTTGCGGATTTGCGGCGAGCAAGAACCTTGCCATCTCGAAATGATCAAGAAACTGACTCCCGCCACAACACAATGGTCTGGAAATACTTTACAGTACTGTATTTCTTGTAATTAAAACATACAACATTAAAACGATGTGCTATCCCTTGGTTCTTTTCATGTGATATGACAGTCGACTCAGAAGATTTACCTCACAGCATAAACACAGCTGCTATGTCCTAGCTCTCTGATTGGCCAGTCTCCCATAAGCTGAAAACCATGGGCGCCTTCAGATCCCTAGTCGGCAGCAAAATACTTCACACATCAAAGAAATTAATTCAGCAACGAATTCATATAAAATCAAATGGGTTTTTGCATTAAGAAGAGAACAGTGTAATCTTTTTAATGAACCATGCCTCAGTCATGAGCTGTTTTTTTACTTTAAACAAGCCATTATCAGCTGATGTCCCTGCCTCCCATTTCCCTTATTTTTACCTCGAATGACAGCAGGAATAGATACTTCGCCTAACAGATTGTTGTTCAAAACAGACAAGCCTCATCCCCGTTATAGTATAATATCTGTCCATAAAATCAAATATAGCGCGTCTCAAATCCAGTGTCGCCATGATGGTGCCCAGGTTTATACAAAATCCTCAATCGGTCTTACGTCAACAAACCAGCGTAAATGCTGTTCGTCTTCAATAACTTGAAATTACTGCATGGAGCTACAGCTATACGCCTTTTAGAAGTGTACATAAAAGCCTGGAATGGCATTAAGGAAACAAATGTGAGAAAGAATTAATTTAGGATGAAAGGACGCCTGTGAGGATTGATCATACACTAAGAGAAAAGTTTGGGTCAACATACTAAAAAGTCTGTGTTTTCCAGTAGAGCTAATTCAACTCGGAAACTGAGTCAATGATTGCCTAAGTCATTAAAATACTCATCTGATTGTTTGGGTAACTTACAAGAGAATCAACTGAATCGTCAGCCATTTAGGAGTCAGCATGATAATAGCATGATAAGATTTATTTATTTGATTGGTGTTTTATGCCGTACTCAAGAATATTTCACTTATACGACGGCGGCCAGCATTATGGTGGGTGGAAACCGGGCAGAGCCCGGGGGAAACCTACGACCATCCGCAGGTTGCTGACAGACCTTCCCACGTTCGGCCGGAGAGGAAGCCAGCATGGGCTGAACTTGAAGTCAGAGCGGGAGGCTTCGGTCATTGCGCAGCGTTAGCGCGCTGACAGACTGAGCCACGGAGGCCCCAGAATGATAAGAGACATTTGACTCAATTTCCTGAGTTGAATTAGCTCCACTGGAAAACTCAGATTCTTTAGTCTGTTGACCTGAACTTTTCCCTCAGTGTAAGGTTGTTGAGTTTCTGGAATACATGAAGTTGCATGCGGGAATTAATTACCGCGGGAAATTTATTTAGTCAGGAAGAAAAAACTATTTAAACGACAAACCATTTGGTTAAGCCATAAGCTCATGTCAAGGCTTAAGATCAAACTAACAAGCGAAACACGCAGTTTTCATTCAGATATTTATTGATTTGACTGTTTGTTTTGTGTTCTTTTTTTTTTGGATTTGTTTTCTTTTGTTTGTTTTTTTACTATTTATTTATTTATTTCTTTTATTGGTGTTTTATTCCATGCTCAAGAATATTGCACTTATACGACGGCGGCCAACGTTATGGTGGATGGAAAGCGGGCAGAGCCGGGGTGGAAACCCACGACCATCCGTAGGTTGCTGGCAGACCTTCGGCCGGAGAGGAAACCAGCATGAGCTGAATTTGAACTCACAGCGACCGCATTGGTGGGCCTTTTGCAGGCCTTTCCACGTAAAACCGGAGATTAGGCCAACCTGAGCTGGTTGTGAACTCACAGCGACCGCACTGGTGAGAGGCTCCAGCAATGGTCTGCCATTCAGATAAGTATATATTATAAAACACTGTTGTGACGTTAAAGACTACTAAATGATTATATCGATTGTGCCGTAACGTAACAAAAAAATTAATAATAGGGCCTTTCACTCCAGCACGACCTGTTTAGGTCACAAAACGCCAGAGGCCATCGGCCGTGGTTACGTTCATGTGAGCAGATCGCGCTGACGTCACAAACGTCTGGCATTTTCTATCATCAGGACAGATTCTGGTTGTGCCACGCGGAGCGATATCTGCTATGCTGGATCGTCTTTCGGGTAAGTTTTCATACAGATTTACTTCACCAGGTTTGCATTTATAGTGTCGTTAAATAAGTGGGGAGAAAGTCGACGTGCGGGAGTCTCCACAAACTGAAGCCCATGGCAGTCATATTTGCGTGTAATACTCGAACTATAGGACCGTTAAAACTGTGTGCATCTTTCGGGTTGAATTGACAATGACCAAATGTATATATGTCCACACTAATCTCGAATTAGTGCTGTGAAAGTCGGTTTAATATATTTCCATCCCAGGCGTTCAGTCATGTGGATCCTAAGGCAGAATGAGGTTTAGAGCCTGTGTCCTGGCTTATTTTACACCTTTTTCGTTCTTTACTTTTTTGATCGGAGTTTTAAGCCGTGCTGAAGAATATTTCACTGGTATATGACGGCTTTCAGCATTGTGGTAGGAAGAAACCGGGCATACAGGCACGGGAAAAACCCACGGCCATCCGTAGGTTATTGGCTGACCTTCCCACATACAGTGACTTAATTACCATTGCCGACGGGCTGTTCAGTCATTGTGCTTCTCCACCACGCTAACCCCTCGGCCAGGGAGGGCCCTTTTTTCTTTATACAAAGTTTATTGACGTAGAGGTTAATTATCTCTTTCTCTTTACATAAATTGGTTTATACTATTCAGGTCTATTAAGTCTTGTTCCAAATTATTACCGTGTATGTAGGTCTAGACTTCAAAGCTCTGATGACGCATGTATATTAAGCCCCGGCCTTTGTGAACTGTCATCATTTGACAGCAACAAGCTATACTTCATACAGCACATAGATGTCTTGCGGAGGAAATTTGTTATTTGAAATTTGTATGGCAAAGGTATTTAGCGACAACTACATATTCGTCACCTTTTTACTTGGAGCTTGAAATCTCCAAATTTAATGACAATAACTCATCGACCTCAAAGAAAGTATATGAAATTAGTACCATGGGAGTTGACTGGTGACATTTCATCAGATTAATCTTGAAAACAGTCTGTTGTTATAGGTGAATGAAGAAGAAATATTTCGGTTAACTTATACAGATGCCTAGGTTGTAGCCCTCACTTTTTTGTTGTCTTTACTTTTCTTCATTTAATTACTTTGCGCAGCGTAACTCGCGAGAACTCTCGTAGGCCTACTTCGATATATACAACACTACAATGTATTATTTATTTATTTATTTGATTTGTGTTTTACGCCGTACTCAAGAATATTTCACTTATACCACGGCGGCCAGCATTATGGTGGGTGGAACCCGGGCAGAGCTCGGGGGAAACCCACGACCATCCGAATGTTGCTGGCAGACCTTCCCGCGTATAGTGTATTATGAATATCACTGTTAGGATACTATAGACTATTACTTCTGATACTTGTCGAGATTTATTCAATTATGTTTCACATACTTTTGTTTCAACACGCTGGAAGTAATTCCTAATTTCTACAGGCCTACATTTTTGCAACTGATTTCAACAACTCAAATGCTCAGATTGACAGACAGTTGTTCATGTAGTACATGTGAGAAATTCTGTGAAATTAATACCTTCCTTATAACAACTGCAATAATAATTACATTAATTACAAATTATTATTTGTTCCAGCTTATGAAAAGCATAGCCAAACATAAGTGCAGATACATCATTAAACATTATTAAATAGATATAGTTTAACGTAGTATAAAAAAATAATATCTCTATCCTTTATACAACAGTACATATACATGTATAAAGATGACCCTGACTTCTAACTCTAGCAATCTGGGAGTACTTTAATATAAATATGATTCAAGGGGCTTACATACGCTGTTGGACCTCGATATCCGAGTGGTTTAAACGGCTGTCGGGAAAGACAGCTATAGACATTCGGATACTGAGGTCGCATGTTCGAATCCAGCTCACCCAAGTTTATGAAGTGTAGTTTTAATTGATTCAGTTTAGTTTATTTACCTGATTGCTGTTTAACGCCATACCAAATAATTTTCACATATATGATGGCAGTCAATTTTATGAAGAAAACCGGAGAGGAGGTGAGGAAGGGCCTGACTGAAACTGCCAATTATATATGTTCAGTAAATATACTTTTCCGTCATAGGTTCAGTTATTAATGAGACTTAATTAGAATAATTAAAGCAACCGGATGTGACACGCTCTTTATAAAAGACCAAGGATCAAAGGATGCGCCAACATGACCTGTTGAAACAAACTTTTTTTTCAATAACTGATAAAATAATGATGAATTTTTTTGTTATTTAATGAGGTTTACAGTTACATGTCTCTTCAACTTTTGTCGTTCGTTTAGCCTACTTCCACGTCTATGTCAGTTCAATAACAAATGTTTTAGCAGGCCTTAATGGATACACCTGATATACCGCCGTATCAGTTATCACTTGATCCGTTAGGATTCGTTTGAGGATGTGTATATTTTAGCACCGCATGGTCAGTGTCAAATAAAGTGAGAACTAATTTATTTACTTGATTGGGTTTTACGCCGTGCTCAAACGACGGCGGTCAACAATATGGTGGAAGGAAACCGGGCAGAGCCCGAGGGGAAACCCACGACCATCCGTACGTTGCAGGCAGATCTTCGCACTGCGGCCGGAGAGGAAGCCAGCATGAGTTGAACTTGAACTCACAGCCACCACACTGGAGGGAGGCTCCTGGGTGATTGCGCTGTGCTAGCGTGCTAATCGATTGAGCGTGAGAGCTAATAGCTTTACCGGATCTATTTTAATCATTTGAGAGTCAGATTCGTCAAAAGTCATGCCGAGTCAGATGGTCACATGTCTTGCCGAGTCAGATCGTCATATGTCATGCCAAGTCAGATTCGAGAGTAAAAATTCCTTTTTTAGTTATATTAGCGTCACACCAAAGTGTGAATAATGCCTTTGTAAAATATCACGTAATTCTAGAGGGTTAGATTCGTTTTACGATATGTATCTTAACTAAGTATCACGTGGTCTGTGTCAACCAACGAGAATGAATACCCTAACAAAAATGAATGTCACTTAATATTTTCTGCTTGGATATAGATTCGCTTGTACTGCATGTATCTTAGCCGCTCGCTGTCAGGAGAAATAAAGTACGAAGAAGGGTTTTCTCATAACTGTGGTGATAACGTTGGTTAGATAAGTCATAGATGATTTTCCGTCTGCCTATATAGATGAGTATAAATTTATGCAATAAGGGATGTCTAAAAACAGCAAAATATATCACCTTTGTCTGTACAGTATATGACAAAATGCACGGCATCATATATGCACACCAAAGAAGCCAGGTGGTACATAACAGTATCAAGTTTAATAATTTTTGAGAGTTCTGTGTTACCTTTCCCCACACAGAGGCGACTTAGGGTCAAAAACGGATTGACCTTAGTTCTCTTGTAATACATGAGTTGGCCGCTTTGTTGCGACTTTTCCCATAAATCGTTAAGCTTATCTCATATACACGAACTACCAGTGCACAGCCTCACCCAACTAACTTTAAGGGAATTAAGGATCTCCATTGGAAAAACTTCTACAGCTACGTTCTTTTGTAATACACGTAAAAGAGTACTAAGTTAACAGTTTTCCTACAAATCGTCATCGCATAGATATCAATGGACATTAGACTGAGTAAATAACTTTACGCGGGAAAGGCTTCCCTCGTAAAGCCTCATGCTGTTAGGTTCTTTTGAAATACACGAATACTAATTTAAAATTTTTTCACAAATCGTCAAGGCATCGATAGGGATGAACAACAAATTACAATAACTTTACGCGGGAGGCTCCCACTGAAACTTTTGTAATACATGAGTGCTAAGTTACCAGTTTTTCCACAAATCGTCATCGCATAGATAGGAATAAACAACAAATTACACGAAAAACTTATGGCGCGAAACGTTCCCCATCGACAAGGTCTTAGGCATGGCTGTGTTTATGAGAAAGCTTGAGCGAAGAAAATCACAACAACAACAATAACGGTAACATATGACTTCACTTGCCGAATTTGACCTAGACATGAAACATCATCGTAGCTACACTATGAGTCGCACCTTCGACATGTTTACGATGTGCCCAAAATGAATTTATTAATGGAAAACGCACAGGTATAAAAATTCATGTTCAAGGGTGAAGTGAAGCCGGCTAATGCTTCATTTGGAAATCAGAATTCATATGATTAACGCTTCCTTTAATTTCTACATGTATATAATATGTTGTGCAACTGTAATTCGTACATTAACAGTGAAATATTGCGTCACAAAAAGAAGGAAATGAAGGAAAAATAATGGTAAGTAACTTAATTAAATAGAAACATTAAAAAACAAAACCACCAATGCCGTCGCCGTGAGTTCAAGCCTAGCTCACGATGGCTCCCTCTCCGGTCGTACATGGGAAGGCTTGCAAGCAACCTGCGGATGTCCGTGGGTCTCCCTGTGGCTCTGCTCGGTTTCATCCCACCATAATACTGGCCGCCGTCTTAGAAGTGAAATATTCTTGAGTACGGCGTAAAACACCGAATGAAATCACACATCAAATAAATAAATAAACACCAATCAAATAAATAAATAATTTTTTTGTCCACTTAAACAGGTGGCGTTTAAGAATGTTCAGACCGCCATAGGTGCTTGTCTGATGTAAAGACCGGGGACAATGGCTCCTGTTGTACGATGCATATTTCACGGGCCTTCTCCGGCCATCCTTGAACATAGCGACGCCAGGTGTGAGCGCTGTATGAAGAGGCCGGTGAAAACCCGCATGGACAAGCTCGAACGGGTCGTCGTCGTGTCCGAGATACCCGTGAACGTCGCTCGTCTGGAAAAACAGCGAATCTTGGAGAATTCGAAGCTCCTGCAGAGCGCCTACTTACAAGTGACACCACTGAGGGACGAACAGGCCAAAGCGTATAAGGCTGGCGACTTGAGGGAGAAACGCTCGAAAGTGAAAGAAGAGCTCGACGAGATCAAGCGGAAACGCAAGGACCGCATGCGCCAGGTGTGTCGGGCTTACTCCATTTCACAGCCTTTTAACTACTCTCCGTTCGTGACCCATCCCGACTGGGTCAAGCAGCGCCAAACGGACACCACCGAGTATCTTCACAACGTCCAAGCGGTCTTGCAGTCCACAGAGAGGCGAGACAATCTCAAAAGCTTAGCAGACATGCGCGCCAAAGAGAACAAGCTGTACCGAACCACGAAGGGCGCTGCCTGGAGAGTGTTGTATGTCCGTCAGCCAGGGAATCCCCCCCACTACGACGCTTTGTACGATCAGCACACGGGGGCCTCTTACAAGGAATGTCTGTCCAAGATGGATCGGTTCATTGGACCTAAGGCCAAGAATACTGTTCCGGACAACTGTCATCCTACGTATTCGTGTACGCCCAGAGCCACTGGCGCGCAGAGACGCAATCCGGCAAACACGTACAAGTCGCAGAAATACCGCCTCCAGAGCTACAGACACCAGAGGCTTCATAAGTACCCAATCAACTATATGGTCAAAGGAATAATAGCCATGAATCAGGTTTTGTGCCCTAACGGTGTTGGCAAGAGGAAGGCCTCGATCCTGAGGCACATGAGAACAACTTTGAATGTTCGCGAACTCTTTTACCACCACAACGAGGAATTCCACAAGGAATTCAGACGTCTGTTAGCGGACCATGCCATCAACATGGATGATCCCAAAGTCCGTCGGAAGTGGGAAAGCTTCCTATCAACGGGAGACCCTCCCAACGAGATCAACCATCTTCTCTCCATGACCTCGGCGGTTTCAGCTGAGCAGAAAGTTCGTGAAAATGGTCCTGGTAGATCACCAGCTAAACCCTTGCACATTTGTCCAAACTATTGTGTGTCCGATACAATGTCAGAGACAGCCGCAATAAGTGGACAAGTAAGGAACGTACAAGTTCTAACGGATAGTTCAATATGGACACACACACCCCATTTCAACCTACACTTGTTCTTCTAGAAAGCTGAAGCCGTTACATACCCCGATCACAAAGAAACCCTAGAATGTTTAAATTAAGCAGGAACTACACTAAGTGGCCAGTTACCTTTTGAATACACTAGCCGTCGATGCGTCAAATTCAGATTGAAAATCAAACTTCTTTTCTAACTTTGTGTGGCCAAAAATCTTTGCCTACAACTGCAGTAAGAATAAACCCCTGACCCTGGGAATTCTCCAAAGAACGTGTTCGTTTACGGTGTGTTCTTCATTCGGTTAGATTTTTTGTTCGCTTCAGTGTTGTTTGATACCGTAATCAATAATTTTTCGCTTGTCTTATGAAGTTCGCTTTCAAGAGAGGGGAGAAAACTGATGTGCTTGGTGTAAACCACCGAGCTTTGACAAACAACTGGGGAGCTTTCTTTGGTCTGATGTAGGCCTGCAGATAAGCACTCCACATTGGTGGAAGACGATTGCCCGAAACCGCGAAAACGATGATATGAGCGTCGCCCACTATCGACACCAATGCCTTAACAGTGAGAGCGGGAGAATTATCAAAAATCCCTCTTCAAGGCCGAAACTGAACTCGAGCCTCGTGTGATTGAAAGGCAAGCTCATACGGTCACGAACAGTCCCTCTAATGGGAATAGCTTAACACTTAATTTCTTCAACTTTTTGATGTCTGTGTTAACTTTATCGATCATATAATACGGATGTAAAATTGTTCTCGATGAACGTCTCGGTGAGCCTATAGAGAGAAAATAGAGGGGTTGAGTTTTCGGACTATGTTGATAACTAGTGGCAGCCACGGAAATCTAAGACATTATCGAACTCGGAAAACGCGTTTCAGCTTGAAAGAAGTAAATGAATGTCTACGGTATGGTTTTACCTCAGATCTCTCCCATTTTATGCATTTTAAGAGTGACGGTGCTGTGAATATCCAGTTGGGCAAAGCGTGTTAAATGCTACAAGGGTGATTGATTTTTGTCTTCTATGCAACACCACGTATAAGATCAACGTCAAATGCAATCAATACTCCTACATGATCGAGCTATTGTATTTCTTTTTCTTTGTATAAATTTCACAAGAACGCGAGAAGCTTTGAAAATAGATCAATTGTGTGGCGATTCATACTTAGAAGCAGGCGGACGCGAGAGAAGAGGTTCACACTTCCGTGCAAGGTCTACTTCAGCTTGTATAGGCTACGGGACAATAATATTGTACTGACGCATTGATCAATTTTTTGTAAGGCAAACAAACTTTCTTAGAGACGATACTGCGCACAAGTACATACTACTTGCACACTTGAACAAATGTGGAGAGACTCTCTAGTATATAATGAAGTGACTGTGTGAGGTAAAGGTGTTTTTTTTTGGCATGTTTTTTTTCTTCAATGAGGTTTTCATATTCACGAAGCGCTGAATTAGAAAGGCGTAACATTACGACCGCTTTGAGAATCACCCACCTGGGACCTGTTTCCAAAACTGTCGCAATCTTTGCGTCAAGTACATTAACCATGGGAACGCATGTCTTCACTGTATGTCATGGGAAGCTACGCCTGGCGCAAATTACGACTACTTTGCAAACCAAGACTCTTGGCCATCTCGTATTGTATAATATTATTTATTTTGCTGGGGGCTGAGTGAGAACCAGCAAGGTCATTGACCCGACTCAAGAAGATGGCTGGTTGATCCCTTTGCGAGGTCTTATGAAACAGTCGCAACATGCGACCGGCGTAACGTCAATGCAACACAGGTTGAAGACATCCGTCAAAAAGGTGGCATATTTTCACTGTATGTTGCTACAGACTTTACACTTGATGCAAAGGTTGTCATGCAAAAGTTAGAGGTCCGTTTTACGAAGCAGTCGCAACATGCGGCCGGCGTAACCTCGAGGCAACACAGGATAAGGACAATCGTCAGAATGGTGGCAATGTGCGTCATTCTACTGAAACATGCCATTTCAAAACTGTAAAATTGGTCCATCGTGCAGTTCTGTTGACAAATATATTTTAAAGAAACGTAACGTAACAAATTATTCGATTGATTAGATCTTAGAAAAGGGGACCTTGTATCAGATTGCGCCGTGTTAAAAGAAAAACAAAGTCACTGAAAAATATTAAATGCTGGAAAACAAACAACTGTCTACGTGTAGCGTCCGTTAACTTGTTCGGAAAACTTTAATGCCGATGAGCCGGTTTGCGGTTAACTGACAAACAGACAAACTAATTCATCTGTCTGTAAGGGGTAGTGCTAGCCGTGAGCACTTTCAGTGCCTTTCCACACCTCCTGCATTCAGTGGTTAAGAAGGAGCGGAGCGACCGAGCCCCTTCTTAAGCACTAAAATTCTGCTTAACACGAACTAACTGGCTTAGAACATAACCTAATTTTTCATTGGCTGTCAAAGGGCATATTTCTATTCACAAAGCATAGCGTACAAACCACGATTACTTTCAGTGAAGGCAGCATTTCCACCTTGTTCGACGTTTGCGGTATGTGCGACTTCGATCTTCGGTTAAGCGATGCCGATTTCCGACCCATCCGCTAGTACCTGTGTAGCACAAAACACTACTCGTGATTCAGGGACTTTATCTGTTTGTATTCCGATTTGTGTGAACAAAGTTGTCCGTCTCAAAATCGGCCCCAAAAATATGTATTGATATGTGAATACTCTACGGTCATGAAAGGTCTTTCCCGAGAATAAGCGTAAAAGGCAATAAAGACATAAACTCAATACATATTTTGAGAAAATTGAAAAATAAATGTTTTTTCTCTAGTATATTGGTCTTAATTTAACATTTTAAATTTCATGGAGCATAAAAATTCTTAAAAGTGAGATTTTGTAGCCTACATTTGCTAGTAACAACAGACAATGATGTGGTTAGCCAAGTAATCCCATGGCCCCTCCATTACGCTACAACGCCATGGGAAGGTCCTATTGAACATTAATGGCGCAAACGGTCACCTACCGTCCGGCTTTCACCCGACCAGTTCGGCTATGCGTCTGTGTTGCATTTTTCTTCCTAGGTTGGACACTTTGCACCCGTTACAATTTCCTATCCTTAACGCCCACCGTTAAGTCATAATAAACTCGAAAGGAAGCCAGCATGAGCTGGACTTGGACACGCTGCGACGGCGTGGTGTGAGGCTCTTGTGTCATTGCACTGCGCTAGCGCTAACCCTCCGACTGAGACCCCTGTCGAATTCTACAAGTCGTTTTAATATTAATCGCGTTTGTCTTACATTTATTCAGCTCACTGAGTTGTATTCGTGGAATCAGCATGACAAATCGCGCCATGGGAGTGCCGCCTAACTTGCTCAAACCGCTGGCCAGGGGCCCGTTACACAAAAGAGGTTTTAAGTTGTCAAAGGTAATTCCTATGACGGCACATACTGTAAGTTACGGTTGACGAAATGCTACACCCTCTTCATAAAACCGGCCAATGGACACAAAACATTCACTTCACACAAACAACAAACAATTTTAATGATAAATTTACAGTCCCAATTTTGCGGGGATGTACAAGACAGATGTGAGTAATAGTGTACAAGTCTTTCCCAGCAATCTGTAAATTTATAAACTTCGGCCAAATCTGTCAATATCCACGCACTTCCGTGTAAAAATCATACACGTCTGTATAAAATTATACGCTTAATTCTCTATTACAATGTACATACTAGTGTAACAAAGTGCCGAAAGTGATAATATGAATTTTGCTGAGAATTCTCATTGCTATAAGACTTCAAATCAAGATTGTACTGAAAGATTTTGTAGTAATACATTCAGTGACATATTCGAAGGTGTGTTACAGAACTTGTTGAAAACAAAGATTTATTTATTTATTTATTCATTTCACTGGGGTTTTACGCTGTACTCAAGAACATTTACGCCAGCGGCCAGCATTGGGGGGGGGGGGGGGGGAATCCAGAGCAGGGATTGAGGCAAAACAAGATACATGTATATCTGATGAGCAACACGTGGACATCAAGGCTGAGGTTCCAGAAGAGGCTTCTTTTAAGTTCAATCCAATCTGATACATCTATAATAATTTTTGCAAATCCAAATAAAATAACAAATTTGGAGCATTTCTATCATATCGAAAGCAGCTACAGAAGTTCTCGTAAGATTTAAGAGGCCGGTGATTTTCAAAGTTATCTCCATTCGTTCAAGGTTTATCGGAGAGACAAAGCAACCCCCCTTGATAAAAATATATCAACATTACAAATGATCAGAACACATATACATACATACAAATCTGTTAAAACCAATAATCCCACCACATCATACAATAGTAAAATAACAATGTCCTATAACGGCGCAGGTACGTCCCACATTAAATATTCGTGTTTCAATAAACAACAGATTTCAGGTATTACAGGTTCATACCTTCAACCCAAGAGTATGACGATATTACAGCTGTATACAAGTGCCATAATAACGTTTGACATTTAACATTTTGATGTACATAAATAATGCATTTCTACTGTTATAGGCATGTCTTCTAACCAAGTAACAGTTATATAGTTATAGTATATAAATGATAATTTATGGTTATCACATTAAACACATTGAGTTATGTCCTGAGCGGCCATCTAATGTAAAAATATCCAATATTATATACATGAACTTGCATACAATGTACCAGTACCGATAAAGCAAATAATATTTATCATTATTTAATTATAAAATTAAAACAAAGGTTTTCTTTTCTTTTCGGGGATGATATTTCTATATTTACACCTAGTTTCAACTTTGGCCTCGGGCAAACAAAAAACGCACACGTAGCTAGAGTTTCCTCGAAGATGTTCAAATGATTTAAAGAATGCCTGTGCACACTGTTTTACCAATACACTTGATCAAATTTTTCCCTATATTTCACTTAAAGATATTTTAACTAATACTGAATGATCAACTGACTAACGTTAATGTTAAACTTCACTTATCAACTCTAAGTTTCCCGCCATAAAGTACAGACCACCAGCAATGGCTTTGACCACCTACTGACAATTGTCAAAGAACAGTGGACACAAAGGAAATTCAAACAACACAATCTTAAAATCCGCCCACCACCTCAGTCCCCACAATATCTAAGACAACAGACAAGAAATATCACAGACTATGTAGCACAAGATGTAGCCAATAGACTCGTTTCAAAGAATTCAAGGATGTAAAAAATAGAATGGTCTTACATTGACAGTCATGAGTAGCGCACCATATATTTCCCACTAAACAAGTTTGAGGGACAAATACTGTGAAGATTAACGTGACAACGTCAGCGTATTGCGATTACGTTGACATTACAAGTTTGTCATCGTTTGGCCCTGGGAATCAGCTGGATGCGTTAAAAGAAGGTATGAAGAGAGTAGCTTCCACTATAAGCTTAGTGTGACTAAGTCTCCATTAAAGTCTGGGGAGCATATTATAAACAGAGCCCATATGTCACTTGCATCTTAAGCAACAGAGATTTTCAAACTTCACACTTCACCGTTTTGGTCATTCACAAGTAATTTGTAGAGGCATTTTTTCTAAAACAATTAAACACAAAATGTATACAAAATACTTTACAATCATGCTTTTCTTCACCATGATTTCATCACGAAACCCACTGCAAAACACACACTGAGATGTTAATACTGGGGAGCAAAATTTTCTGCTAAAATTGACAGATAGCAAATTAATTTTGATAAGACACTGTGAAAAATGTCCATTGGTGGAAAGACAAAGAAAATGTGGGAAACTTTGGTGGGTTTACATTTGACCTCCATTTTCAGGAATCTGATGCATTAGCATTAGAAACTTTTTCAAAGTTCCAATCTACTCAAACACCATAATGTGACATGACAGTTTTCAGCACAATTTGGAAGAATTCTTTTCAACACACTGTACAGCTATAAATATTCATTTCACAACTAGAAATATTTATACTTGCAATACCTTTTTTACCCTTTGAAATAAAAGGTATTTTTCTAGTGACTCATTTGATTTTATTTTCAAGACATTTTCAAGATTAATTTGTCTTATTTATGAAGATTATCACATTCTTGGAGAGTTATTGCCAAGAATAGTTTGTTAGACAGAGCAGCTTTGTTCACCGTCACCTAACCATCTGTGAACCGGCATGGAAGTCAACACCCATATGCCTGTCCCAGATAAGCACAACTAATTTGATTGATAGAGCCACAGCTGCAGTCATGATTGTCCAGGAACAGGTGTAACATGTTTAACATTATGGACAGCTGAAAGGTAAAAGGAATCAGTTTGGGGAAGCCAGCTGGAAATTTTCACGTTGTGCCACTCTGAACAGAAAAGGGTAACAATTCTTGAACTTTATGACAACATGTCGCTTTTGATGATCTTGACCTGAGGCTCACTGAAATTTTTATCTTTGATTCTTTGATATACTTCCCTGAGAACAGCACACGATGCCTGTATAATGTTGACAATATGTCAATGTAATGTCAACACAGTCAATACATCACAAAACTATGACATGACACAAGGCTTTGCTTGAATTATGAGGCTCATATCATCAACATATTCAACAGTCAGAAATGATTTTGTGTGCTCCACTGAAATAAGCTTTGACACAATAACTGCCTTCACAAAAATATAATTGTTTTGCAAGAAAAAAATGCTCTCTCATGCTCTGAGCAGATGAAGAGATGCTTGCGGCAACTAATTTGATATGTGACCACGACAAATTTTGACTCCACATATGGGAGTGTGTAAAATTTATGAGCCTGAAAATGGTGTCAAAATTACTGTCAGCCTCATCAGTCAACACCCCCAAAAATATGTTCATTTGATTTATTTATTTATTTATTTGATTGGGGCTTTACACCATACTCAAGAATATCATAGGCATTTGGAACTAATGACTTAAATACAAAAGACGCAGTAATCATGCCATGCCTAAAAATATCTGCGGAGATATAGTAATATATATATAAATTTAAACATATATTTCCATTCAAAACTTTGTAAAACATTTTATCATTAAAAATAAAATAGGGGTAAAAATGAACACTGATAATACAGTATCTTTTCAGTCTGATTCGTCAATAATCCTAATAAATATGTGCACCTTAATTCTATCTAAACCTTCTCTTACAACTCTTTCATTTTTGTGACGTCTGTCGCACATATTTGCAACAGTGAAAGATAGGCTGCTTGCTCAGTTGCCATGGAATGTCTGCTGGTCACCTGCTCTTTTGCCCTCTTTGTCAAGCGAGCTCTCATATCAGGGGAGGTAAGAAGAAGCTCAGCCATTTTTAAGAAATCCTGTCAAGCAGAATCAAGCAAATATTCCACATAAGGGCAAGTATACCACATAACACTTAGCACTTCAAAATGTTAATCAATCTTTTTGATACTGCTCAAAGCAAACACGAGTGCCAAGGCTGACAATATTAAAGCCAAGCATGACATCCACTTGGGAACTCTGTTCTATTGGCAGTAAAGAATAAACAATTTCCCAAATCTGCGGGGTCGGTGTATATCAGAAAAGTAATGATATACTTATCTAAAGTCTGACTCCAGTTTTTGTTCATGAAATACTGCAAGTTGGACCAAAAACTACTGACTTAAGCAATTTACTGAACTCAAGAATTTTTGTGACAAAGTGTCCCACTCCATAGATTGTCTTGGGAGAAATTAGCCAAACTTACATTCAAACACACTAAAGTTTACATGTACTTACATATAGCATGCATGGTTTATTTAGTTATGTCTTTATTTCATTAATGTCAAAAGCCATACACTTTACTTTTTCACCTGCACAACAAGGGTCAGACTTATGAATGTAGGCAATTTAAAGCCTCCCGAGAGCACCACTACCCCCATTCAGGTACCTGGCAAATCTCTTCACTTGGTGGAAGTGCAATATTTACTTTTGTTATTTGATTGGTGTTTTCGCCGTACTCAAGCATACTTCATTTCTATGATGGCGACCCACATTATTGGGTGATGAAACCGGACAGAGGCTGGGGGTAAACCCACGACAAGCTGCAGGTAGTCGGCAGACCTTGAAACGTACGACAGGAAGCCAGCATGAGTTGGGAATTGAACTCAAAGTGACTGCATTAACGAGAGGCTGACGTCTCGCCCAATATGAGGCTTACTGACCCCATACAGTTTCTTATCCTTTCACTCAGTATCCATGTCACTTACAATACTCTAGTTCTGCATGTTTCCCCTACAGCTAAAACGATGATCATCCACTTGATTTTAACAGGGCATCAAGATATATCAAAATTTTGACATGTTAGACAAAAACTGTGAAGGTGAACCACTTTAGATAGGAAGTGCTACACAAACAGTTTGGCAGTTTTTCTGGTACCTCACCCTGACGCCCACCCAGCTTTTAGTTACCTGTGGAGTGTGGAAGAGAAGTCCGTTCTGGCCATGCTCAATTAGGTCACAGTTAGCAGGTATGTCTCGGGCTATCACAACTGTTCCCACATCCATGGACTGTAACAAGCACAGGTAAACATAAAATAACAAAACACAGATATAGACAATAAAGGTATACACCATATAGGTAAAAAAACAGCAAATAAACTATAGGTATAGACAATGAAGGTATACACCATACAGGTAAAAAAAAAACACAAATAAAATATAAGTAAACATTAACTAAAAAATTAAGAGTATGCACGATACAGTTAACAGGGAAACATTAATCAAAAAAATACATTACTCACAATACAGGTAACGAGAGTACCGATAAACCAACAAATACAAGAAAGCAATCAGGGATTGCACAAATGTATGTTCCCCCTCCCCTCCAGAAAAATATAAATATACATGTAGCAAGATCAGCTACTGAACAGTGGTAATATATATTTAAGAGACTAAGTGCACTTGTGTGCAAATGCAAAACCTACACAGGATGCAAATGAAAGAAAATAAAAAAAGACATACTTAACAGAGGTATGGATTCAATAACGACATGGACAAATGCATGGCAAGAAAAATAGCAGGGGGAGGTTACAATCCGTACCACTCTGTGTTGGAGAACACTAAGTCAAGGGGGGAACTGGGTCTGCACACAAATTTGAGCAATATGTGGAAGGGCAGACTACTTCCAAAACAGATCGAAACACAGAAAAATAACCTGACTGTGTACAAGTTCAGGTCATTTTGCACACTTCATGTGAGTTTAGAATCGTATGCCTAATACTTTGCCACGATATGCTCTGCACAAAACTGAGAAACATGTGTAAGGCCAGAAAACTCCTAAAATAGATTGAAACACAGAAGAATAACCTCCCAGTGCACACCTTTAGGTCATTTTGCACACTTTGTGTGAGTTTGTGTAATAGTTGCCGACATATCCTTTGCATAAAGTTGAGCGGGACGGACAGGAAAGGCAATCACTATATGTGCCCCTCTTAATGAGGGAGGTCAAAATAAGAAGACACAATGCAAGAAAAGGTGTATGATGTAAGAAATATGTAAAGGGCAGAAGGAATAAAAACAAAAACAGAAAAGTCCACTGAGCAAAAGTAAGTACACATGAGTCTTGACAGATGCGTAGTACACAGCATGCTTTGCCCTACCAACTACATTCTCCCTAAGACATTGAAGACAAAGTGAACCTCTAATGATAGCAACAGACAAGCATCTCATGAAATGGAGCAAATCGGCTGGGAAACACCCAATCAACATATCTGCCTGTCAGAGCAAACTGTCAGAAATATAATCAGTCTTCCCTATCCAAAAAAATAGCATCTTCACTTCTGACTTCAAATTTCAGCAAAAAGATAATGTGTTGGTACATGACATTGCTAATAACAGAATGATCAGTGTTGTAATCTTCTGGTTTACAGCCACCTCCAACATTATTTCGTCATTTTACGATGGTATCTCAGAACAGTCCCAGCGCTGACACATACGAAACCTTTATGATGCTGCCTCACTGAAATGCCATATGCAAGACACCAGACAAGATGCTCCAGCCAGCAACATCACACTAACCTGTACTGGGCCTATCCCCGGCTCAAGGATGTATTATGCATGTCAAATTACAGGTTTCGGATACCATCAGGAAGGACTGCAACCCAAGCGTCAATCTAATGACACACTTCTCCACTCAGCCATTATACATGTAGTTCATTGTGTGATGACTAAGTAGTTCTCTTGTGAGTCTTGTCTATATTTATTTGGTTAGTATTTTACACCATACTCAAAAACAATATTTCACCTCTACATCGCCAGCCTAAATTATGGTGGGAGAAAACTAGGCTGAGCCCGGGGGAAACCAATGACCATTCGTAGGTTTCTGGAGAAAGAGTCAGAATGGGTAGGACTTAGTGATTGCATTGTTGAAGAGGCTCCTGGCTAACCAATGAGTCTCACATAAAACATTATGACTCAACACATGGTGAGAGTAACCCAATAAAATCAAGCGCGTCTGCTGGAGGAGTGCTAACAAGTGTATCAAGTATGTGATGACCTGAGGCTGATGCCGTGCCAGTCTCTGTGTAGGGGTGTGTTAACAGTATTAAGTATGTCATAAGCTGACCTCCTATGAGGCTGATACCTTGCTAGACTTCTGGAGGTGTGTAAACAGAACTAAGTCTGTGGTGAACTGACCTCCAATATAGCAGATGCCAAGCGAGGCTTTCATTTAGGTAAGATAACAGTATTACACATGTGATGAACTGACCTCCAATATGGCTGATGCCAAGCGAGGCTCTGATTTAGGTATGATAACAGTATTACGAATGTGATGAAATGACCTCCAATATGGCTGATGCCAAGCGAGGCTCTGATTTAGGTAAGATAACAGTATTACGTATGTGATGAAATGACCTCCAATATGGCTGATGCCAAGCGAGGCTCTGATTTAGGTATGATAACAGTATTACGTATGTGATGAACTGACCTCCAATATGGCTGATGCCAAGCGAGGCTCTGATTTAGGTAAGATAACAGTATTACGTATGTGATGAACTTACCTCCAATATGGCTGATGCCAAGCGAGGCTCTGATTTAGGTATAATAACAGTATTACGTATGTGATGAACTGACCTCCAATATAACGGATGCCAAATGAGGCTCTCATTTAGGTATGATAACAGTATTAGTACTACTACATATGTGATGAACTGACCTCCAATATAGCGGATGCCAAGCGAGGCTCTCATCTATGTATGATAACAGTATTATGTATGTGATGAACTGACCTCCAATATGGCTGATGCCATGCCCTCACTCCTGGAGGAGTTGACCAGTGCTACACTGTCCCTGATGGCAGCGTGGGTGTCCTGTAACTGAAACCCCTCAAGGTATACCACGCCAGGACTCCTGTGTGAGAGAGAGTAAATCATCACTGTCACTTTATGGCCAAAAAATAGGACACAAACTTACACAATAATGGTCAAAGGAAATCTGTCCATGGCCATAGTATTCATTCAATGTCAACTCTAAATCAACAACAGTTTAACCAAATTCAAAATGTATGCAACATATTTGGGTTTCAGTCAAATATTGTAACATTTTTCCAACATTTTAGATATATACACTAATTTCCTGTCATTTTGACATCTCCGTGCCCATGTGTTTTTACAGCTTATTTTGAGATTTATACATGTTCCGTGGAGTGCACAAGGAATGAAAGCCTTCTTTTGTTGAAGTGTTAGTCTCCGTAAGTGTTCACATGTTTGGGACGTCTGCCAAACATAATAACACACACCACACACAGTTTGATACTTGAAATTCACATCTATGTGTATCTAGGAACACACATGGTTAGCAGAAATACAATGTATAAATGTTAACCAATACATTAACTATACATGTTTTCTAGTTCTTTTTTTTTTTCAAACAAAACTAGAAAGTTCCCACTACCTGAAGTGAAGTCTTTGATTCCAACACATTTTGAGAGAGATACCACCGTTAACTCAAATGTCAAATGATTTCAGGATTACATGTTCATGGATTGTGTTGACCTAAGAGAAGGCAAAGTGGTCAAGCTATACACCAAGGCATATTTGCAAGAGTAATGCTAAAAACTGCTAACTCTGAATTTATCAATTAAAAACCTCACATAAATATTCTCAGTACCACAGGTGACATCAATCATGTTACCGCAGGTTTATTCTGGATCCCCAACTTTCATACAACTAATTTCTTTGGTATGGTTTCAGGATTTAGAGGTCAACATGGTCAGAATGGACAAAATATTGTCAGAGCATCAAAAGAATAGGAAAATTTTTACAGTGTCAAAATAACAAGTTAATGGCCACAGTCTCAAAATAATATGGAAATGGTTAGAGTGTCAAAATAATATTATGATGGTCAGTGTCCAAATGATAAGATAGTAGTGTGTCAAAACAATATGGTAATGGTCAGTGTCAAATGAAATGATAATGGCCAGTGTGTCAAAATAACAGATTAATGGTCACAGTGTTTCCAGCTACCACATGCAGCTACCACATGTGTGACAGTTAAAGAGCTTAAGGAAAGGATTACCCATTTCCCCCATTTTCCAACCCCAGTGTTTGACCCAAACAGATGGGCTGCCCCCCTGGGGTAAAGGCTTAAAATGTGTCTGAAAAATCTGAGTAATTACGGTAGTCAGTGTCAAAATAATATCATAATAATTAGTGATAATATGGCATTGGTCAGGGTCAAAGAAATGGGGTAATGGTTACTGTGTTACATAACAGGGCAAAGGTCACAGCGTCAAAATGGCCAGTGTGTATAAAGAATAGCTTAATGATCAGTGTGAGTTTAACAGGGAACGGTCAGAGTGTCAAAATAATAGGCTATTAGGCCAGCGTATACAAAACAATACAGAAATTGTCAGTTTAAAATTAATGCAATAGTCAGTGTTAAAACATGATAATGGTCAGTGTCAAAATAATGGGGTACATATAGTGGCCACAGTGTGAACAAAATATTTATTAATTTATTTATTTATTTATTTCATTGGTGCCGTGCTCAAGAATATTTCACTTATACGACGGTGACCTGCATTATGGTGGAAGGAAATTGGGCAGAGCCCGGAGGAAACCAATAACCATCCGCAGGTTGCTGGCAGACCTTCCCACAAACGGCCAGACAGGAAGCCAGCATGAGCTGGACTTAAACTCACACCAACTGCATTGGTGGAAGGCTTCTGGGTCATTACGCTGCACTGGCACACTAACCAACTGAGATGAACATAACAGGGTAACGGTTAGTGTCAAAATAGTAGGATTATATGAAACAATAATAGTGTTTCAAGCCAGATCATTATAATAAAATATATCAAGTGTCTATATCCTGATTACACGGTTACATCTACGTATCAATGCCATTTCTCTTTTTAGTTTCAGATCCTTAAAAACTAGTACTCAGAAAAAATAGATAAAAGAGAAAAGAAACAAAAGGTAAAGAGAACTGTAGAGTTAGGTTATATGTAAGTCATGTTAGTGGGACAACCAGCTGGTATACTTACACACAAACATGTGGGATAATACATGTACATGACATATACTAGTATATGTGTCATCACTTGTACAGGTGAAAATGTTATGTGCATATAAATAAATGCTCACAATGCAAAATGGAAATTGGGCAATCAGATTATGACCTCAACGACAGTTCACAATTTCTGTCTTTTTGAAACACTAGCTAATTAAATATTTCAACTTTTGTACTGGTTTTATTTTAGATTAAGGGTGCAGAACCGAACATCAATCATTCAATATTATGGCTTCAAAATGCTAGCGGTCAGCTGGGGGGATACACTGAGCTGTTATGGTTGGGAACTACATGACAACAGTTCACATGACTTATGAGACAACTTTATCCAATCAAAACAATCAGAATGCTAAACAGACACTTGAGGTTCTTGCTGAGTTGTTCATACTGTGTAGAGGGATGCAATGCAGTCTTTACCTCTTTGCAGCTGACAAGCAAGACTATTTTTTTGTTTTTTCTGAATTGACAGATTGTGTGACAGATTCACACATACACATGGAATAAAATAATCGCATGGACAAATTTGTTGGACAGTTCATTTCACAGGTCAGTTTGATTGCAGTGATTTTTGTCAAGATTTCCTCTCACTGATAATGGACTAATGTCACAAGACTTCAATTATCACGTCAAACTCACCTGTCAACTTCCTGTGTAAACTTCTGAAAGTAGTCTTCCTCGATCTGCTTAGAAATGTAATGATTAGAAATTCTGGTGAGAATATTGGCTACAATATGACAACAACAGCTTTATAGTATTGGCAGTGTTGAATATGAAAATATTGCATTTGCAAATTATACAAGCATGACAAGACAAATCTTCCATCCATATGCTGTGTTCATATTTATTTATTTATCTCATTGGAGCTCTCAAAAAATACTTCACTTATATAACAACGACCAGCATTATGGTGGGACGAAACAGGGCAGAGCCTGGGGAAACAACAACCATCTGCACGTTGCTGGCAGACCTTCCCACGTATGGCCGGAGAGGAAGCTACCATGAGCTGGACTTGAACTCACAATTCACACATTTTTGAGATGCTCACGGAGTCACTGCAGTGTTTATACACAAAACCACTAATTCTCTCCACTGTGTAATGAATATTTTACGAAGTAGAGGCATGCCACTGATACCAGTCTGCCACTGTACTGAATTGGTTCTCAGATCAGTGAGGAAAATAACATATTAATGACAAGTTTAGAGCAATTATTTCCCCTGGTTGCTATGACATGCTTTTAGCAGTTTTTGTAGAATAGACTGTCTGCGAAGAGAGTGATCAGGGCAATTATCCGACCAAGTTCAGATTTGGAAAATCATTCAGTACCAAAATTAATCCACAGGCATCAAAACTAGCAAATAATTTTAACAAAAATGTGAGGGTCTACCAAAATTAACATTTTTATTTTCTTCACAGATTGCAAAGGTAATCAATAGCAAGTAATTTAAATAAAAATGTTACAGTTGTGCAAAATTGATTTTTTTTCATTTTCACAGAAATTTCTCTTCTTCAGAGATTTCAAAGCTCTCTGACAGAATCATTTGGATCTTCATTTTATAAATAAAAAACAATTAAAAAATTCTCACCGTCGCAATACAACCTACAGAAGTTGGAATCAAAACTTCCTTTTTTTTTCTTCTAAATACGGCCCTGGTGGTTTCCATTTTAAACACGAAAATAAGTTTCTGATCAATTCAACTAGTGTATTCTTTAAAATGTGGTGCCCTCATATTGATATATGTTCACACAGAATGGTAAAATGCAAATGATCTGATCTTTGGACTGGTCATGGCTGCTCACTTAAGATGCTTGTCTTTTCCAAGTTGTTCCTGGACCAGCAAATGTTTCATACCAGATTCAAACATAAAATTTCCACTGTTCATGAGGCTAAGGTCTCAACAAGTGATGAACAGTACCTTTTAGTGCCATTTCACATGGCCTTACAAGAAGTTGACTGGAGATCACTTGCCTTCTTTCAATACTGCACAGAAACTGAGATCATTAGGTGGGTATAAATCTGCACATCACAAGTGAAAAAGTCTCTCAGTTACTTGCCAATGGCCAGTGGTTTGCTTTGGTTTCCTCCATCCACGACTCACATGGTCATCGCATGACACCATGAGGTTTGCATGATGTTAAGATTCATATGTCAACCTCTGGCATGACGAAACTCTATGAGCATTACATCTTGCAGTATTATCATTGATTTTCAACGGCATGTAAAGATGTTCTCCATGGTCAATTTCCACAGAAAAAAATCTTAAAACAAAACTTAAAAACTTATTTTCACTGATCTTCAAGAACATGCAGATGTTAGTTCCAGTTTGAGAAAATTATACTTTTACTTCTCTTTACTGCATTATAAAGGCATCTGTTGACGGTATCTGCCAGCAACCCGACAAACTCCAAAACTCAAAGACGTAGCCAAAACAACTACAGCTTGATTCAAACTTACGCCTCAATGGTTAAAAAAAAGGCTAGGAAACTTCAATAAGGTATAAGCTATATTGGTCCCTTTGGTCAGAATGGATTCCATTTCTACTTGGATGCAGGCCACCATCCATGCACGGGAGGCAAGGTACATGTAAACTGTTATCTCCCCTGGTTGAGTCATACCTTAGGACCTAGGAAGACCAGGTAGGCGGAGCGTTCATTGTTCACATGCCACCCTGAAATACAACAGGGTAAAAACTAACATATATATCATATATTGTCCATCAAGGTCGTGGTTGCTTTGTGTGATGTTGTGGGCAACAGATTGGGAAGAGTGGAAAAGAAAACAAGGCCTCAGAACCAAGGAGTTTGATGCAGCTGAATCCTGTTCTGCTGACGAGTTACAGTATTGTTTGCACATTTACACAGAGCAATACATACATAGACATGCAAGATCATTAACCTATGCTGATATTGGATCCCAAAGCACACAAAATCTGTGATATAACAGTTCATTATGGTTAATCGCATATCTCCTAAAATTTCATCCAAATATTTCCTCATTTTGAAAGCTCTAATCGTTTTAGAAAGGTGTTCGGAGGTTTGTTTGGAAGATAGGATGATATGCTACTGGAATGGTTTAGCTTCAGTTCATACAGTATTTTGTGACATGCATTTACCTCTTAAAAATGCACTTTTTGGGAGACATTTCAGGTCATTTTCAGCAATTTTCATGTTTGGCATTGTAGAAGTTGCACAAAATGCCACTTAAAAACCCTAAGCACATGCCCTTGTCTCTAAATGTTTACTAAATTACTTCATTAAATGCAGATTCCACTTCAATCTTATCCCAACACATGGATCTGTTACACTTCAACAGCTGCATAAAATCAGAACAGAAAAGCTTTGACCTATCTAACATCAAATTTTTCCACTCAGTACTTTTCCTAAGTTTTTCCGTTAAGTATAGGCATTTATGAAAATGAAACTAGCCTAATACCATTAAACAACAATGCTAAGATAAAGTGATTAAGCCCTAATCTACATGTTGCAAGGCAGGTTTGCTCTTTATCCGAAAAGAGTACTTTAAATGGTCGAAAGTGTTGATTTGGCCAAAAAGTGGTCTATTTTTGTCCCCCAAAAGGCACTTCTTAACAATATTAGGAGAAGGCAATACTGGGATACCAGACTATGAGTTAATCTATATGAGGCCCTGTTAAACATGTTCATGGGTTGAAATCATAACTAACATCTCAAAGTCACCTTACCTGAGAAAGCTTGGACCAGAAACAGAGGGTCCTTGACAGCCCGGATTCCTCCCACCACCAGGAAGACATTGACCCCTGACACACCTGCATCATCCCCAGGGGTCATCACACCTGTCAGACCCCCAGGGGCGACCACACCCATATGTTTGAGGTGATGCAGCAGGGAGAAACTGGACGGACAGGTGCACACGGCTGGAGTAAATAAAAAGACACATGTAGGCTGTTTTACTGATTGGTATACAACGAATTATAGCTCGGCAACTGAAAAACAGGGATTTAAACCATGAAATGGTCAAATTACTGAACCTTTTGGTGTTTCGCACCATACACAAGAATATGTCACTCACACAACAGCAGCCAGCATCATGGTGGGAGGAAACCCGGCAGTGCACGTGAGAAACCAACAGCCATCTACAGGTTACTGGCAGACCTTCCAACGTACATGTACAGACAGAGAGGAAGCAAGCATGAGCTGGATTTGAACTCACGGCTACTACATTGGTGAGAGGCTACCAAGTCAATGTACTGCACTAGCCATGCTAATAAATTAACCAATCAGCCACAGGGGCCCCTCAAAAGACTTAAGGTAACTTTAGACTTCCACTGTCTAGAAATGACCTCACAGTTGCCAGGCATGTCTCTTCGATAGAACATTCCTCCGATACAACTTCCCCTAGATGGGGTGTTGGATAGCACCAGTGTAGCATTTGTGTAAGGACTTAATAGTTACCAAAGTTATAGTTACAGAGAATTCAACATCTGCGCTGTAGGCAAAATTTAAAATCTGACAGAACATATTCTGTCAGGTTTTGAAGTATTTTTACTGAGTATGTTGTAAGTAAAACCATACTCATCCAATACTATAGCTGAAGGCCACATGTTTTCTGGTCAACAGTTCATTATATCTTGTGTAAGTCCAGGTCTAAAGGCACTAATATACCGAACTAAAACACAGATTTATTAAAAATTTGAATATTAAAAAATTAAAAATATTAAAAAACTGAATACAATAGCTGACTGTTTGAACAGGTGAGAAATTTTACCTTGAGGAATAATAGCGATGTCTGACCAAGTAATTTCTGGCTGAAGAAAAACAAAGGAAAGATAGATGTGAAAATGTAAATCAGATGTTTAAAGCAGTACAAGGCCAACCCTTGCAGGTACCTGATGTGAGAGACTTAGTGGTAGCCAGGTCAGTACAGGGGCTTTCCTAACCAATTTCTACAAATCAGAAAAATCAATATTATTTCGTCACCAAGGTACCAAAAACTACTTATTTCATGAAAACTCAATAGGAAATTTGTCTGAAACACAATTTTTCAATATTTCTTGTTATGGTAACCCTTGCAATATACAAGCAGTTCAAGATTAGTGGTCTTAAATTGCAGTAATCCGGACAGCACGAGACATTAATCATTTATGATAACTGTCAAAGGAATTTCAGATTCCCAGTATGAGATTTTTGTTCACCAATCTGCTGAACAGTTATGCTGATAAATGTCTGTTAAATAAGTACAAATGTCAGCCTAGCCTCATTAACCATTATAAACATTATAAAATATCACCAGAAACTTACCCATTTTTTGATAACTTCAGTCACAAGAGATCTTCCAAATGCGACAATCTTTCTTGAGATTAAAAAAAAAGGTAAGATTAAACATCATTTGGTTGGCGAAAATGTGTACCAAGTTAAGAGGGTTACTTTTCTGTAAGGGACACATAAATGATATCAGCATGGGGTTCACACCACTCTTAAGTTTAGGTCAATAATAGGATTTAATTCCTTGAAAAATTACCGAAAAGCCAAGTAATTTTTTTCTCATTTTATTAAATTTGGCAATAACATTATTGGCAATGCTTCTTGTCATATTACAATAAGCAAACAAACGACCTTAAAATCAAACAAATCATTAAAAATGCAGCTTATGCAGGTATCCGGTCATTCAGAATCATGTTTGTCTGATAAATACATATATACAGAGATCACACGCTTTTTTGAAGTTGCTCTTAGATCATACATATAGCTTAACCTGCGACTCTCACAATTCTCCTGAAATCAGTTTTGAAGTTATGGGCGCATTACTGAAAACTGAACCTACCCATTTATGGAAAAAAACAATCGTTATACATCCCTGCTTTTCATTAGTCAACAAGGTCATCTTTTCCCTTGTGAACATGTTGAAGAATAAGGGAGTTTCGAGTTCGAACTCTTTTGTCGTAGAAGTTAAAAAATGTTCAACTGTGTCATGTGACCTGTTAAAAATGTCAGGCAATTTTGTTGATTTTTAATTTACCGATAACCTGTCTTGTCATGTTAGGGAGGCACAAACGACAACTCCTTCAATCATGAGCTTCTTAAATTGAAAATTTCCAGCTCCTCAATTTTCCCTATTGTACATCTAGTCTAAATAACTTCTTTCGAAACTTTTCCTAGATGCCCATGTTATAGTAAATGTAATCAGGAATGGTTGCCTCACATTTCTGACAGGTCATATGGTACAGCACGGATTTCCTCACCTTCAGCAATAAAAGAGTTCAATCTCGAAACTCCCCAGTTGTGGTATATACCTTGCTCTGTGCAGAACTGTTCTCATCACTTCATATTTGTCAGGATATCTGCTGTACTCATGGATGTCCGTACCTCCCAGAATTACAACGTATGGCACGGGGCAGCCTGAAGGGATGACACAGACAGACAAGTGCATACACAATCATATGCCTGGTTATCAGTTGTTTTTTCACTATGGGTTTTAACATTGCTTTCAACATGATTTGGGTAATGCATGTATTGTCTAGAGCCCAAGGGCTGTGAAATGGGTCTATTGCTCTTCTTCTGATTTTGTTCTTCTTGTAACTAGTGACCAGCGGTCTTCCAGTACAATTCGTTTATTCTTCTCCATGGACGAAATGCTTATCCGTTACTGTGTCTGCAACGGAGGGCCTGCCAGCAGTACTTTGCACCATTTAATGACTATCTTTTCTTCCCCAGCTCAAGACATCAGTTTAAAGAGAATGCATTGGCCTAGAGCATCATATTTAGATATACTGTAAGACTGAAGACATTTTCCCCAAACAAAATTTTGCAACTATGTCTTCATCATTTCTATCTGTTCAGTTATTTTGAGCACCAGCTAAGTCCAAAATATCTTCACTATTTGTACCACTGCAATTTTGCATGTATGGGAGAAAATTTTCAGCCCCATGCAAGCTGGAGGCTTGGGGCTTTTCGAATATATCACCACTGCCTGTAACAGTGAGTGGCATCAGCTAGATGTATTTTGTCAACTGAAAACTGGCACCTCTTGATTGTGGTTTGAGGATTGTCAGTTGACTTGAGAACTTGCACAGTATCACTCAACTGCTGAAATTATGGAAATTTATTGTCATGCACAAAACCCCACAGAAAACAATTGATGAACAAATGTAGCACATAAACAGAAATTACCCTCATGTGAAATGCAATGAAATTTTAAAAAAACGTTTACACATTTATCATTCAACATCAGAGCTAACAATTATTTCGTATGTTAAAATTGCTAATTTGAATCAGACACCTGATTTGTGAAAATGGGGAAATGGCATTTTCAAGAAGCATATGCATGTATATTAAACCGCTTGATCCAGCAACATGCGAATGGTTGTGATTTCCCCTGGGCTCTGTGTTTTTTCCTCCCACCATAACAATGGCCACCTATAAGTGAAATGTTCTTGAGTATGGCGTAAAACACCATGAAATAAACGGAAAATCACATATATCTCTAACACTCATTTAAAATCATATGAAGTTGTGCAACACAATTCTTTAAATACAGAATTAAGATTGTCCACAAAGCTGCAAATGTTTCAGGATATTTGTTTAAAAATATGCTCATTAAAATTCTATAAAAGCACGCAAATGCCTGCAAGCGCTCATATGCAGAGAGCCACTATTAAAGTTACCCTAAAACATAAGGCTAAGAGATAGGCCAAAAACTGCACGTGAGCTTTGCTAGGAAACCATGAAAGTATAACCTATGTACTTTTTTGTAATATTTATAAAATAAAGTTAAATATGTTCTCATCCAAATCCCATTAATTCAGCCTATGAAGCTTTTTTCTGATGTGATTGCTAGAAACGGAAGTTTATATATATATCAGGTGTTCATTAGTAGCAAGCAGATGGCGATTTTCAGCGCTGTGGGTGGCAAAACCAGCACCTACTAAAGATGATTAGAAAGTGAAAATATAATATGGCGTTGTTATTGTTTCGCTCTTGTGAAAACAGAAGGCTTGTGCCTTTGAGTTTATCACTGTAATAACCTCATTTTCACAATCTTTTGCCTCTGTGCTATATCCTGTGTTTTTCGTGTAGATGACAATACTTTACTTCATGTGACAAATTTGATTATTTAATCTTCCTGACTTATAAAACTTGCATGTTTTTCAACCGTGAGTTTTTTCACAGGTTGTAACATTCTAACATGGAACTAATCCTACTTCTTTTGTCAAGCCTACCTCGAGATATCTTAGTCTCGTTTATAGAAGTTCTCGCTAGAATGTGATGGAGGTTGTAAATGTGACTGGCAAAGTTCCTGTCAGCTGTTCTTGGGCAGTAACCTCAAGGTCAAATGCCTGACATGACTGCGGACCTCATTGAAAACAGTTCCATTGACTCCGAGTTTGGAGACTTGCAGCAATTTTTTTTGTACAGGTGATGGACTTGAATGTCAGAATTTTAATAATTAACTTCCACATTATTCTATATTTCCACCATTTTAATCACTACCCAAGCCCTTGATTGCCGCAAGGTAGGCCTAAATACAACTATGAACTGTTAAATACATCCATGTAGAACATCTTACATGCTGTAAATCTATTCGGTACCTATGGTACCACAGGCAGTTAAGGTAACAACTGGCATGTGATACTTATCGTTACCATCCTCAAAATAGAGGACATAAAACTAAACGGATAATAACTAAAAGCACCACTCCAGACATAATTAAAAGTTTTATTCAATGCTTAATCATTGCTTATAAATCCCAACAAAACAATGAAGAAAACATCACAAAAGAAAGCTAATATTTGACCATGGTGTATTTCGTTAAATGCACTGACACTGATTACTTCGCTGAAACCACTTCCGGAAATTTCTCCACAAGTTTTCTCCTCTGGTGATTCTCACCAATAGACCCATAAATAATCAAACATTTACGGCGCTGCTGAATGCTAAAGACTGACTGGCATTTATTACCATGCTAAAGGAGATTTCATTTATCCAAAGTGAGAAGTTGAATTGCTGTAAGCTTTACTTAAGCTTGTGTCATGCACAGGTGGCAATCTTCATGCACAAATTCATTTATTTATTTATTTATTTACTTGATTGATGTTTTTAATAAGAACATTTCATTTAAACGACGATGGCCAGCACTGTGGTAGGCACTGTGGTAGGGGAAAAATGGGCATAGCCTGGCATCAACTCACAACCAGCTCCAGGTTGCTAAATTCAGTGGGCAGGTATACATCATGCTCCAAGACAAGTGTGCAGGATTCACAGCGTACTACATGTTCAACTGAGGAATCTGGAGAATATAAATTAACATGCACAAATCCAGACTCCTAGCTTTCTACATGGAGTCTAATAATCACACACCTTCTCAAAATCTAAAATAAAGGCCTGAGCAACCTTATTTGAAAAGCCAGCAGCTCATTAATTTCTCCAGGATTAGCAAGCCCATTTCTCCAGTATAAGCAGGTCCCCTCTAGTGCCCACTCAACCAGCCACCTACCCACCCCATCGTTATCCCTGCCATGACCTAACCAAGCCCATTTCTCCAAGTTAGGCAGGCCAATTCTTCCAGGATAAGCTGGTCCAATCAAATGCCCATCCAGCCATCCACCCACCCACGCCGTCATCATTCCTGCCATGACCTACCTGTGAGTATGACACCGGAGTGGTAGGCATGCAGACTGAGAACAAACTGCACCTGTCTGGCAGATATGTACTTCTGGAATGATGGATAGTTCACAAATGTCTTAGTCTCCTCCATAAGGCACTGGTAACCAGCAGTCTCAAAGTGGTGTCTGTCAAATCATCAAAAGACTCTGTAAAGTTAGTGATTCATGTATATGAGTTCTCACTACCTCATTTGGCTACACCATTCTTTTTCGTGCTGTTTTGAGAAACAGGTTTCAATTGCTGAAATTTGTGCTGGTAGGATATCTTTTCCTTCATTTAATTTTTTAACAAATAAAAACATATTCAACAGTTAAAATGTTTGTGTTTTTTAGAGAAAAAATTTGGGGGGGGGGGGTCAGGCTGTTTTTTCAATGGATACATGTAGACAGAATTACACACACACACAAAAAATACAATCCACCCATAAATCTATACCTGAACAAAAACATCCCCTCTCCCAGTTTACTAGAACCACAGTTACCTGAGCCTGACAGCTGTGGAGTAATTCCCACTCATCTTCTTGAGGGGTGCCAGCAGCAGAATGGTTGTGTGTCTGGGTGTCATGGCTGACTGTGGGGGTGACAGGGAGCCCCCAGTGGAGACTAGACACTCCCCTCTCTCCATCACCACAGCCCACTAAGACCCACACATCCTCAAACCTCTGTCATATGCAAGCAATGAATGGGCAGTCCTTCCAAAGTCAGTTTCACCTGGTATGTCAATTATACACAAGACATTTGATAAGTCAAGAGGCAGACTAGTCCATCTAGATGGATGAGACAGGGTGAGGGCTTTCACAAACTAATGTCGCTAAATTAAAAAGGCATGCTTGCACTATAGCTGCATAGTCGGTAATTGAACAACGTTAAATGTACTACCTCCATATTTTCTATTTCTGACATTCATTCGGTCAGTAGACATTTAATGCATGACACATGCTTTCCTGAATCCAAAACTTTTTGGCTCATACAGTCTACCTCTGTCGCTGTAATCAACCTCCTATTATCCCTATTGTAAATGTTCACATTCTGGCACACTTCGGAGTCATTTTCCAAGAAGACTTTCCCCTCCAAGTGAAACATAAAACTGAAAATGTAAAATATATGAAACCTGGACATCAATGCTTAGAAATGCTGAAAGGGAAGGCAGATCATTCAGTTTGCAGATAAGTTGGTTGTTGCAGTACTTTTTCAGCCACTGCTCTGAATAACCATCAAAAGCATTAACCATATGTCTGCTGAGCAGAGACAAAACAAGAGTTGATGCTGTGACTGCACCTGAAATTATGAAATTTTATATACGTCTGCTGGACGCCTAACTGCTAAATGTCATCCGACAAGGTAAATGTCAAAATGTTAAAAAATGAGGCAGATCATTTAGCTCGCTGAATTACAAAGTTCAGGTATATTAGATAAATGGCACCATTAGCAGCTTCCTGAATGAACTCTTTGAGACCCCTGAAAAGCTCATTCCCCTTATCAGTTGACAATTCTGACATTCATGGCAACACTGAGTGTCCATTCCTGCCTCCGAGCCTAAAAAAAAAAAAAAAAAAAAAAAAAAAAAATATATCTCCTTTGTTGTTTGCTGACCTGCTTCTCAGAAGTTCGAAAAACAGTTTCATCTATAAATTGTCATCATTCTACTGCGAATCAGCAGTCTCAATTTTACAAATCTCATGACTTGACACAATATTACATAACGTGAAAAGACCTGAACTAACCGTAACAAGCCTGGAAGTGGAAGAGGCAGGGCTCTCGTGCCTAACAACAACATCATTGTTAACCTTCGTGAAATCACGGTTGTTCATGAGAGCCCCCACCCTGTCTCATTCAAAACCAGCGTGATCTCGAGAGACTTCGGCAACGCTGATTCAGCTTCTTTAAAGAGCTACTTTGGTGTCAAAACATGTGTGTCTTAAAAGCAATGTGAATTGATAAAGACTGGGATAGTCTGAATTGCTTTCCTAAATTGTGAAAATATTGCAGCAAATTACAACCGATATTGTACGTTTCGTCAGAGTATACGGAAACAAAATATTTCTGTCGCTTCCACTTTGCCAGGTGTGACGTCAGCCACGAACACATGACGTTATCAATCACTTGACGTGTATACACATGTGACACTGCCTTTTCAACGCTCTTGACGTCATGCCTGCATAAATGCCTTACTCGACATCACATCTGCCTGATTCCACGTCGTACAGAGAATATCATCACGTCACACCAGGAAAATTTTACAGACACAGCCGAAGATTTTGTTTTCCAAGGCATCTTCAGTTATATGAATTAAATAGTGTTATTCATCAAAATCCTTTTGAAACATGGTGTTAGGCTTACTGCGTAGGATTTCTTTCATATCACTGTAATATTTCCACGCAATTTGTATTCTGACAAGAGTGTCACTTTAAACATTTCTATGATCTGACGTGATGATATTCCACGAAAACATTCGTGTAATTATTTACTTGAATGAATTCATGACATTCTAAATTAATGAGAATGACATACACGATTCCAAAAATAACAACACAGTGATCATTTCGCCCTTGGTCCACTGTACTCAGGCTCAGCGATTTTTCTCCTGGACAACAATGATCGTATACATGTCATACCGTTTCACCAATACAATTACAACAACGACGACACGAAAACATGACTCTGAAAAAGGTTGACTTCGACCGAAAAACAACAAACAGGCATTAATAAATTTGACGTCAGTCAGCTCGGATGCTTGACACTAGTATACAGAAACGAATGGCACTGTTGAAAGGAAGGCTTTACCCAGACTTACGTCCGTCTCATTTCAACCAAATGTTTCACTCCGCATGTCACATACACGTACTCGGAATCGTCTGACGCTACATGTGCGAGTTAACTCCCTTGGGCCGAAAATCAGCCAAATGGTATCCAACCTGGCCACATGTCAGATGTTATGTGACGGGATTCACTGCAGGTAGGCTACTGCAGAGGGATGTAAATGTTTCTGTCTGAATTGCTTGTATTAAACACATTTAATGTAGAAATCAAACCCAAAGCTAATGAATTATGGTATACATTTGCCTTAGTTCGACATGTCAAACGTTCCACTGCTCTTCTTCGGCCATGTAGGTTGACATTTCCCTGAATCTCATAAACCCAGTCAGTTTAATTAAATTATATGTAAATGTTGAGATTTATATTTTAAACAAATTCTAACATTTGCCTGCCTCAGTATTTAATGCTCCAAATGTGAAATTCTATTCACCCATTGCTCAAGGCACCTAGCTTGCAGAACAAAGCTGGCCTCCAACTCATAAATGCAGCAGCATGTGTCAATTTCTCACCTGGATCAAAAAGAATGTCGGACGTCTTTCTGTCGGTCTTGCAAGTGTAAATCCATAAGTGTGCTGCTGTTTTAGGGTGGATATATACAGAGTGATTAGAGTGTGCGCCTTGTCAGCTGGTGACCCGAGTTCAATCCGGAGTTTTATCATGTTTAAGCATTAAACTTTTTTTTTCCCTTTGTATTACGTTAACTTTTTCTTCTTTACAGAAACACCTGTTTGACCGAAATAAAGCTGAGAGTTGCTTATATACAATATGTTCTATATCTCGGCTAACGTTTATAGTATCGGTATGTAAAAATCCACTTTCAGAAGAACATAATGCCTTAAAAACCATATACGTGTACTAAAGATGCCAATACTTAACCTTTTTTCTGATTAGAAATTAATCAACCTTCACGAAAATTTCTTAAGTGGCCCTATACAGATGGAGGAATCAGTCATAATCAAGTACAGTTTCTGTCTTGAAAAATGCTAAGCTGTAGGTGAAATGCAATGGAGGCCTATTAACATGGCTGATGACAGCAGTTAGGGAGTCGGCCTTCTCACCACTGGATCACACCAGGTGAGGGTTCAATCCTGTCCTCGGACAACCAATTTTCTAGATCCCTTTCCATGCTTTCATTGTTAACTATCTGGGCATCATGCTCATAATCAACTTCACTGAACTGTCAATCAAGAACATGCACAAGGCATGTGACCAGTCATAAGCAATATTTTTGCAAGCCCGTCAACCAGATGTCCCACACATTAAACAAATGTTTAAATTGCTTTCACCCGGATTGGAAAGAAAAGCAACGTCGTCACAAGAAGGGGTGGTGGTGGGGGGGGGGATGTCGGAGGTAGCGGATCCATCCCTAAGCAGGAGACTACATCCTATTTGCGTGGTATTCTATGAACTTCACTGGAAACCACTTGTCGAATTCAGGGAGATAAATGTTCTCCCTCCTTTTTTAACATTCTGACATCTTCCTTGTCGGTCTACCATCTGAGTGCACGTCAGAAATATAAAATACGGAGCACTTTTGACGTTGTTGAATTACCGCTTGCCCTGCATTAATATGCCTGATGGGACAGTTCAAGCCAGTAACACTGATGCCAAAGGTCAGTGGTATTGCTCCAGTTTCCTCCATCCATTCCTCCCGTACTGACGTTCCTCCCAATCTGACTACTACAGTATCAGTTAAAAACAGCTGTCATAATTTCTATGTTGACAGCAAATCATATTAATAAATCAAAAAGAGAGCTCTTAGCTGAGCAGATATAGAACATTTCACAAATCCAGCCGTCATGGCAGAAAACCGTCTAATATCGAAGGAGTGTGCACAGGCCTTCAGATCATGAAGCTGTCTTAGACTGTGTCAGACATCTCAATTTCAAAACAATTTACTAGGTTAAATGTGGCTCGCACAAAGAAGTTTTATTTTCACATCAATAATTGCCTCAGACGTTTATAATAAAAGAGATAACTGGTGTTTAAGTCCAAATCTGAGTTGAGGAATAATACCACAAGCTAAGACTAAATCAGGCTTGAGTCTATCCCACAGCACTATGATCTTGGTGCCTACCTTCTAAACAGCGATTCCAGGGTGATTTAAACACATCTTTTGACTTGTATCCTCCTCGCAAAAGAGTTTTCACTAGACTCAAAAACCTTTCACTTACTCAGAGCTGGCCAGGAAAGCGGTGGAGAAAACCAGTTAGATCCTACCAAATTCTCTGCCTGCCAACTTCATGGCGGTTGGTACAACTGGAGGAGACCAACTCCCTGGAGTTGGCGGTCTGAAGGCAGAAAGTATTAACTAAACCCTTCAGCCATCAAAGTCCTCATACCTCTGTCAAGTACTGACAGTGTCTCTCACAAGGACTACACTCATTTCTCAACATTTTGACACACATGTAATACACCTCAGCAGGTGTTTTCAGATTGACTAAAGGTATTGAAATTTAAAGCCAAATTAAAAAAATTTTCAACTTTAAACACTATAAATACTATACTAGTAATCACGTAATTTTTCAGTAGGCAAGATGGCAATAAGATAACATATGCCAAAACTTACAGAAACTAGAGAAGCCAATCATTATAGGCCATGTTATGTAAACTTCATACCTATAATAAACAAATAGAAGTTGACACAGCTTCAGAAACACACACGAACACAACTTGCTATGTAACTCAACTGTAAATGTTTATTCACTGAACAAAAATTTACAAATATGAATATTTTCTATATATTTACAATAATTTACACTCATAAGATCTAATATCATAGGAAAATGAGATCTTTTAGTCCTCTTCAATAGCAGTCATACAGAACATGAGGTCTATTAATACTGACAATGGTATCTGAATTAGATCCATTAGTGTTGCAGACACATTAAAATATTACAGTATGTTTATGTTTGACTTTTTCAGTACCATTTTCACACAATTTCTCTCATATCAAACACCCTGTACATGAACATCATGAAGACTGTACATTGTACCAAACAATAATTTAACAATGTTAAGTGAAATGAAATTTCAGTACATACAAAATAACAGAGAGCAAAAATTCTATCACATGTTTTTACATAATTCTTACATTATAATACAAAACAAACCATCAACGAGTATAATTAATCCACTTCCTCTACCGTGGGACCATCATGTGCAGAGCCATTACTACAAGAGTTACCCGATTTTGCCTCCCCATGTAATTTTGACATGATCGGAGAGCAAACCTTTTGCACCTCCTTAAGTTTGTATTCTAACTCTTCCTTCTCAGCCAAAGAGTTACTGTCCATCCACATCAGAGCTTCATCACAGGTGCTTATCACAGTGTTTTTGTCAATCTCTGACAGTTTACTACCATGCTCACTCACCACCTGTTTCACATTGAAGGCATAACCCTCCAGCTGATTTTGTTCTTTTTATACACATATAACTTGATGATACTTTATAAATACACACAAACACAACTTGTTATGTAACATAACTGTAAATATTTATTCACTCTCAACAATAAAAAAATAAATACAGTTTTCTATTTACAAATATCAACAAATATTTTCTGGATATTTACAATAATTTACATTTGGAAGATTTACTATAACATTGCAACGAGATCTTTACATTGCAGTTCATTTGCACAACTGGATGGAATCTGAGCTCTTATTACAAATACTGAAAATGTTCTTTAGATCAACAATGACGATGTTGCATGCACACAAAAATACTTAAGTCTCACCTTCGCAGTAACATTTTTCACACCACTTTTCTTACATACAACCATCACATACACAAATGTCCTTGAGATTGCTAAATTATTCTTCGATACAACATGCCAATAAAAGTGAAATAAACTTTCACTTAACATAAATTAACAAAAAAAGCAACAATTACATCACGTTTTTCATATTTGCAACACAAAAACACCTACATGTATTATGTCTTCATTAATCCACTTCCTCTACCGTGGGACCATCATGTGCAGAGCCATTACTACATGAGTTACCTGATTTTGCCTCCGCATGTAATTTTGACATGATCGGAGAGCAAACGTTCTGCACTTCCTTAAGTTTGTATTCTAACTCTTCCTTCTCAGCCAAAGAATTACTGTCCATCCACTTCAGAGCATCATCACAGGTGCTTATCACAGTGTTTTTGTCATTCTCTGACAGTTTACTACCATGCTCACTCACCACCTGTTTCACGTTGAAGACGTAACCCTCCAGCTGATTTCGGACAGACACGCGTTCTCTGTGTTTTGCATCATCGTCTTTGTATTTCTCCGCCTCAGCCAGCATTCTCTCAATGTCCTCTTTACTCAGCCTGCCCTTGTCATTGGTAATTGTGATTTTGTTTTGCTTTCCTGTGCTCTTGTCCTGTGCAGACACGTTGAGAATGCCGTTGGCGTCGATATCGAAGGTGACCTCTATCTGCGGCACCCCTCTCGGTGCAGGTGGGATGCCATTCAGCTCAAAGGTGCCAAGTTTGTTGTTGTCCTTGGTCATGGCTCGCTCTCCCTCATACACCTGGATGGTCACGGCTGGCTGGTTATCGGAGTAAGTGGTGAAGATTTGGGAGGTCTTCATCGGTATTCTGCTGTTCCTTTCAATCAGACTGGTCATGACTCCGCCGGCCGTCTCAATTCCCAAGGATAATGGCGCCACATCCACCAGAAGGACATCTTTGATCACCTCACTCTGTTCTCCGGTCAAAATGGCAGCCTGGACAGCGGCACCATAAGCCACAGCCTCATCAGGGTTGATGGACTTGTTCAGCTCTTTCCCATTCATGAAGTCTTTCAACAGTTTTTGGATTTTAGGAATCCTGGTAGAGCCCCCAACAAGGACTATTTCATGGATTTTGGACTTGTCCATTTTGGCATCTCTCAAAGCTTTCTCCACAGGCTCAAGGGTTCCCCTGAATAAATCTGAACACAAGTCCTCAAACCTTGCCCGTGTGATTTTGGTGTAAAAGTCAATGCCCTCAAACAGGGAGTCGATCTCGATGTTGGCATCAGCACTGCTGGACAACGTTCTCTTGGCTCGCTCACATGCCGTACGGAGACGTCGAAGTGACCGTTTATTACCACTGATGTCTTTGTGGTGCTTTCTCTTGAACTCCTCAACGAAGTGGTTGACAAGTCTGTTATCGAAATCTTCCCCACCCAAGTGAGTGTCCCCGGCTGTCGAGCGAACCTCAAACATGGATCCTTCGTCTATGGTGAGGATGGATACGTCAAAGGTCCCACCTCCCAAGTCAAAAATAAGAACGTTTTTCTCACCTTTCAGGTTTTTATCCAGTCCGTACGCCAGGGCCGCTGCGGTGGGTTCATTGATAATCCTCAGCACATTCAGTCCTGCGATGGCGCCAGCATCTTTGGTGGCTTGTCTCTGGGAATCGTTGAAGTAAGCAGGAACTGTTATCACTGCATCCTTGACTTTCTGGCCCAGGTAAGCCTCGGCTGTCTCCTTCATTTTGGTCAGTACCATGGAACTGATTTCTTCAGGTGCAAATGTCTTTTGTTCTGATTTGTACTCCACCTGGATCCGTGGCTTACCCAGTTTGTTCACCACAGTAAACGGCCAGTGTTTTTTATCCGCCTGAACCACGGGGTCGTTATACTCCCGACCGATCAACCGCTTGGCGTCGAACACCGTGTTTTTAGGGTTGAGAGCCACTTGATTTTTGGCCGCATCGCCAATCAGTCTCTCACTGTCTGTAAATGCCACATAGCTGGGCGTAGTTCTGTTTCCCTGGTCGTTGGCGATGATTTCCACCTTTCCGTGCTGGAAAACACCCACACAGGAATATGTTGTGCCCAGATCTATGCCAATGGCTGGTGATTTCGTTGAAACTCCCATGTTTTCTGTCGTGTTGTTGTTGTATACGGTGAAATCTTCTTGCCAAATCGCTGTTGTCGACGATTAAAGTCGATAAATAACGTGGATATATCTCTCGTTCCAAGTTTGTGTTGCGTTGAAGGTCTGTTATTCTGACTGACATTCGCGATGCGAGTCATATTTATACCTATCTGCAGAAATTTCTCGATTTTCGAACGTTCTTGAGTTGAGCAAAACGGAGCTGTTTGTGGGGAGTTGTTTACATCACGTGGTACAAAACGAGGTCAAATCGCCCTTCGGTAGATTTCGGGTCTTGTGGAATGTTCCGGAAAAAGACGAGTGGCTATTTTTAGAAAACGCTTTTCAGTGTTCAGGACGCACGCCTGGCCTACAGAACATTGCGACTATTTATCAAAATATGTAGATTTTCTATTTCTGTCCTTTTTAGCTGTTCGTTTCCCGAAAATTCCCCAATATTCAGATGCACTTCTGCATTTGAATGGAATTGGCCTTCAATGCACAAGATGTTCGTTAACAAATTTCAAACAGTGTTGACTATATATCCACGACCAGTAGATCACCTACACTTGCATGGAATATTGTGTGATTTCTTGCCCATTATTAACATAGATGCATTATATTATGATTTCAGATATTTCTTTAATTTATTTTAGGGAAATATATTTACTGTAGCTGTCCTGTGCATGTGACGACAGCTTGATTTTATGCCACTTCGTCCCAAGATGTGACCTTGTACCTTAGTTACAGAACACCATAGTTATCTCACACCATACTTGATACATGTAATTCCTGCTCATGTAAAATTTAATTAACTTTTGCTGAAAGTTGTACCAGAGGCCTAAGGATCCTGAACAATACTATTTAGCACGGTACACAGATAATGCATATCTACTGTTACAATGAAGCGGTATTTACAAAGTTCTCACATATCAGGGCAAATAGCAGAAATGTTGCTTATGAAAATGGTGATTTGTTATTTTTCTCAAAACAAAGATTAGTTGTTTTCCAATGATATAAAAGCATTTAACAGTACAAGTAGGTACATGTGGTATAATTACGGCATGTGTTTAGCCAGAATTAAGAAAATTAATTTACAAATGTATTGCTTGATTAATTATGTGGGCAGATTTTTCTGCCATATTGACAAGAACGTGTGGTGTAATCATGTGTTTAGCATGAAGACAGAATGAATGATTCTGATTTAACCCACATCAGCAGTATTTTCAGCAATATCACAGCGAGCCTGAAGATAGAAAACTGATTAAGAAATATATTGCTTGCTTTATAATATGGCATCTGATTTTTATGCCATACTGTTAACAAAGGTGCAAAGATTGTTTTCTGCCAGTAATAGCATCTTTTCAGGATGCAACAGTAAAATTCTACGACATAATCATTGCTTTTTAAATGAACAGATGTGACTATTCCTCACCTTGTGATTTTATTTATTTATTTAATGAGCACTCATATTATACTGCATTGCTTTAGTTATCTGTTCATTTGATCAGTGTTTTACGCCATACTGAAGAATATTTTTTTTTATATTTATTTTTTTATTTGATTGGTGTGTGGCGCCGTACTCAAGAATATTTCACTTATACGACTGCGGCCAGCATTATGGTGTAAGGATTTTGGGCAGAGTCTGGGGGAAACTCACGACCATCCCCAGGTTGCTCTTGGACCTTCCCACGTATGGCCAGAGAGGAAGCCAGCATGAGCTTGACTTGAACACACAGCCACCGCATTGGTGGGAGACCCATGGGTCATTGCGCTGCACTAGCACGGTAACCGAGCCACGGAGGGCCCCTATATTGTATTGAAAATCATCTTTATGTGTAAAGCCGTGTTATATTTTAAGTGGAGTGCCTTAGAACCTGAAGAAAGCCTCTTATCTGGCAACTAAACATACCTGAAGCCACAGCCTAAAATACAGGAACTGGGTTTCAAACAGCGATCACTTCGTAAGTCAAGGGACAATGGCCCTCTGCTGGACGCTATTACTTCACTTGGTGGGAAAGACCTCTCCCTCAAAGATGAATGCACTACACATACACTACATGTAACTGATGTACAATGGTGGGTGATTAGTTAGGGTGTCTGCCTTGTCTGCAGGAAATCGGAGTTCAGTCCCAAGTATGGTCATCAATGGGACATAAATTAAGTGTTTTTCATTTTTATATTTGGCACCTCCATGCTTCATACTAACTAAGTGATGGGCTACTTACTGCTTAGTACAGTGTCAAAATAATGTGATTGGATGAGGTGTCATGTCAGGTGTCTTCACTCTAATATTTGTGTCAGGCAGCATTGCACTAAGTGGGTCATATAAAAATCATCTGGTCTTGAAATAATATTGATAGGAGTTCTGTGAAGCTCGATCATCTCCTACTGAGAACATATCAAAAGTGTGGCATGAACAGTAACTGTTATGGCTCTATAGATACGATTCCTAACAGTAGTCAAGGAAGCAGCTAACAGTTATAGTGGCCATATCGTGACAGTACTAATTTTTCAACTGCTAAGACACATGAGACATGGATCAACCCTCCACCTATTTAACTGGTCGCCATCATGGTGGTAAAAGAATCTTACCAAGAATTGCCTTAAACAAGAACCACATACATAACTCAATAGTAGAGGAGTTACATTGGCAAATTTAACACTAGGCCTAACCTGTTCTGGCTGATTTCCTCCTACCATAATGCTGGTTGCCGTCGTGTAAATGCAATATTCTTGAGAATGGCATAAAACACCAATCAAATAAGTAAATAAAAATAAATATTTCTAAACATTTCCTGAATGCAGCAGCACGTCATAGCAGAAAAATAGTCCAACAGGATCTCTTTCCAGTTATGATCAAAATATACCTCTTTGATTGGTATATTGATCTCAGTGGTGTTAATACTTCACTCCAAAACATTTCACTTACTCAGAGCTGGTTAGGAGAGTGGGTAGAGGAAACCAGTCAGATCCTATCAAGTCTTCTGACTGTCAACTTATGGCGGCTGGTACAACTGGAGCATATCATATTACACTCCCAGGAGTTGGTGGTCTGCAGACAGATAGCATTAATTAGAACTTCAGCCATCAAAGTCCCCATATTATGTGAAGTACTGACAGTGCCTCTCACACAAGGGCTACCCTCATTTCACTACATTTTCACATACACATGATGTACTGCACATTGGCAGGTATTTTCACATGGAGTACTGATGTTGAAATTTATAGCTAACTAAAGAAATTGAAGGCACTACAAAACCTTTACCATTTATCACATTATTTTCCAGCTTGCAAGATGATTATATCAGAACAGATGCAAAATGTCAAGAAACTAAAGTAGCCACTCACTAGGAGATATGTTAAACAGAACTTTGTTCTTTTTATACACATATAACTTGATGATACTTTAGAAATACACACAAACACAACTTGTTATGTAACATAACTGTGAATATTTATTCACTCTCAACAATAAAAAATAAATACAGTTTTCTATTTACAAATATCAACAAATATTTTCTGGATATTTACAATAATTTACATTTGGAAGATTTACTATAAAATTGCAACGAGATCTTTACATTACAGTTCATTTGCACAACTGGATGGAATCTGAGCTCTTATTACAAATACTGAAAATGTTCTTTAGATCAACAATGAAGATGTTGCATGCACACAAAAATACTTAAGTAAGCCTCACCTTCGCAGTAACATTTTTCACACCACTTTTCTTACATACAACCATCACATACACAAATGTCCTTGAGATTGCTAAATTATTCTTCGATACAACATGCCAATAAAAGTGAAATAAACTTTCACTTAACATAAATTAACAAAAAAAGCAACAATTACATCACGTTTTTCATATTTGCAACACAAAAACACCTACATGTATTATGTCTTCATTAATCCACTTCCTCTACCGTGGGACCATCATGTGCAGAGCCATTACTACATGAGTTACCCGATTTTGCCTCCGCATGTAATTTTGACATGATCGGAGAGCAAACGTTCTGCACCTCCTTAAGTTTGTATTCTAACTCTTCCTTCTCAGCCAAAGAATTACTGTCCATCCACTTGAGAGCTTCATCACAGGTTCTTATCACAGTGTTTTTGTCATTCTCTGACAGTTTACTACCATGCTCACTCACCACCTGTTTCACGTTGAAGACGTAACCCTCCAGCTGATTTCGGACAGACACGCGTTCTCTGTGTTTTGCATCATCGTCTTTGTATTTCTCCGCCTCAGCCAGCATTCTCTCAATGTCCTCTTTACTCAGCCTGCCCTTGTCATTGGTGATGGTGATTTTGTTTTGCTTTCCTGTGCTCTTGTCCTGTGCAGACACGTTGAGAATGCCGTTGGCGTCGATATCGAAGGTGACCTCTATCTGCGGCACCCCTCTCGGTGCAGGTGGGATGCCATTCAGCTCAAAGGTGCCAAGTTTGTTGTTGTCCTTGGTCATGGCTCGCTCTCCCTCATACACCTGGATGGTCACGGCTGGCTGGTTATCGGAGTAAGTGGTGAAAATTTGGGAGGTCTTCATCGGTATTCTGCTGTTCCTTTCAATCAGATTGGTCATGACTCCGCCAGCCGTCTCAATTCCCAAGGATAATGGCGCCACATCCACCAGGAGGACATCTTTGATCACCTCACTCTGTTCTCCGGTCAAAATGGCAGCCTGGACAGCGGCACCATAAGCCACAGCCTCATCAGGGTTGATGGACTTGTTCAGCTCTTTCCCATTCATAAAATCTTTCAACAGTTTTTGGATTTTAGGAATCCTGGTAGAGCCCCCAACAAGGACTATTTCATGGATTTTGGACTTGTCCATTTTGGCATCTCTCAAAGCTTTCTCCACAGGCTCAAGGGTTCCCCTGAATAAATCTGAACACAAGTCCTCAAACCTTGCCCGTGTGATTTTGGTGTAAAAGTCAATGCCCTCAAACAGGGAGTCAATCTCGATGTTGGCATCAGCACTGCTGGACAGCGTTCTCTTGGCTCGCTCACATGCCGTACGGAGACGTCGAAGTGACCGTTTATTACCACTGATGTCTTTGTGGTGCTTTCTCTTGAACTCCTCAACGAAGTGGTTGACAAGTCTGTTATCGAAATCTTCCCCACCCAAGTGAGTGTCCCCGGCTGTTGAGCGAACCTCAAACATGGATCCTTCGTCTATGGTGAGGATGGATACGTCAAAGGTCCCACCTCCCAAGTCAAAAATAAGAACGTTTTTCTCACCTTTCAGGTTTTTATCCAGTCCGTACGCCAGGGCCGCTGCGGTGGGTTCATTGATAATCCTCAGCACATTCAGTCCTGCGATGGCGCCAGCATCTTTGGTGGCTTGTCTCTGGGAATCGTTGAAGTAAGCAGGAACTGTTATCACCGCATCCTTGACTTTCTGGCCCAGGTAAGCCTCGGCCGTCTCCTTCATTTTGGTCAGTACCATGGAACTGATTTCTTCAGGTGCAAATGTCTTTTGTTCTGATTTGTACTCCACCTGGATCCGTGGCTTACCCAGTTTGTTCACCACAGTAAACGTCCAGTGTTTCTTATCCGCCTGAACAACGGGGTCGTTATAGTCCCGACCGATCAACCGCTTGGCGTCGAACACCGTGTTTTTAGGGTTGAGAGCCACTTGATTTTTAGCCGCATCGCCAATCAGTCTCTCACTGTCTGTAAATGCCACATAGCTGGGCGTTGTTCTGTTTCCCTGGTCGTTGGCGATGATTTCCACCTTTCCGTGCTGGAAAACCCCAACACAGGAATATGTTGTGCCCAGATCTATGCCAATGGCTGGTGATTTCGTTGAAACTCCCATGTTTTCTGTCGTGTTGTTGTTGTATACAGTGAAATCTTCTTGCCAAGTCGCTGTCGTCGAGGATTAAAGTCGATAAATAACGTGCATGTATCTCTCGCTTCAAGTTTGTGTAGCGTTGAACGTCTTTTATTCTGACTGACCTTCGCGATGCGAGTCATATTTATACCCATCGGCAGAAATTTCTCGATTTTCGAACGTTCATGAGCTGAGCAAAACGGAGCTGTTTGTGGGGAGTTGTTTACATCACGTGGTACAAAACGAGGTCAAATCGCCCTTCGGTAGATTTCGGGTCTTGTGGAATGTTCAGGAAAAAGACGAGTGGCTATTTTTAGACAACGCATTTCAGTGTTCAGGACGCACGCCTGGCCTTCAAAAACATTGCGACTATTTATCAAAATATGTAGATTTTCTATTTCTGTCCTTTTTAGCTGTTCTTTTACTGAAAATTCCCCAATATTCAGATGCACGTCTGCATTTTAATGGAATTGGCCTTCAATGCACAAGATGTTCGTTAACAAATTTCAAACAGTGTTGACTATATATCCACGACCAGTAGATCAGCTGCATTTGCATGGAATATTGTGTGATTTCTTGCCCATTATTAACATAGATGCATTATATTATGATTTCAGATATTTCTTTAATTTATTTTAGGGAAATATATTTATTGTAGCTTTCGTGTGCATGTGCCGACAGCTTGATTTTATGCCACTTCGTCCCAAGTTGTGACCTCGTACCTTAGTTACAGAACACCATAGTTATCTCACACCATACTTGATACATGTAATTCCTGCTCATGGAAAATTTAATTAACTTTTGCTGAAAGTTGTACCAGAGGCCTAAGGATCCTGAACAATACTATTTAGCATGGTACATAGATAATGCATATCATCTGTTACAATGAAGCGGTATTTACAAAGTTCTCATACATCATAGCAAATAGCGGAAATGTTGCTTATGAAAATGGTGATTTGTTCTTTTTCTCAGATCAAAGATAAGTTGTTTTCCAGTGATATGAAAGCACTTAACACTACAAGCAGGTACATGTGGTCTGATTACGGCATGTGTTTAGCCTGAATTAAGAAAATTAATTTATAAATGTATTGCTTAATTAATTATGTGGGCAGATTTTTCTGCCGTATTGGCAAGAACGTGTGGTGTAATCATGTGTTTAGCATGAAGACAGAATGAATGATTCTGACTTAACCCACATCAGCAGTATTTTCAGCAATATCATAGCGAGCCTGAAGATAGAAAACTGATTAAGAAATATATTGCTTGCTTTATAATATGACATCTGATTTTTATGCCATACTGTTAACAAAGGTGCAAAGATTGTTTTCTGCCAGTAATAGCATCTTTTCAGGATGCAACAGTAAAATTCTACGACATAATCATTGCTTTTCAAATGAACAGATGTCACTATTCCTCACCTTGTGGTTTTATTTATTTATTTAATGAGCATTCATTTTATACTGCATTGATTTAGTTATCTGTTCATTTGATCAGTGTTTTACGCCATACTGAAGAATATTTTTTTTTATATTTATTTTTTTATTTGATTGGTGTTTTGCGCCGTACTCAAGAATATTTCACATATACGACTGCGGCCAGCATTATGGTGTAAGGATTTTGGGCAGAGTCTGGGGGAAACTCACGACCATCCCCAGGTTGCTCTTGGACCTTCCCACGTATGGCCAGAGAGGAAGCCAGCATGAGCTTGACTTGAACTCACAGCCACCGCATTGGTGGGAGACCCATGGGTCATTGCGCTGCACTAGCACGGTAACCGAGCCACGGAGGGCCCCTATATTGTATTGAAAAACATCTTTATGTGTAAAGCCGTGTTATATTTTAAGTGGAGTGCCTTAGAACCTGGAGAAAGCCTCTTATCTGGCACCCAAACATACCTGAAGCCACAGCCTGAAATACAGGAACTGGGTTTCAAACAGTGATCACTTTCTAAATCAAGGGACAATGGCCCTCTACTAGACGCTATTACTTCACTTGGTGGGAAAGACCTCTCCCTCAAAGATGAATGCACTACACATACACTACATGTAACTTATATACAGTGGTGGGTGACTAGTTAGGCTGTCTGCCTTGTCTGCAGGAAATCGGAGTTCAGTCCCAAGTATGGTCATCAATGGGACATAAATTAAGTGTTTTTCATTTTTATATTTGGCACCTGCATGCTTCATACTGACAATAACTAAGTGATAGGCTACGTACTGCTTAGTACAGCGTCAAAATAATGTGATTGGATGAGGTGTCATGTCAGGTGTCTTCACTCTAATATTTGTGTCAGGCAGCATTGCACTGAGTGGGTCATATAAAAATCATCTGGTCTTGAAATAATATTGATAGTTCTGTGAAGCTCGATCGTCTCCGAGAACATATCAAAAGTGTGGCATGAACAGTAACTGTCATGGCTCTGTAGTAGAGTAGAGTCAGTCTAGGTATAGATTACTATGCAGATACAGTGTGTGTGTTAGGGGGCTAACTTTAATTGAGAATTACTAACCTTTGTATTCATTTGTGTAATATGCATGTAGTATCAGTAGATTTGTCTAGGTTTGCACTTTTATTTAGAAATAATTAAATGTAGGAAGTTGTTGCGATGTAAGGGAAAATAGCAAAAATGCAAACAAGTTTTATCTTCTGTAGCAGAAATTTCACATTGAAAGGCTTAAAACTTAAAGTACCATTTACAGTATAAAATTCATCTTTCACATAGTAATGTGTCACTATGAAATCTAAATGATGCAGTTAAATTGATAGAGATGTCATGTTTAGGAAAAGCAATATTTAAAGAGATTATGTATGTAGAAAACACAACTTGGCTCTGGTTGGTGTTCAAATCTGGAATGGTCATTAGGGTAGGGTCTGTCCTCTGTGAGGTCCTCGCTGGGGCTATAAAAGTCCAGCCCTAATGAAGCTCTGGGGAGACACACAGGGGGAGACACACAGAGAGACACCACACCCAGAGACACCCCAGTTAGTATGGTCAGCCCCAGGGATATGTATGTATCAGCTTACTACATGTACCATGTAACACAGCCAGATGGGGTTCAATATAAAGGACAGCCTTCCACTATACCATGTTGTTGTGGTTTTTACTTTACCAAGCTAGTCTCCCCAGATGACAACTAACACAGCCCGGTTACAGCTCTATAGATACGATTTCTAACAGTAGTCAAGGAAGCAGCTAACAGTTATAGTGGCCATATGGTGACAGTACTAATTTTTCAACTGCTAAGACACATGAGACATGGATCAACCCTCCACCTATTTAACCGGTCGCCATCATGGTGGTAAAAGAATCTTACCAAGAATTGCCTTAAACAAGAACCACATGCATAACTCAATAGTAGAGGAGTTACATTGGCAAATTTAACACTAGGCCTAACCTGTTCTGGCTGATTTCCTCCTACCATAATGCTGGTTGCCGTCGTGTAAATGCAATATTCTTGAGAATGGCATAAAACACCAATCAAATAAGTAAATAAAAATAAATATTTCTAAACATTTCCTGAATGCAGCAGCACGTCATAGCAGAAAAATAGTCCAACAGGATCTCTTTCCAGTTATGATCAAAATATACCTCTTTGATTGGTATATTGATCTCAGTGGTGTTAATACTTCACTCCAAAACATTTCACTTACTCAGAGCTGGTTAGGAGAGTGGGTAGAGGAAACCAGTCAGATCCTATCAAGTCTTCTGACTGTCAACTTACGGCGGCTGGTACAACTGGAGCATATCATATTACACTCCCAGGAGTTGGTGGTCTGCAGACAGATAGCATTAATTAGAACTTCAGCCATCAAAGTCCCCATATTATGTGAAGTACTGACAGTGCCTCTCACACAAGGGCTACCCTCATTTCACTACATTTTCACATACACATGATGTACTGCACATTGGCAGGTATTTTCACATGGAGTACTGATGTTGAAATTTATAGCTAACTAAAGAAATTGAAGGCACTACAAAACCTTTACCATTTATCACATTATTTTCCAGCTTGCAAGACGATTATATCAGAACAGATGCAAAATGTCAAGAAACTAAAGTAGCCACTCACTAGGAGATATGTTAAACAGAACTTTGTTCTTTTTATACACATATAACTTGATGATACTTTAGAAATACACACAAACACAACTTGTTATGTAACATAACTGTGAATATTTATTCACTCTCAACAATAAAAAATAAATACAGTTTTCTATTTACAAATATCAACAAATATTTTCTGGATATTTACAATAATTTACATTTGGAAGACTTACCATAAAATTGCAATGAGATCTTTACATTGCAGTTCATTTGCACAACTGGATGGAATCTGAGCTCTTATTACAAATACTGAAAATGTTCTTTAGATCAACAATGAAGATGTTGCATGCACACAAAAATACTTAAGTAAGTCTCACCTTCGCAGTAACATTTTTCACACCACTTTTCTTACATACAACCATCACATACACAAATGTCCTTGAGATTGGTAAATTATTCTTCGATACAACATGCCAATAAAAGAGAAATAAACTTTCACTTAACATAAATTAACAAAAACCGCAACAATTACATCACGTTTTTCATATTTGCAACACAAAAACACCTACATGTATTATGTCTTCATTAATCCACTTCCTCTACCGTGGGACCATCATGTGCAGAGCCATTACTACATGAGTTACCCGATTTTGCCTCCGCATGTAATTTTGACATGATCGGAGAGCAAACGTTCTGCACTTCCTTAAGTTTGTATTCTAACTCTTCCTTCTCAGCCAAAGAATTACTGTCCATCCATTTCAGAGCATCATCACAGGTGCTTATCACAGTGTTTTTGTCATTCTCTGACAGTTTACTACCATGCTCACTCACCACCTGTTTCACGTTGAAGACGTAACCCTCCAGCTGATTTCGGACAGACACGCGTTCTCTGTGTTTTGCATCATCGTCTTTGTATTTCTCCGCCTCAGCCAGCATTCTCTCAATGTCCTCTTTACTCAGCCTGCCCTTGTCATTGGTGATAGTGATTTTGTTTTGCTTTCCTGTGCTCTTGTCCTGTGCAGACACGTTGAGAATGCCGTTGGCGTCGATATCGAAAGTGACCTCTATTTGCGGCACCCCTCTCGGTGCAGGTGGGATGCCATTCAGCTCAAAGGTGCCAAGTTTGTTGTTGTCCTTGGTCATGGCTCGCTCTCCCTCATACACCTGGATGGTCACGGCTGGCTGGTTATCAGAGTAGGTGGTGAAGATTTGGGAGGTCTTCATCGGTATTCTGCTGTTCCTTTCAATCAGATTGGTCATGACTCCGCCGGCCGTCTCAATTCCCAAGGATAATGGCGCCACATCCACCAGGAGGACATCTTTGATCACCTCACTCTGTTCTCCGGTCAAAATGGCAGCCTGGACAGCGGCACCATAAGCCACAGCCTCATCAGGGTTGATGGACTTGTTCAGCTCTTTCCCATTCATGAAGTCTTTCAACAGTTTTTGGATTTTAGGAATCCTGGTAGAGCCCCCAACAAGGACTATTTCATGGATTTTGGACTTGTCCATTTTGGCATCTCTCAAAGCTTTCTCCACAGGCTCAAGGGTTCCCCTGAATAAATCTGAACACAAGTCCTCAAACCTTGCCCGTGTGATTTTGGTGTAAAAGTCAATGCCCTCAAACAGGGAGTCAATCTCGATGTTGGCATCAGCACTGCTGGACAGCGTTCTCTTGGCTCGCTCACATGCCGTACGGAGACGTCGAAGTGACCGTTTATTACCACTGATGTCTTTGTGGTGCTTTCTCTTGAACTCCTCAACAAAGTGGTTGACAAGTCTGTTATCGAAATCTTCCCCACCCAAGTGAGTGTCCCCGGCTGTCGAGCGAACCTCAAACATGGATCCTTCGTCTATGGTGAGGATGGATACGTCAAAGGTCCCACCTCCCAAGTCAAAAATAAGAACGTTTTTCTCACCTTTCAGGTTTTTATCCAGTCCGTACGCCAGGGCTGCTGCGGTGGGTTCATTGATAATCCTCAGCACATTAAGTCCTGCAATGGCGCCAGCATCTTTGGTGGCTTGTCTCTGAGAATCGTTGAAGTAAGCAGGAACTGTTATCACCGCGTCCTTGACTTTCTGGCCCAGGTAAGCCTCGGCCGTCTCCTTCATTTTGGTCAGTACCATGGAACTGATTTCTTCAGGTGCAAATGTCTTTTGTTCTGATTTGTACTCCACCTGGATCCGTGGCTTACCCAGTTTGTTCACCACAGTAAACGGCCAGTGTTTTTTATCCGCCTGAACAACGGGGTCGTTATAGTCCCGACCGATCAACCGCTTGGCGTCGAACACCGTGTTTTTAGGGTTGAGAGCCACTTGATTTTTAGCCGCATCGCCAATCAGTCTCTCACTGTCTGTAAATGCCACATAGCTGGGCGTTGTTCTGTTTCCCTGGTCGTTGGCGATGATTTCCACCTTTCCGTGCTGGAAAACCCCAACACAGGAATATGTTGTGCCCAGATCTATGCCAATGGCTGGTGATTTCGCGGAAACTCCCATGTTTTCTGTCGTGTTGTTGTTGTATACAATGAAATCTTCTTGCCAAGTCGCTGTCGTCGAGGATTAAAGTCGATAAATAACGTGGATGTATCTCTCGTTTCAACTTTGTGTAACGCTGAACGTCTTTTATTCTGACTGACCTTCGCGATGCGAGTCATATTTATACCCATCGGCCGAAATTTCTCGATTTTCGAACGTTCATGAGCTGAGCAAAACGGTGCTGTTTGTGGGGAGTTGTTTACATCACGTGGTACAAAACGAGGTCAAATCGTCCTTCGGGAGATTTCGGGACTTGTGGAATGTTCCGGAAAAAGACGAGTGGCTATTTTTAGAAAACGCTTTTCAGTGTTCAGGACGCACGCCTGGCCTTCAAAAACATTGCGACTATTTATCAAAATATGTAGATTTTCTATTTCTGTCCTTTTCAGTTGTTCTTTTACGGAAAATACCCCAATATTCAGATGCACTTCTGCATTTGAATGGAATTGGCCTTCAATGCACAAGATGTTCGTTAACAAATTTCATACAGTGTTGACTATATATCCACGACCACCAGATCAGCTACATTTGCATGGAATTTTGTGTGATTTCTTGCCCATTATTAACATAGATGCATTATATTATGATTTCAGATATTTCTTTAATTTATTTTAGGGAAATATATTTATTGTAGCTTTCGTGTGCATGTGACGACAGCTTGATTTTATGCCACTTCGTCCCAAGATGTGACCTTGTACCTTAGTCACAGAACACCATAGTTACCTCGCACCATACTTGATACATGTAATTCCTGCTCATGGAAAATTTAATGAACTTTTGCTGAAAGTTGTACCAGAGGCCTAAGGATCCTGAACAATACTATTTAGCACGGTACACAGATAATGCATATCAACTGTTACAATGAAGCGATATTTACAAAGTTCTCATATATCAGGGCAAATAGCAGCAATGTTGCTTATGAAAATGGTGATTTGTTATTTTTCTCAAAACAAAGATTAGTTGTTTCCCAATGATATGAAAGCATTTAACAGTGCAAGCAGGTACATGTGCTCTAATTACGGCATGTCTTTAGCCTGAATTAAGAAAATTAATTTACAAATGTATTGCTTAATTAATTATGTGGGCAGATTTTTCTGCCATATTGGCAAGATCGTGTGGTGTAATCATGTGTTTAGCATGAAGACAGAATGAATGATTCTGAGTTAACCCACATCAGCAGTATTTTCAGCAATATCATAGCGAGGCTGAAGATAGAAAACTGATTAAGAAATATATTGCTTGCTTTATAATATGACATCTGATTTTTATGCCATACTGTTAACAAAGGTGCAATGATTGATTTCTGCCAGTAATAGCATCTTTTCAGGATGCAGTAGTAAAATTCTACAACATAATCATTACTTTTTAAATTAGCAGATGTCACTATTCCTCAGCTTGTGATTTTATTTATTTATTTAATGAGAATACATTTTATACTGCATTGATTTAGTTATCTGTTCATTTGATCAGTGTTTTACACCATACTGAAGAATGTTTTATTTATACTTATTTATTTATTTGATTGGTGTTTTGCACCGTGCTCAAAAATATTTCACTTATACGAAGGTGGCCAGCATTATGGTGTAAGGATTTTGGGCAGAGTCTGGGGGAAACTCACGACCATCCCCAGGTTGCTCTTGGACTTTCCCATGTATGGCCAGAGAGGAAGCCAGCATGAGCTGGACTTGAACTCACAGCCACCGCATTGGTGGGAGACCCATGGGTCATTGCGCTGCACTAGCACGGTAACCGAGCCACGGAGGGCCCCTATATTGTATTGAAAAACGTCTTTATGTGTAAAGCCATTTTATATTTTAAGTGGAGTGCCTTAGAACCTGAAGAAAGCCTCTTATCTGGCACCCAAACATACCTGAAGCCACAGCCTGAAATACAGGAACTGGGTTTCAAACAGTGATCACTTTGTAAGTCAAGGGACAATGGCCCTCTACTAGACGCTATTACTTCACTTGGTGGGAAAGACCTCTCCCTCAAAAATGAATGCACTACACATACACTACATGTAACTGATGTACAATGGTGGGTGACTAGTTAGGGTGTCTGCCTTGTCTGCAGGAAATCGGAGTTCAATCCCAAGTATATTCATCAGTGGGACTTAAATTAAGTGTTTTTCATCTTTATATGTGGCACCTGCATGCTTCATACTAACTAAGTGATAGGCTACTTACTGCTTAGTACAGTGTCGAAATAATGTGATTGGATGAGGTGTCATGTCAGGTGTCTTCAGTCTAATATTTCTGTCAGGCAGCATTGTACTAAGTGGGTTATATAAGAATCATCCGGTCTTGAAATAATATTGATAGGAGTTCTGTGAAGCTCGATCATCTCCTACTGAGAACATATCAAAAGTGTGGCATGAACAGTAACTGTTATTGCTCTATAGACACGATTCCTAACAGTAGGCAAGGAAGCAGCTAACAGTTATAGTGGCCATATCGTGACAGTACTAATTTTTCAACTGCTAAGACACATGAGACATGGATCAACCCTCCACCTATTTAACTGGTCGCCATCATGGTGGTAAAAGAATCTTACCAAGAATTGCCTTAAACAAGAACCACATACATAACTCAATAGTAGAGGAGTTACATTGGCAAATTTAACACTAGGCCTAACCTGTTCTGGCTGATTTCCTCCTACCATAATGCTGGTTGCCGTCGTGTAAATGCAATATTCTTGAGAATGGCATAAAACACCAATCAAATAAGTAAATAAAAATAAATATTTCTAAACATTTCCTGAATGCAGCAGCACGTCATAGCAGAAAAATAGTCCAACAGGATCTCTTTCCAGTTATGATCAAAATATACCTCTTTGATTGGTATATTGATCTCAGTGGTGTTAATACTTCACTCCAAAACATTTCACTTACTCAGAGCTGGTTAGGAGAGTGGGTAGAGGAAACCAGTCAGATCCTATCAAGTCTTCTGACTGTCAACTTATGGCGGCTGGTACAACTGGAGGATATCATATTACACTCCCAGGAGTTGGTGGTCTGCAGACAGATAGCATCAATTAGAACTTCAGCCATCAAAGTCCCCATATTATGTGAAGTACTGACAGTGCCTCTCACACAAGGGCTACCCTCATTTCACTACATTTTCACATACACATGATGTACTGCACATTGGCAGGTATTTTCACATGGAGTACTGATGTTGAAATTTATAGCTAACTAAAGAAATTGAAGGCACTACAAAACCTTTACCATTTATCACATTATTTTCCAGCTTGCAAGACGATTATATCAGAACAGATGCAAAATGTCAAGAAACTAAAGTAGCCACTCACTAGGAGATATGTTAAACAGAACTTTGTTCTTTTTATACACATATAACTTGATGATACTTTAGAAATACACACAAACACAACTTGTTATGTAACATAACTGTGAATATTTATTCACTCTCAACAATAAAAAATAAATACAGTTTTCTATTTACAAATATCAACAAATATTTTCTGGATATTTACAATAATTTACATTTGGAAGACTTACCATAAAATTGCAATGAGATCTTTACATTGCAGTTCATTTGCACAACTGGATGGAATCTGAGCTCTTATTACAAATACTGAAAATGTTCTTTAGATCAACAATGAAGATGTTGCATGCACACAAAAATACTTAAGTAAGTCTCACCTTCGCAGTAACATTTTTCACACCACTTTTCTTACATACAACCATCACATACACAAATGTCCTTGAGATTGGTAAATTATTCTTCGATACAACATGCCAATAAAAGAGAAATAAACTTTCACTTAACATAAATTAACAAAAAATGCAACAATTACATCACGTTTTTCATATTTGCAACACAAAAACACCTACATGTATTATGTCTTCATTAATCCACTTCCTCTACCGTGGGACCATCATGTGCAGAGCCATTACTACATGAGTTACCCGATTTTGCCTCCGCATGTAATTTTGACATGATCGGAGAGCAAACGTTCTGCACTTCCTTAAGTTTGTATTCTAACTCTTCCTTCTCAGCCAAAGAATTACTGTCCATCCATTTCAGAGCATCATCACAGGTGCTTATCACAGTGTTTTTGTCATTCTCTGACAGTTTACTACCATGCTCACTCACCACCTGTTTCACGTTGAAGACGTAACCCTCCAGCTGATTTCGGACAGACACGCGTTCTCTGTGTTTTGCATCATCGTCTTTGTATTTCTCCGCCTCAGCCAGCATTCTCTCAATGTCCTCTTTACTCAGCCTGCCCTTGTCATTGGTGATAGTGATTTTGTTTTGCTTTCCTGTGCTCTTGTCCTGTGCAGACACGTTGAGAATGCCGTTGGCGTCGATATCGAAGGTGACCTCTATCTGCGGCACCCCTCTCGGTGCAGGTGGGATGCCATTCAGCTCAAAGGTGCCAAGTTTGTTGTTGTCCTTGGTCATGGCTCGCTCTCCCTCATACACCTGGATGGTCACGGCTGGCTGGTTATCAGAGTAGGTGGTGAAGATTTGGGAGGTCTTCATCGGTATTCTGCTGTTCCTTTCAATCAGATTGGTCATGACTCCGCCGGCCGTCTCAATTCCCAAGGATAATGGCGCCACATCCACCAGGAGGACATCTTTGATCACCTCACTCTGTTCTCCGGTCAAAATGGCAGCCTGGACAGCGGCACCATAAGCCACAGCCTCATCAGGGTTGATGGACTTGTTCAGCTCTTTCCCATTCATGAAGTCTTTCAACAGTTTTTGGATTTTAGGAATCCTGGTAGAGCCCCCAACAAGGACTATTTCATGGATTTTGGACTTGTCCATTTTGGCATCTCTCAAAGCTTTCTCCACAGGCTCAAGGGTTCCCCTGAATAAATCTGAACACAAGTCCTCAAACCTTGCCCGTGTGATTTTGGTGTAAAAGTCAATGCCCTCAAACAGGGAGTCGATCTCGATGTTGGCATCAGCACTGCTGGACAGCGTTCTCTTGGCTCGCTCACATGCCGTACGGAGACGTCGAAGTGACCGTTTATTACCACTGATGTCTTTGTGGTGCTTTCTCTTGAACTCCTCAACAAAGTGGTTGACAAGTCTGTTATCGAAATCTTCCCCACCCAAGTGAGTGTCCCCGGCTGTCGAGCGAACCTCAAACATGGATCCTTCGTCTATGGTGAGGATGGATACGTCAAAGGTCCCACCTCCCAAGTCAAAAATAAGAACGTTTTTCTCACCTTTCAGGTTTTTATCCAGTCCGTACGCCAGGGCTGCTGCGGTGGGTTCATTGATAATCCTCAGCACATTAAGTCCTGCAATGGCGCCAGCATCTTTGGTGGCTTGTCTCTGAGAATCGTTGAAGTAAGCAGGAACTGTTATCACCGCGTCCTTGACTTTCTGGCCCAGGTAAGCCTCGGCCGTCTCCTTCATTTTGGTCAGTACCATGGAACTGATTTCTTCAGGTGCAAATGTCTTTTGTTCTGATTTGTACTCCACCTGGATCCGTGGCTTACCCAGTTTGTTCACCACAGTAAACGGCCAGTGTTTTTTATCCGCCTGAACAACGGGGTCGTTATAGTCCCGACCGATCAACCGCTTGGCGTCGAACACCGTGTTTTTAGGGTTGAGAGCCACTTGATTTTTAGCCGCATCGCCAATCAGTCTCTCACTGTCTGTAAATGCCACATAGCTGGGCGTTGTTCTGTTTCCCTGGTCGTTGGCGATGATTTCCACCTTTCCGTGCTGGAAAACCCCAACACAGGAATATGTTGTGCCCAGATCTATGCCAATGGCTGGTGATTTCGCGGAAACTCCCATGTTTTCTGTCGTGTTGTTGTTGTATACAATGAAATCTTCTTGCCAAGTCGCTGTCGTCGAGGATTAAAGTCGATAAATAATATGGATGTGTCTCTCGTTTCAACTTTGTGTAACGCTGATCGTCTTTTATTCTGACTGACATTCGCGATGCGAGTCATATTTATACCCATCGGCCGAAATTTCTCGATTTTCGAACGTTCATGAGCTGAGCAAAACGGTGCTGTTTGTGGGGAGTTGTTTACATCACGTGGTACAAAACGAGGTCAAATCGTCCTTCGGGAGATTTCGGGACTTGTGGAATGTTCCGGAAAAAGACGAGTGGCTATTTTTAGAAAACGCTTTTCAGTGTTCAGGACGCACGCCTGGCCTTCAAAAACATTGCGACTATTTATCAAAATATGTAGATTTTCTATTTCTGTCCTTTTCAGTTGTTCTTTTACGGAAAATACCCCAATATTCAGATGCACTTCTGCATTTGAATGGAATTGGCCTTCAATGCACAAGATGTTCGTTAACAAATTTCATACAGTGTTGACTATATATCCACGACCACCAGATCAGCTACATTTGCATGGAATTTTGTGTGATTTCTTGCCCATTATTAACATAGATGCATTATATTATGATTTCAGATATTTCTTTAATTTATTTTAGGGAAATATATTTATTGTAGCTTTCGTGTGCATGTGACGACAGCTTGATTTTATGCCACTTCGTCCCAAGATGTGACCTTGTACCTTAGTCACAGAACACCATAGTTACCTCGCACCATACTTGATACATGTAATTCCTGCTCATGGAAAATTTAATGAACTTTTGCTGAAAGTTGTACCAGAGGCCTAAGGATCCTGAACAATACTATTTAGCACGGTACACAGATAATGCATATCAACTGTTACAATGAAGCGATATTTACAAAGTTCTCATATATCAGGGCAAATAGCAGCAATGTTGCTTATGAAAATGGTGATTTGTTATTTTTCTCAAAACAAAGATTAGTTGTTTCCCAATGATATGAAAGCATTTAACAGTGCAAGCAGGTACATGTGCTCTAATTACGGCATGTCTTTAGCCTGAATTAAGAAAATTAATTTACAAATGTATTGCTTAATTAATTATGTGGGCAGATTTTTCTGCCATATTGGCAAGATCGTGTGGTGTAATCATGTGTTTAGCATGAAGACAGAATGAATGATTCTGAGTTAACCCACATCAGCAGTATTTTCAGCAATATCATAGCGAGCCTGAAGATAGAAAACTGATTAAGAAATATATTGCTTGCTTTATAATATGACATCTGATTTTTATGCCATACTGTTAACAAAGGTGCAATGATTGATTTCTGCCAGTAATAGCATCTTTTCAGGATGCAGTAGTAAAATTCTACAACATAATCATTACTTTTTAAATTAGCAGATGTCACTATTCCTCAGCTTGTGATTTTATTTATTTATTTAATGAGAATACATTTTATACTGCATTGATTTAGTTATCTGTTCATTTGATCAGTGTTTTACACCATACTGAAGAATGTTTTATTTATACTTATTTATTTATTTGATTGGTGTTTTGCACCGTGCTCAAAAATATTTCACTTATACGAAGGTGGCCAGCATTATGGTGTAAGGATTTTGGGCAGAGTCTGGGGGAAACTCACGACCATCCCCAGGTTGCTCTTGGACTTTCCCATGTATGGCCAGAGAGGAAGCCAGCATGAGCTGGACTTGAACTCACAGCCACCGCATTGGTGGGAGACCCATGGGTCATTGCGCTGCACTAGCACGGTAACCGAGCCACGGAGGGCCCCTATATTGTATTGAAAAACGTCTTTATGTGTAAAGCCATTTTATATTTTAAGTGGAGTGCCTTAGAACCTGAAGAAAGCCTCTTATCTGGCACCCAAACATACCTGAAGCCACAGCCTGAAATACAGGAACTGGGTTTCAAACAGTGATCACTTTGTAAGTCAAGGGACAATGGCCCTCTACTAGACGCTATTACTTCACTTGGTGGGAAAGACCTCTCCCTCAAAGATGAATGCACTACACATACACTACATGTAACTGATGTACAATGGTGGGTGATTAGTTAGGGTGTCTGCCTTGTCTGCAGGAAATCGGAGTTCAGTCCCAAGTATGGTCATCAATGGGACATAAATTAAGTGTTTTTCATTTTTATATTTGGCACTTCCATGCTTCATACTAACTAAGTGATGGGCTACTTACTGCTTAGTACAGTGTCAAAATAATGTGATTGGATGAGGTGTCATGTCAGGTGTCTTCACTCTAATATTTCTGTCAGGCAGCATTGCACTAAGTGGGTCATATAAAAATCATCCGGTCTTGAAATAATATTGATAGGAGTTCTGTGAAGCTCGATCATCTCCTACTGAGAACATATCAAAAGTGTGGCATGAACAGTAACTGTTATTGCTCTATAGACACGATTCCTAACAGTAGGCAAGGAAGCAGCTAACAGTTATAGTGGCCATATCGTGACAGTACTAATTTTTCAACTGCTAAGACACATGAGACATGGATCAACCCTCCACCTATTTAACTGGTCGCCATCATGGTGGTAAAAGAATCTTACCAAGAATTGCCTTAAACAAGAACCACATACATAACTCAATAGTAGAGGAGTTACATTGGCAAATTTAACACTAGGCCTAACCTGTTCTGGCTGATTTCCTCCTACCATAATGCTGGTTGCCGTCGTGTAAATGCAATATTCTTGAGAATGGCGTAAAACACCAATCAAATAAGTAAATAAAAATAAATATTTCTAAACATTTCCTGAATGCAGCAGCACGTCATGGCAGAAACATAGTCCAACAGGATCTCTTTCCAGTTATGATCAAAATATACCTCTTTGATTGGTATATTGATCTCAGTGGTGTTAATACTTCACTCCAAAACATTTCACTTACTCAGAGCTGGTTAGGAGAGTGGGTAGAGGAAACCAGTCAGATCCTATCAAGTCTTCTGACTGTCAACTTATGGCGACTGGTACAACTGGAGCATATCACATTACACTCCCAGGAGTTGGTGGTCTGCAGACAGATAGCATTAATTAGAACTTCAGCCATCAAAGTCCCCATATTATGTGAAGTACTGACATTGCCTCTCACACAAGGGCTACCCTCATTTCACTACATTTTCACATACACATGATGTACTGCACCTTGGCAGGTATTTTCAGATGGACTACAGATGTTGAAATTCAAAGCTAAACTAAAGAAATTGGTAAAGAAACCTTTATCATTTATCACATTATTTTCCAGCTTGCAAGATGATTATATCAGAACAGATGCAAAATGTCAAGAAACTAAAGTAGCCACTCACTAGGAGATATGTTAAACAGAACTTTGTTCTTTTTATACACATATAACTTGATGATACTTTAGAAATACACATAAACACAACTTGTTATGTAACATAACTGTAAATATTTATTCACTCTCAACAATAAAAAATAAATACAGTTTTCTATTTACAAATATCAAAAAATATTTTCTGGATATTTACAATAATTTACATTTGGAAGATTTACTATAACATTGCAACGAGATCTTTACATTACAGTTCATTTGCACAACTGGATGGAATCTGAGCTCTTATTACAAATACTGAAAATGTTCTTTAGATCAACAATGAAGATGTTGCATGCACACAAAAATACTTAAGTCTCACCTTCGCAGTAACATTTTTCACACCACTTTTCTTACATACAACCATCACATACACAAATGTCCTTGAGATTGCTAAATTATTCTTCGATACAACATGCCAATAAAAGTGAAATAAACTTTCACTTAACATAAATTAACAAAAAAAGCAACAATTACATCACGTTTTTCATATTTGCAACACAAAAACACCTACATGTATTATGTCTTCATTAATCCACTTCCTCTACCGTGGGACCATCATGTGCAGAGCCATTACTACAAGAGTTACCCGATTTTGCCTCCGCATGTAATTTTGACATGATCGGAGAGCAAACGTTCTGCACCTCCTTAAGTTTGTATTCTAACTCTTCCTTCTCAGCCAAAGAATTACTGTCCATCCACTTGAGAGCTTCATCACAGGTTCTTATCACAGTGTTTTTGTCATTCTCTGACAGTTTACTACCATGCTCACTCACCACCTGTTTCACGTTGAAGACGTAACCCTCCAGCTGATTTCGGACAGACACGCGTTCTCTGTGTTTTGCATCATCGTCTTTGTATTTCTCCGCCTCAGCCAGCATTCTCTCAATGTCCTCTTTACTCAGCCTGCCCTTGTCATTGGTGATGGTGATTTTGTTTTGCTTTCCTGTGCTCTTGTCCTGTGCAGACACGTTGAGAATGCCGTTGGCGTCGATATCGAAGGTGACCTCTATCTGCGGCACCCCTCTCGGTGCAGGTGGGATGCCATTCAGCTCAAAGGTGCCAAGTTTGTTGTTGTCCTTGGTCATGGCTCGCTCTCCCTCATACACCTGGATGGTCACGGCTGGCTGGTTATCGGAGTAAGTGGTGAAAATTTGGGAGGTCTTCATCGGTATTCTGCTGTTCCTTTCAATCAGATTGGTCATGACTCCGCCGGCCGTCTCAATTCCCAAGGATAATGGCGCCACATCCACCAGGAGGACATCTTTGATCACCTCACTCTGTTCTCCGGTCAAAATGGCAGCCTGGACAGCGGCACCATAAGCCACAGCCTCATCAGGGTTGATGGACTTGTTCAGCTCTTTCCCATTCATGAAATCTTTCAACAGTTTTTGGATTTTAGGAATCCTGGTAGAGCCCCCAACAAGGACTATTTCATGGATTTTGGACTTGTCCATTTTGGCATCTCTCAAAGCTTTCTCCACAGGCTCAAGGGTTCCCCTGAATAAATCTGAACACAAGTCCTCAAACCTTGCCCGTGTGATTTTGGTGTAAAAGTCAATGCCCTCAAACAGGGAGTCAATCTCGATGTTGGCATCAGCACTGCTGGACAGCGTTCTCTTGGCTCGCTCACATGCCGTACGGAGACGTCGAAGTGACCGTTTATTACCACTGATGTCTTTGTGGTGCTTTCTCTTGAACTCCTCAACGAAGTGGTTGACAAGTCTGTTATCGAAATCTTCCCCACCCAAGTGAGTGTCCCCGGCTGTCGAGCGAACCTCAAACATGGATCCTTCGTCTATGGTGAGGATGGATACGTCAAAGGTCCCACCTCCCAAGTCAAAAATAAGAACGTTTTTCTCACCTTTCAGGTTTTTATCCAGTCCGTACGCCAGGGCCGCTGCGGTGGGTTCATTGATAATCCTCAGCACATTAAGTCCTGCGATGGCGCCAGCATCTTTGGTGGCTTGTCTCTGAGAATCGTTGAAGTAAGCAGGAACTGTTATCACCGCATCCTTGACTTTCTGGCCCAGGTAAGCCTCGGCCGTCTCCTTCATTTTGGTCAGTACCATGGAACTGATTTCTTCAGGTGCAAATGTCTTTTGTTCTGATTTGTACTCCACCTGGATCCGTGGCTTACCCAGTTTGTTCACCACAGTAAACGGCCAGTGTTTTTTATCCGCCTGAACAACGGGGTCGTTATAGTCCCGACCGATCAACCGCTTGGCGTCGAACACCGTGTTTTTAGGGTTGAGAGCCACTTGATTTTTAGCCGCATCGCCAATCAGTCTCTCACTGTCTGTAAATGCCACATAGCTGGGCGTTGTTCTGTTTCCCTGGTCGTTGGCGATGATTTCCACCTTTCCGTGCTGGAAAATCCCAACACAGGAATATGTTGTGCCCAGATCTATGCCAATGGCTGGTGATTTCGTTGAAACTCCCATGTTTTCTGTCGTGTTCTTGCTGTATACAATGAAATCTTCTTGCCAAGTCGCTGTTGTCGACGATTAAAGTCGATAAATAACGTGGATGTATCTCTCGTTTCAACTTTGTGTAACGCTGAACGTCTTTTATTCTGATTGACCTTCGCGATGCGAGTCATATTTATACCCATCGGCCGAAATTTCTCGATTTTCGAACGTTCATGAGCTGAGCAAAACGGTGCTGTTTGTGGGGAGTTGTTTACATCACGTGGTACAAAACGAGGTCAAATCGTCCTTCGGGAGATTTCGGGACTTGTGGAATGTTCCGGAAAAAGACGAGTGGCTGTTTTTAGAGAACGGTTTTCAGTGTTCAGGACGCACGCCTGGCCTTCAAAAACATTGCGACTATTTATCAAAATATGTAGATTTTCTATTTCTGTCCTTTTTAGCTGTTCTTTTACTGAAAATACCCCAATATTCAGATGCACTTCTGCATTTGAATGGAATTGACCTTCAATGCACAAGATGTTCGTTAACAAATTTCATACAGTGTTGACTATATATCCACGACCAGCAGATCACCTACATTTGCATGGCATTTTGCATGTGATTTCTTGCCCATTATTAACATAGATGCATTATATTATGATTTCAGATATTTCTTTAATTTATTTTAGGGAAATATATTTACTGTAGCTGTCGTGTACATGTGACGACAGCTTGATTTTATGCCACTTCGTCCCAAGTTGTGACCTCGTACCTTAGTTACAGAACACCATAGTTATCTCGCACCATACTTGATACATGTAATTCCTGCTCATGGAAAATTTAATTAACTTTTGCTGAAAGTGGTACCAGAGGCCTAAGGATCCTGAACAATACTATTTAGCATGGTACATAGATAATGCATATCATCTGTTACAATGAAGCGGTATTTACAAAGTTGTCATACATCATAGCAAATAGCGGAAATGTTGCTTATGAAAATGGTGATTTGTTCTTTTTCTCAGATCAAAGATAAGTTGTTTTCCAATGATATGAAAGCATTTAACACTACAAGCAGGTACATGTGGTCTAATTACGGCATGTGTTTAGCCTGAATTAAGAAAATTAATTTATAAATGTATTGCTTAATTAATTATGTGGGCAGATTTTTCTGCCATATTGGCAAGAACGTGTGGTGTAATCATGTGTTTAGCATGAAGACAGAATGAATGATTCTGAGTTAACCCACATCAGCAGTATTTTCAGCAATATCACAGCGAGCCTGAAGATAGAAAACTGATTAAGAAATATATTGCTTGCTTTATAATATGGCATCTGATTTTTATGCCATACTGTTAACAAAGGTGCAAAGATTGATTTCTGCCAGTAATAGCATCTTTTCAGGATGCAACAGTAAAATTCTACGACATAATCATTGCTTTTTAAATGAACAGATGTGACTATTCCTCACCTTGTGGTTTTATTTATTTATTTAATGAGCATTCATTTTATACTGCATTGATTTAGTTATCTGTTTATTTGATCAGTGTTTTACGCCATACTGAAGAATATTTTTTTTTTATATTTATTTTTTTCTTTGATTGGTGTGTGGCGCCGTACTCAAGAATATTTCACTTATACGATGGCGGTCAGCATTATGGTGTAAGGATTTTGGGCAGAGTCTGGGGGAAACTCACGACCATCCCCAGGTTGCTCTTGGACCTTCCCACGTATGGCCAGAGAGGAAGCCAGCGTCAGCTGGACTTGAACTCACAGCCACCGCATTGGTGGGAGACCCATGGGTCATTGCGCTGCACTAGCACGGGCCCCTATATTGTATTGAAAAACATCTTTATGTGTAAAGCCATTTTATATTTTAAGTCTCTTAGAACCTGGAGAAAGCCTCCTATCTGGCAACTAAACATACCTGAAGCCACAGCCTAAAATACAGGAAGTGGGTTTCAAACAGCGATCACTTCTCAATTTAAGGGACAATGGCCCTCTACTAGACGCTATTACTTCACTTGGTGGGAAAGACCTCTCCCTCAAAAATGAATGCACTACACATACACTACATGTAACTGATGTACAATGGTGGGTGACTAGTTAGGGTGTCTGCCTTGTCTGCAGGAAATCGGAGTTCAATCCCAAGTATATTCATCAGTGGGACTTAAATTAAGTGTTTTTCATCTTTATATGTGGCACCTGCATGCTTCATACTAACTAAGTGATAGGCTACTTACTGCTTAGTACAGTGTCGAAATAATGTGATTGGATGAGGTGTCATGTCAGGTGTCTTCAGTCTAATATTTCTGTCAGGCAGCATTGTACTAAGTGGGTTATATAAGAATCATCTGGTCTTGAAATAATATTGATAGGAGTTCTGTGAAGCTCGATCGTCTCCTACTGAGAACATATCAAAAGTGTGGCATGAACAGTAACTGTTATGGCTCTATAGATACGATTTCTAACAGTAGTCAAGGAAGCAGCTAACAGTTATAGCGGCCATATCGTGACAGTACTAATTTTTCAACTGCTAAGACACATGAGACATGGTTCAACCCTCCACCTATTTAACTGGTCGCCATCATGGTGGTAAAATAATCTTACCAAGAAATGCCTTAAACAACAACCACATACATAACTCAATAGCAGGGCAGTTACATCGGCAAATTTAACACTAACCTGTTCTGGCTGATTTCCTCCTACCATAATGCTGGCCGCCGTCGTGTAAATGTAATATTCTTGAGAATGGCGTAAAACACCAATCAAATAAGTAAATGAAAATAAATATTTCTGAACATTTCCTGAATGCAGCAGCACATGTCATGGCAGAAAAATAGTCCAACAGGATCTCTTTCCAGTTATGATGAAAATATACCGCTTTGATTGGTATATTCATCTCAGTGGTGTTAAGACTTCATTCAAAAACATTTCACTTACTCATAGCTGGTTAGGAGAGTGGGTAGAGGAAACCAGTCAGATCCTACCAAGTCTTCTGACTGTCAACTTTATGGCGGCTGGTACAACTGGAGCATATCATATTACACTCCCAGGAGTTGGTGGTCTGCAGACAGATAGCATTAATTAGAACTTCAGCCATCAAAGTCCTCATATTATGTGAAGTCCTGACAGTGCCTCTCACACAAGGGCTACCCTCATTTCACTACATTTTCACATACACATGATGTACTGCACCTTGGCAGGTATTTTCACATGGAGTACAGATGTTGAAATTTATAGCTAACTAAAGAAATTGAAGGCACTACAAAACCTTTACCATTTATCACATTATTTTCCAGCTTGCAAGATGATTATATCAGAACAGATGCAAAATGTCAAGAAACTAAAGTAGCCACTCACTAGGAGATATGTGAAACAGAACTTTGTTCTTTTTATACACATATAACTTGATGATACTTTAGAAATACACACAAACACAACTTGTTATGTAACATAACTGTGAATATTTATTCACTCTCAACAATAAAAAATAAATACAGTTTTCTATTTACAAATATCAACAAATATTTTCTGGATATTTACAATAATTTACATTTGGAAGATTTACTATAAGATTGCAACGAGATCTTTACATTGCAGTTCATTTGCACAACTGGATGGAATCTGAGCTCTTATTACAAATACTGAAAATGTTCTTTAGATCAACAATGAAGATGTTGCATGCACACAAAAATACTTAAGTAAGTCTCACCTTCGCAGTAACATTTTTCACACCACTTTTCTTACATACAACCATCACATACACAAATGTCCTTGAGATTGCTAAATTATTCTTTGATACAACATGCCAATAAAAGTGAAATAAACTTTCACTTAACAGAAATTAACAAAAAAAGCAACAATTACATCACGTTTTTCATATTTGCAACACAAAATCAACTACATGTATTATGTCTTCATTAATCAACTTCCTCTACCGTGGGACCATCATGTGCAGAGCCATTACTACATGAGTTACCTGATTTTGCCTCCGCGTGTAATTTTGACATGATCGGAGAGCAAACGTTCTGCACCTCCTTAAGTTTGTATTCTAACTCTTCCTTCTCAGCCAAAGAATTACTGTCCATCCATTTCAGAGCTTCATCACAGGTGCTTATCACAGTGTTTTTGTCAATCTCTGACAGTTTACTACCATGCTCACTCACCACCTGTTTCACGTTGAAGACGTAACCCTCCAGCTGATTTCGGACAGACACGCGTTCTCTGTGTTTTGCATCATCGTCTTTGTATTTCTCCGCCTCAGCCAGCATTCTCTCAATGTCCTCTTTACTCAGCCTGCCCTTGTCATTGGTAATTGTGATTTTGTTTTGCTTTCCTGTGCTCTTGTCCTGTGCAGACACGTTGAGAATGCCGTTGGCGTCGATATCGAAGGTGACCTCTATCTGCGGCACCCCTCTGGGTGCAGGTGGGATGCCATTCAGCTCAAAGGTGCCAAGTTTGTTGTTGTCCTTGGTCATGGCTCGCTCTCCCTCATACACCTGGATGGTCACGGCTGGCTGGTTATCGGAGTAAGTGGTGAAGATTTGGGAGGTCTTCATCGGTATTCTGCTGTTCCTTTCAATCAGATTGGTCATGACTCCGCCGGCCGTCTCAATTCCCAAGGATAATGGCGCCACATCCACCAGGAGGACATCTTTGATCACCTCACTCTGTTCTCCGGTCAAAATGGCAGCCTGGACAGCGGCACCATAAGCCACAGCCTCATCAGGGTTGATGGACTTGTTCAGCTCTTTCCCATTCATGAAGTCTTTCAACAGTTTTTGGATTTTAGGAATCCTGGTAGAGCCCCCAACAAGGACTATTTCATGGATTTTGGACTTTTCCATTTTGGCATCTCTCAAAGCTTTCTCCACAGGCTCAAGGGTTCCCCTGAATAAATCTGAACACAAGTCCTCAAACCTTGCCCGTGTGATTTTGGTGTAAACGTCAATGCCCTCAAACAGGGAGTCGATCTCGATGTTGGCATCAGCACTGCTGGACAGCGTTCTCTTGGCTCGCTCACATACGTTAGAGGGATTTGAAGACGAGTGTACTTATTCGTTTTATTGTTATTTAACTTTCATGGGTTTATTTAGGACCAGCATAAGAACTGGGTTTTATAATTTGACTTGACCAATTTATTAACAGTTGGAGGAAAACTGGGTAACAACCGACGGGTTGCAAGTTACCGACTGTCTTTTTCCACGTGTGACGTCCGACATTAAAGGCATAAAGGCATGTCAAATTCAAGAATTTTACACTTACAAAATGGTGGTCATTTTGGGGAGTGAAGGAAACTGCAGTACCAGGTGTAAACCACCCACATTTGGCAAGTTACTGACGAGCTTTCACAGGTGTGACGTATACATTTTCGCCTCATTTTGATGAGAGACAATTGGTCTTCAGCGGGTATTACGCTGCCCAATATCCACGAGGGCGGACAGCTCTTGTCGGCCACTCGTAAAGCCTCGATCACACGGTGCGATCGGTTTGTGGTATCGACTCGTCTATCGACAACATAGGAAAATCACGATACTTTGTGAGTAGCTTTGACAGACACGGTGTGGTTTGTCGATTTCTACAAACTGTATGAATTAACAATTGCCTTGTTTTCGTTCGACGAGTGCTTACTACAAATCGCATCGTGTGGACGCGCCTTTATGAGCACTTAGAGCGAGCGAGGAACTAAAAATCCCTTTCCACAAGCTGGGTTGAATTCCGCCCCTTTTCATGACACCTTTGCGCAGACGGTTTTATCAACAAGTGCATGCATTTTAAAGTCCGGAACTCCTCGGGTGAGCTACCTCCATTCATCCACCACCTACCGGACAAGCCTTGTATATACTGTATACCTATGATCTGCGGTCAAACCAGCTATCCTATACTTAAAGTGTTATTTGAACTCAAATTTGAGGTTACAGTGGTAACATTTATTCGGTTGGTGTGTGACGCCGAACTCGAGAATGTTTCAGTAATACAGCAGCGATATGTTTGGAAGAAATCAGAGAGCTTGGAGTAAACCTCTAGGTTAAGTATACATGAAAAATCAACTGACGTCAAGGTGCAACTAAAGCAGCTGGAATGCATACTTCTGAACCCCTTTTAAAACGAAAGTACACATTTTGTTTCGTGCAGCCCGAAATACTACACAACCTATCGAAAATGCCCATGTTTATATACATTTATATACATGGGCCTATTTAACAAAGAGGTCACAAATTACCTCGGGCGTAACTTCCATGACAACATGTAACGAAAAGATGCGTCACTACAGTAAATGCGCTTGGCGTAGTGTTGCGACAGCTTTGTAATAATTAAGGCGGGGATATTGCTATGTCTCGCACTCCCATGCATCTCTTTACCAGGTATAAAACTATTTATGATTTGTTTTCAACAGCCCGGAATCGTCTCTCAGAACGCCATTTGGATGTGATGTCCTGTCTTATTAATTATACAGAGTGTTTGACGTCAAAGGCACGTCCACTCATTAATGGGGAGAGTTTGTACGGCTACTCTTATAATACGCCATACGTCGAAATACCAAAAATGTGTTATTTCAGTGGATTTACAGTATAATATTTCAATCGCCGATTCGTTATTCGACTGATTTTCTGTATTCAACTCGAAGCAACTTCGAAGTTACCACAAGCCGCGAGATCGTTCACGTTGTATTCCCTGGTAACTGAATGTCTTGAATTCGAAGAAAGGAGACCAGGTATCGATGGATCTACCAGCAACTGAAAGATCAGAGTTGCAAGAAACTGAAACATGTTAAACTGGAAGCAAATAGTTTTCACAACTAGCAGCTAAATGCTCAGAGTTCCAAGAAAGAAAATCAAAGTTGCAATTTAAAGCAACTAGTTTCGGTCAGTCACAAGAAAGGTCATGTCAAAGGATTTACCAGCAACTTGATTCTAAGAAAGTAGAACATATTTAAGTCCAAGCAACAAGTTGACGTCAGTTACAAGACCGCGCTCAACTTGACATGAATTCGTGTCAGGTCTGATGTCAAAATGCACTGAGAACCTTTCACTAGCTGAAGTCCCAGTTCAACAGCCACATTCACAATTGGCATTTTACATATGTATAATTATATTAATGTCACCTTTCAGCTCCCCCCCCCCTCCAACCCAACGCACACACATGAACGCACCCAATCAAAGTTCTTCATTAAATGGTAATGTCTAACAATTGAAACGTAGTAGAGAACACATTGTCCATAGACACCCCCCCCCCGTCTCCCAAAATGGGAGGGCGAGTTTGCTTTGTTATAGTGTGTTTTTTGTACGTTTTACATTTGGTACATTTCGGGGGCTGTGTTCTCGGAGAATTACAATACAGAAACCAATCTAACAACAATATTATTGCGGGCATTCCATGCAAAATTTCCAACTTCGTATAGAAACCTGTACAAACCGCGAAGTTTGAATTAATCCATGAAACTGATATCCATTTATTTAATCACTTAAAAACTTCTAATTTGAAAAGGAACGGCCTATATTAGGCTTAGAGACAACAAACTATACATTGAAATAGCTGGGAGGTTTTGTTTTTTGAGCCTGCCGTGGTACATCATGGGTATAAATCAATAAACACAGCTGAACAACAAGAGATTGTCGGCGGTCTGCGCATACATTACAATAAAAAATGCAATCAGTCATGTTACCATGCCGAGTTACTAACTATTAGCGTTACCATTTATCGATTTCTGTAGAATTCGGCACGTTGTTTGTGGAGGTTTTTTGTTTTGCTTTGTTTTTTTCATAACGACGATGAACAGATGTTACTCTCGCTTGACATGAACACAAAACAATGCCCAGCACCGACTCGCCAGTATAAAGAGGTGCCCACCTATAAACGTTAGGCCTATCGGTTAACTATGGATTTACCGCGACACCTTCAGTTCACGCTTCTATAAATGTTGAAAGTCATTTTGGGCAATTTATTGGGAGATGATGGTCGGATTTCATACTCTCCATAGAAGAACCATGGCCTCGCAGTGTTGACGTTACACCCATCTGATAAAAAAAAAACAAAAAACGATAAGCCCACATTCAAGGATAGGCCCCCTACCGAGGCCAGTTGAATTGGAAGAAAAGTGAAAATGACAGTAAAGAAACTTTTGTCGTCAACGCCGTCCATTTACACGTTGAACGTTGGTGGGAAGCTTTTCCAGTTGTCCAAGTCAAACTTCGACAAAATTCCTGAGACCGCTTTAGAGAAGGCTTCTTTGGTGAGTACTCGGACGTCTCTCGTCGGACCGGAATGGTTTTTTGACAGAGATCCAAGCCTCTTTGGTTACATTCTGACGTTCTACCGCTTCGGGGAGCTGCACATGCCTCGTACCGTTTGCGGCACGACAATGAAGAACGAGTTACAGTTCTGGGGAATCCCTGAGTCGAGCATCGGGCCGTGCTGTTGGCGAACGTACGTGGACATAATGGCGGAAGTGGATCAGCGAGAGCGCGTAGAGAAGGAACTTCAGGTATGAAAACACTGATTCGATTTTCAGGCACACAGAAAACGGTGGAGACGGGTAGGGATTGGCTGCATCTCTGAAGTGCGGTGAAGTACAATGTATTGCGAGGTATAAAACTATGACAATAACGGTGGGGAAAAAAGTCTACTTGGGGCTACAATTAAACAGACAAAAATAGTCATCCAATAAACAAGTGCCCCCCCCACCCCCAGCCACACACATACCCAGTTTCTATGGCGATAGGATGCTAGTACCTGCATTTCAGCTGATTTATTTTGAGAAAATGGTGGTCAACCTCTGATGATATTTGGATGTGTTGTAGGCCATGCTTCTAGTTATTTGCCACCGAGTGTCATTTGGGTTGACAAAAATTAGGGAATACAGTTTTAGGTGGGTATCCTTTGTGACATTACTACATAAATAGTAAGGTTATTTTTTATTGATTTTATACTTTCAGGGAGAGGACGGAATGGAGTACACCCGCGAACCTGCCACAGGTGTGGAAGAAGTCAAGCAGGGGATATGGCGCATTCTGTATTACAGCACTTCTACCAGATTCGCGAAGGTATTCCTGTGTGTTAAGTGAAATTTTTAGGCCTATATAATTATGCGGAAAGTATTATTGTTTCCGCGTGTAAATGCCTGATGTAAGCGCCACAGAGCCAGCGAGAGCAGGATTTCAACTCCTTGGTTAAGAATTTATTTAGAATTATTGTTTTGGCTTGTAAATGTCTGATGTAAGTGCCACCGAACCATCGAGAGCTGGACTTCATCTCTTAAACTCCTTGGATAAGAATTTATTTAGAATTATTGTTTTGGCCTGTGAATGTCTGATGTAAGCGCCACCGAGCCATCGAGAGCTGGACTTCATCTCTTAAACTTCTTGGTTAAGAATTTATTTAGAATTATTGTTTTGGCCTGTGAATGTCTGACGTAAGCACCGCCGAGCCATCGAGAGCTGGATTCGAACTCTTGAACGCGTTGGTTAAGAATGGACTGATTAACTGATTATCTTTTCTGGCAAAATCCAAGAATGTTTCACTTGTACGAGGGCGGTGCGATTTCATGCTATAAACGAGTGCAATCTTGTGATACTTTTCATACTTGTGACACATTAGGTCACAAAAGTGGCTCTGAGCTGTCGATTTTAAAAACTTCCTCCTGCGAGCGAGACGTGGCTCAGTTGTGAATTTATTACCTGATTGGTGTTATGCCGCAAACAAGAATACTTCACTTTTTCGACAGCGACCAGCATATGGGTGGGAGGAAACCGAGCAGAGCCTGAAGGAAACCCAGGACCTTCCCCAGTTTGCTGCCGGATTTTCCCACAGACGGCTGGAGAGAAAGGCAGCCAGAGCCGAACTTGAATTCACAGCGACCGCATTGGTGCTTACTGGTAAAGTACATAGTGCCAATCAACACCTCTAGCTCAGGAGGCGCAACTTCAAATTTCTAGATTTACGCACTCTCATGGTTCGTAGGCGCTTCGTGCAAATGGGCGTTCGATCACGACCATTGAACTGTCGGTGCAGCTCTTTGTAGGCTCCATATTAGCCTACATTATTCAGACTTATCCAACTCCCAGTATGGAAGAGAAACCAAGAAATCAAGTGATGAAGTAACTATGAAATGACAAAGGCCCAGACAGGATATTCAGTTCAACAGCAAACAACAAATTTTATTTTCCCCTATGTGCAATAGGATGTGCAGATATCATTTATGTGGCGTCAAATTTGATGCTGATGCAGCCTAAAGGTGTGCCTATTACCCCAGAGGCTCCACAGTTCCTAATGCTTCTCGTAGTATCTAAAGAGGCTTTGTCTCATAAAGTTAAACACAGCCGAAACTCCTCTAGAAATTTCACATCGACCGACCCGGTCAACGTACCATCCGTGGATCCTAGTGCTTCTGCATCCACACTCCCGTTAAACACTGCCGAAACTTCCGCTAAAGCTCAAACCCATAATCCGACGACTGACCCTGTCAACGTATCATCCGTGCATACTAGTGCATCTGCACCAGCTGTCACTGATCTACCGATCAGTACTCAGCAGCACCGCCTCTCGTAAAGGTCAACGAGTTCACCTAATTGCATCCAACTTTATGAAATCACCGAAACGGTTTGGCACCACTTGTTTTCATTCAACAGTTTATGGTCATTAGACTCTTTAATTTGGCTTCAGCTCAGATACGTACGATGTGTTCTGTTCGGTCTTCAAGACCATCTCATCAATATGTACTCCAACGCTCCTTTTATAGATTTCCAGCAAAGAAGGCGGAGTCTAAGTACAGAATCCAACAATGTAATTGGCTAATCAGCAGAATAGCTACATGTCAGTCACAGACATGTTAAAATCTGATCACTGCTTTTGACGTGGAAGATAAGTTTTTCCCTCCAAACTTCTCTAGTAATGTCTGACTTACAATTTAGCCAATAAAATCACCAAAAGAAGTGTTGTATTCTTTCATCAAAAAGCATGTATAAGATTCGATGCATGCATAAAATTTACCATATGCTCTCGCACAAAATGGCTGGCAAATGAAAATGATATGATGATTTTACAGAGTAAACTTTACAAGAAATGTACCTTAGAACCATGCCATCAATGGTAAGTACTGCTATGAAATGCTTCCTAGAGTACTTCTACGACATACTCAACCATATGTTATCCAGTGCAAAGCTTAAATCTCAAGGTAAACGTTGATAAAACGAAGCATTCAGCCGGAGAATTTCTACAACAATGTAATACTAAATACTCGGACCGCTGTCGTAACATCCAAATCCTCCTCTAAACCGACTTCCAACACTACAACTACGTGAGAACTCATCTCTCACTACTATATACCATTCTCAGAATAGTTTCGAGGATAAAGTATGATCATTTCTTGTTCTAAATGCCAAGAGATGCATCCAACAACGAATGAGAGCTAACAACAAAATTTAGTTCTTAAGGCTTAACCCAATCCAAACTCAGCCAATGTTTCCGATTAAAACGTCATCAGTTATCATCTTTTAAAATAACAAGTGACCATAACAATTGATAAACACACTGAAAGCTCTACTTACAAGAAACCGAACCTCTTGTAGCTGTGGCAACAACTTTGAGACGTCCAAAACTGTGTTGTGATATTATCAATCAATCAATCAATCATGGAGCTACGCCCATGTACACAAAAAGGGGTTTGATAATAGGCACCATAATGCCATAATGAGTGAAATATATATAAGTATCCAGAGTTAAACGCTGTTATGACGAGTCCAACATTCACGAAAATTCAAAGTCAGTGATGTTATCAGTTCAAGAATATTATACAAATATCTCAATAAAAGTTCAGTGTCCTGTTTACTGTCCTTGAAGATGTGCCTGACATAGTATCTATAATTTATATTACCATCCTACTGATGTTCCTACTCTGTATGTATTTACATGTACTGAGTTAAATGTTAAATCGCCACAATACGCATGTTTCGAGATGCAATGCTACAACAACAAAATGATGTCCCTTTGTGACGCGACGTTGCAGATTTACGTCAGGGTAGGTCATTTTGCACAATTTAACAAAGCCTGGTGTATACAATATTAAACATTTATCAAAAACGAGGAAATAAAACTTCCGAAATGTTTTCTCAAGTGAACTGAACACATAAGCTGCCATATTAAAACGGCGACGTCATTTCGCAAAGTGACATTGCTGTGTTGTCGCAATGACGTAACTCGAAACCAGCGTATTGGATACTGTTTGTCCACATTAGGCAATGGCTGCCGTGTTTTTGCTCTATCGACAGGCCTGGGCGCTCCTGGTCTATTTTCTGATAGTTGTCTCGGTCGTCTGCTCTCTGCTGGAGGAATGTCCCGAGTATCAGGAATGGAGAGACATCTTAGTCAAGTGTGGCTTCCACAAGAACGACTCGGTCCACCTCACGGAGATGCCCTTCATCACCTATGCGGAGGAGCGCTACAAGGAGGTGGTCAACAAAAACTACTCCCTGTCCGCAGGACATGACTTCTGTCAGACCGGTCTCTCCGACAAGGATCTCATGAGGCCTCTGAGAGAAATCCAGTTCATCGTCAGTCGCCCCAACGACCTTCTCATCGCCCTGGACGGCTTCTGCATCTCTTTCTTCACTCTGGAGCTCATTGCTCGCTTTGTCGTCTGCCCAAATAGACTGGAACTCCTCAAAGGCCTGATGACCATCATTGACCTACTGTATCTGGTCTCTCGCTGGGGGTACGTTCTCACAAACAGCCTGATTCCCGTCATCCTTGACTATGACATTAGCTTCGTCATTCATCGCATCTTTCAAATATTCTCTTGTTTCCGCGTTCTGCGCATCTTTCAAATGGCACGCCACGTGAAAGGCTTGAAGTACTTTCTGCTGACGTTAAAGGCCAGTATACCCATCTTGGCACTTTTGTTGTTCGTGTTGCTCATCTTTGCAACGGTTCTTGTAGACATGGTCCGCAAAGTGGAAAATCTTGAACATGACAGGTTTCAGAATATCTCCGTCGGCTATTGGTGGGCATTGGTTACCATGTCAACGGTAGGATACGGCGACTTCTACCCTGTCACCATACTGGGCTACGCAATCGGCGGGCTGTGCGTTCTACTCGGCCCTATAATCATTGCCTTTTTCGTGCCAATTGTATCTGGCAATTTCCTCTTATACTACGGATACAAAGAAAGGCCGATTGTAAAAACTGAGAAATTGATGAAACCGGCGTCCAGCGAAAAGCAAGAAGATGGCATTCAAACAGCAGAAGAAAAAACTATGGAAGGAAAATTCATTTACGTATAATATGTCGGCTTACACTGTCCATCAGCGAGATAAATTTCTAATTGCTGTATCATGTACCACAGCAAATGCGAGGAATGCATTATCTTGGGAATGTTAATGTACATGACCGGTTATATCCTAGCTTTTCGACCATAACATATAACACCTAGGCTTTCGAGGGGGTGTCGTTTCGCCCTGAATTCAGTTTGCAACTGGTTTTTACAAACAAATTTGTTATCTTTTAAACCAGCATAACACGACTGTAAGGACAGCCATGGTTTTATTATCTGCGATCATCTTTGTCGTGGTTGCATGAGGGTTTACAGGAGACGCAAAGTATTTAAAATCAACACTTGCAAGTAAAATTTGCCTACAGTATATAACAAGTTACTCATTTAATTATTGACATTTTTTGTGCCTGTGTCTTTCCTCTCTCTCCCGCCACCACCTCCACTTTTTTTTCTTCTTCATATCCGTTTTTATGCCCGTTTCAATGTTTCGACACACCATACTGCTCACAGTGAGGACGCAGTCCACAGTATTAGCGAACGGGTATTCTCATCTATTCTATTAGCAGTTAAAACCATGCTCATGACTTTCTTTTCATTCATGTGAGCGATGTTCTCATCGCAGCCGATCCACCCGTGTACGAGATCTTTCTTGTTTGCGCCCCGAGGCGTAATTCTACCATGGAGGTCATATTTGTTTGGTTGAGAAAACCAACGTGCTCGGGATAAACCTCCGAATTTCTGCAAAGGATTGGCGAACATTTCCAGGCGTGGAGTACAGATTTGAATATCATTATTAATGGTCTTCAAAGAAGGTAAGACTGAATTAAGAAAAGGTCACTCGATGGCCGTCGACAGCTTATTGTCACAAGGGCCATCACGAAGATTGAGGTCAGGGAAATCCACAAATTAATCGGGAACGTGGAACTGGGTTCATGCGTGCAGTTCAAAATACTTGTACCGCAACAATGAACTTGGACTTAAGCTGTACGGTTTGAGCCATATGTACAGTATCATACACCCAGAGCCTTTAATGTAAGAAGATCCGCTACCAACAAAGCGAGAGGGACTCTTTCACAAAACTATTAATAGACTGGTCGAAGAAAACCATTTCTGGCTGAAGTTAAAAATTTGAAATACGATTTTTAAGCTTAGTTTTCGTTCCAAGAAATTTACTTCCTCACAAATGTTATCTTAAGACAATAAAGTCACACTTTCAACTTCCTGTATCAAGAACTCTGGGGAGGTTTTGATCTTGATTAAAATCATTCAGAAATAACTTTCGGGAATCGTTCCCTGGTTTAGGAAAAGGTCAACCCGTTCTGTCTCGGCGTCCACAATCTTTCTTCTCCGTCTTCACCCATGTCAAGGGAGAAAATGGCGCTTTCCTGAAGCCCATTTTCTTGTGAAGCCGGGCAGAGGAATGATTACCCACTTCCAAATTAACGAAAGGCCTTATGCCCATGGCGAAATACTTTTGGGCTAAAGCGGAAATGACGTAACTAGCGTAGCCCTTTCGTCTGTGTTCCGGCATGACGTAAAGTCTCCCCATGGTCCAGGAATGGGTGGTCAATTCGGAGGCTACCAATTCTCCTTCCGCATCAAACAGGGCAACGCTGGGATAATTTTCAATCCATAATTGAAAGGCAGACATCGACAGGAGCCCGGAGTTGAATTTCCAACGGGAGTTCACCACCTCAACATCTTTGGAGGACAAATCACCCACTATGATTCCAGGAGGAGGATCTCTATATCAGAAACGAACTTCACTTAGGTACCAGTTAAACACGGTCACATATACTAGAACATGTCTTTCTTATGGATGTACAACTTCTTGGTTTATTATCACCACGTTTCGATGTAGATACTAACATCGTTATCAAGTGTGTGAAATCAAAACATCAACGTTCTTAAATATAACAAGTAGAGATACAAGTGTCAACATGTAGAACAATGGGGCGATATGTTGAACAGTACTCAGGGGGATTAAGTTCGGTGGGGTTCCAGGTCAGTTTGGAGGATTAATAGGTCATAGGCTGAGGGAAGGTAAATCCCTTGATCTCTGTTGAGACTAGGTTTTAATCTCTTAATCTGGATGTCTTCTTGTAGTTTACGTTTTTTTCCAGTTGAGTTGATTAGAATTTAGTGTTCTGATTGTGTTCCATTTGATGTTGTGGTGCGGGTTTTTTTGGATGTGGTCACTTATGGCGGATTTGGAATCAGATTTTTCGACAGATGACTGGTGTTCTTTAATTCGGGTTCCTAGTGGTCTTCCCGTTTCTGCGATGTAGGATGCGTTGCAGTTGCATTTTATTTGGTATACAACTCCTTTGGGTGGCGAGGGCTTGGTGGCTCTCCTCTTCCCTGTGGCATGGAGGAGTGACTTGAGCGTGGTCTGGTTTTTAAAGAGGGTTTCTATTCCTGTGGATTGTTTTAATAGGCGGGCAATGCTTGTGACTGATTGGACCGATATATGGAAGGTTTACTCGGATTCCAGGGCCTTCATCTCTGACTCTTGTCTGTTGGTTGGGTGGCGGGTGTATAACTTTCTGGATTGCTTTGTTGACTTTGTTTGCTGGGTATCCATTGTGTTGGGTGAAGACCGCTCGCAGTTGTGTTATCTCCTCTTCCAGGTTGTTGGTGCAGATGTGCGCGGCTCTCCTAGTGAGGGTTGAAATGATGTCAGTCTTAGTCTTGGGTGGGTGGTTGGACTTGTAGTGGATGTACTGGTCAGAGTGGGTTGCTTTGCGGTAGACTGTGGTTTGTAGGCCATCTGTGGTTCTCTTTACTTGGACATCTAGGAAGGGTATTTCACGATCTGTTTCTGTTTCCATTGTAAATTCCATGCGCTGGTGTTGTGAGTTCAGGTGGTCTAGTAACGATGTTAGTATCTACCTCGGAACGTCGTGATAATAAACCAAGAAGTTGTATATCCATAAAAAAGACATGTTCTAGTGTACTTCCATCCCAACTTCTAAATGCCACTTAAACAAGTTATACGGTCACATATATCAGTTTGGACATTTTGGCTCTTCTGTATTGAAGTATATAATTTCACTACAGTGATCACCATCTTCTAATGCATAGTTTCAGTTCGTGCAAACTTTCTACACGACGAACCGTTAGAGACAAGTAAGCTCAGCTTCTCGTTATCATCAACGTTGTCATTATCATCATAATCATCACGATCGTGCCTGGAACCTAACACATGGTGCGAACGCCTCCTCCGCAATTTTTTTATGAAAACTTGCTGCTGACATGCAGTTTTGTAGCAATGGCGGTTCCATTTAAGAAAAATTTACATTTCCGGAAAAGTAATGTGGGACAAGGGAAATATTCGGAGGCCTGAAATTTTTCGGCTATGCAAATTAGCTGCCAATGATGTATTATTTGATTGGTGTTTTATGCCGTACTCAAGAATATTTCACTTATACGACGGCGGCCAGTATTATGGCGGAGGAAACCGGGCAGACCAACAGCCAATGGGGTACTTTTCCAATCCACAATGGCGACTCGATTCCAAGCTGGATTGACCATTGTTCTCTTTGTAGGAATGAGTAAAACGTTAACAGCTTTGCTGCACAAACGTTACCACAAGGAAGGGAATGAAACAAACTAAACATCTTAAACCAGAATTACTTTTGGCTGGAAAGGTTCCCCATTAATATTTATTTTTTTGGTTGGTGTTTCACCTCGTACTCAACAATATTTCACCTATACGACGGCGGCTAATGGTGGGAGGAAACCAGACAGAGCCCGGGGGAAACGCACCCCATTAATAAATATGTCTTTGAATATTGATGTTTCGGTCTCTACTTACATTATTTTTAAGTCATCTTGTTCCACGTAGTACAGCTCAGCCCGCTGTGGACCGAAAGTTTTGATATTCCAGCCATGTTTTCCTGCCGATTTCTTTATGGCCGAATGGCTAGCTTCAGAGAGGCCTGCAGTGAAAGGAAAGAATAACCCTTGAATTGATTAATGTATAGACTGATTGATTTAGTTGAAACAGGAACTTATGTACCAAAGGTCAGCCAAAACGGGCGTTCCGGGCACGTAAAAAATGAAGACAAAGTTCATGCAAGAGAAGTAGTGAACAGTTTTCAAAGATACCGGAACAATGCCAGGAAAATTTCTCAGCGATTGTTTTGAATCAGTGTCCAGATCATGTACCATGTTAATTTGTAAATTGTCGTTGATCAAAATATGTATCTTTATAGTTTCCTTTTAATTGCAACAGCTCCTGCATCCAAGGTGGCGATCTTATTCAACACGATGTGCTGACAGGGCCTATCCCCTGGGAAAGCGGGATCTTCTGTTCGATTCAACGAGTTTTAAACCTTATTTCAGTTATATCGCACCGGCATATACATGTACCCTCACTATATAGTACATAGCTTGGTTTGTTTTTCATCGGCCCAATGAAGCGTGTACTCAAGCGTTTATCCCGGCCGCCCCGGTGTCATGCACCCTTTAACCTGGCCGCCGTGGTATGGGTGAAAAATTCTTGAACACGTCGTTAAAACAATAATAAAAAAAACATAAAAAAATTTATCTTTTGAATTGGTATTTTACGCCTAGCTGAAGAATAGTTCACTTATACGACTCCAGCCAGCACAACGGTTTGGGGAAACCGGTCATGGGTTTCCCGGGGGACACCCAGGATCATCTGTTAATAAATACATGAACCGCTACATCGATAAAAAGAGAAATATATTAGACACATATAATGGGACTTACATGGAAACGAAACAGGGTTTTCCCAAGTAATGACGCAATTGTCGTCCAGTATGTTCATCAGCGCTGATTGGTCATCCGCAAATACGTGATACTCGTTTGACAGGTAATCGTTCTGTATGTAACAGACATAAATACGAGAGCACTGAAATTCACTACTATATGTGTAGTGCATTTGTTTAACTAAATACGATGAAATATATATCAAAAAACATTAACGTGATATTATCTAAGCCATCGCCCAGCAACCTACTGATGACTGTGGGCTTCCCCAGGGCTCTAAACAAGGAGCCACCCATCATATTGCTGGCCGCCATCGTAAGTGAAATATTCTTGAGTATGTAAAAGTAAAAGCACAGCAGCGACGACAAAGTTGAAGTTTCACAGAATGAAATCCGTCCCCTTGCAGATGTAATACCACTGTGTGTAGCTGGCACTTTTTCCTACAACGTATATAGACTATTCAGCGTACCGTAGCATGTCACCATCGTAAGCAAAACGTTGTAAAGATATTTAAGCTGGGTGCAAAGTAACAGTACAGATATGTACAGTGTATCACCAACCTATAATGTCTTTGTGCCAATATTACCTGATCACAGCCCCGACACTCTGAATTCAGTTCGAGGGGCGAGGGGCGGGAGGCTCCGTGGCTCAGTCGGTTAGCGCGCTCGCGGAGCGCAATGACCCAGAAGCCTCCCAACAATGCGGTCGCTTTGAGTTGAAATCCAGCTCATGTTGGCTTCCTTTCCGGCCGTACGTGGGACGGTCTGCCAGCAACCTGCGGATGGTCGTGGGTTTCCCCCGGGCTGTGCCGGGGGGAAATCCCCCCGGGATCGGGATGTAGGTTGTGAGTTCGGCGAAGTGTCGTTCTGTGGGGGTGGTGAAGGGGTCCCTGGAGGAAAAGTAGCATTCCCGGTTGGAGGTGGATTCTCCCAAGTACCATTCCCTGGAGGAGAATTCTCCCACGTACCATTCCCTTGCCAAGTATTCTCGTCTCATATCTCGTTGTAATTGGGATCAGGACCCGATGGTATGGGAGGTGGTGACGGGAAAACCGGGGGTGGACCGTCAGCATTTCGAATGCGTGCCAGCGTCTGTTTTAGTAAACCCGTTTCGTTGCCGAGGAATTCCGGGAACATATGGGAAATTTCTTTGTCGTCTCCGAAGATGATGGCTCTCTTCATGTTCCAGACCATCTTGCCCAGTTCTTTCTTGATAATACCCAACGCATAGCTTGTGCCATAATGCTGTTCGCCGTCGTACAAGTGAAATATTCTTGAGTACGGCGTAAAACACCAATCGAATGAATAAATAAATATAAATAAAATATTCTCCAGTGTGACGTAAAACACTGATCAATTAAACAGATAAATAAATCAATGCAGTATAAAATGAATGCTCATTAAATAAATAAATATAACCATAAGGTGAGGAAAATAATTCAGCTCTAAGGCAAATCCTTTTCCGCATGCGTAAACCATATATGAAATCGGTATTTATTCATTGCTAATAGATGTTTAGGTATAATAAAATTGTTCAAAGTTAATTCATTAAGTTAATTCATTAAATTTGTAAACGTTACAGGAGAGCCACGTCACTGATGCGGGCCAGAACAGAGCACCTATCATCAAGCCGACCTACTGAATCGGGTTTCAAACATGCGCCCTTATTTGTCATTATGTGGTGCTTTTGAACGTGTTCAAGCATTAGGGACATGTAAGTACAGAAAACGTAACATACCCCAGCGACAGGTGTGGCAACAACAGCCTTGGGTTGCGGCCATGCGTCCACCCAGAACTCCTGATGCGTTTTATTCCGAATCACGCTCATTAGAGATCCATGTACCTTCAATGACAGATCAGCCCGAAAAAAAAATTACCTGTGTATATGAATAGTGCACGTTGATTACCAGGCACAGGCCGGAAATAACACGCGCGAATTCATGAAATGGCTGCCTCATCCCGCAAAAACTTGACCTTGTCTTGAACTCGGGAGCCGATTCAACAAAGATTCAACATAATTGTGACCTAAGCCAAAATTTTAAGCAGAATTGTTGACCTGATATATGGAACCTACACCTTGAAATGTTGACCACCTCATCAATGTTATCTCAACACAATGAATTAAACTTTCAATTTAGTTCAAAGAACAAAGCATTGTGTTGTAGTAACCCATGCAAACCTGGTCGGAAGTCAGAAACTGCCCATGCCAAAGGAGATATGATATCAGCAAACAGGCGGATCAAGAGACAGACCAAGCAACACCCACCATTAGACACACCCACCAACAAACACCCACCAACAGACAGCCCCACTGACAGACTCACCCACCAACAGACACACCCACCAACAGACTCATCCACCAACAGACACACCCACCAGCAGTCAATCACCAACAGATCCACCAACAGACAGAAAAGCCAACAGACACACAAACCAGCAGACAGGCCGAGCAACAGACATATCGACCAACCGGGAAACCTATCAACAAAGAAACCTACCAACAGACAACCCATGAAACTGCCCTCAGTCGTGCAAGAGAACCACATGTTGAGTAGGCTATGGTGTTAAAAACAAGAAGATAAATAAACACATAAAAATATACGACCAGGATATATGTACAAGACAAAATCATTGCGCTACGTACATGCTCCAATTAAAAAGCAATGTCTCCTATATCATACCCACAAAACCCACCGGTCAGAGTTTAATCGCAAAGCATTTATTTGCAGCTGTGAGTGTATACGAACGGGCATCAGGTGTGGATAGTCTGAACCTGTCTTACTCAACCTCTTTCTCACTAAACCTAACTTTCGTCTGAATAAGCCTTTGTCTTATTAAACCTTCGTCTTACTGAACCTCTGTTTCACTAAACCTCTGTCTGACTAAACTTCTGTTTCACTGAACCCCTGTCTGACTAAACCTCTGTCTTACTATATCTTTTTCTGACTAAACCTCCATCTGACTAAACGTCTGTCCTGTTGAACCTCTTGTTTTACTAAACCTCCCTCCAACTAAACCTCTATCCGATTAAACCTCTCTCTGACTAAAACCTCTGTCTTACTGAACCTCTGTCTAACTAAATCTCTGTTTGACTAAACCTCTGTTTACTGAACCTCTGTCTCACTAAACCTCTGTCTTACTCAGTCTCTGTCTGAACCTGTCTTACTGAGCCTCTTTCTCACTAAATCTCTGTCTTATTTAACCTCTGTCTGACTAAACCTCTGTTTGACTAAACCTTCATCTTGCTAAACCTCTCTGACTAAACCTGTTTTGCTGAACCCTTGTCTTATTAAACCTCTGTCTCTCTGAACCTCTGTCTCTCTAAACCTCTTTCTGACTAAATCTGTTTTAGTAAACTCTTGTCTTACTGAACCTCTGTATTAGCGAACCTCTGATTTACTGAATCTCTGTCTGACTAAACCTCTATGTTACTGAACCGGTGAATTACAGAATCTCTCTCTAAATCCCCGTTTTGCTGAACCACTGTCTGACTAAACCTCTGTCTGAATAAATATCTGCCTTACTGAACCTCTGTCTTACTAAACCTTGGTCTGACTAAACATCTGTATTACTGAACCTCTGTTTGACTACACCTGTGTCTGACTGATCCTCTGTCTTACAGAACCTTTGTCTTACTAAACCTCTACCTTACTTAACCAATGTCTGAATGAACCTCTGTTTTACTGAATCTTCTCTTGCTAAGCTTCTGTCTTACTAAACCTCTGTCATACTGAACCTCTGTCTTATTGCCATGTCGACTGTAGGCATGTTATTATTCTTACCTGAAAAGCTGCAGGTAGGTGTTGTGTGAGGTAACTGGCTAACTCGGGTAAATCGTCCATTTCCAGTCTCAGTGCCATCGTTATACCATGCGCTTGTTCAAGTTATATTTGTTGGCTGCTCTAGGGTGAGAGGGTTTGCACACTTACTCTCGGGCCTCTCCGACTCAGCGTGTACTTATCCAGTGCTACCTGTCTGACCATTTATTGACCCTATCAATACCCATGCGCGAGTGAGCAAAAATATGTTTGATTCATTCTATCAGTGTCAATTATAAATAACTATACTGTAGAGCAACAATGCAAACCCCACCAAATGTCAGTGAAATTGGCTCCTTGGATGCACCGTGTATGTTTCCTGTCAAGCAAAGACAGAGAGATAAAAACATAGAGATACTATAGCGTGTAAAGAGAGATACTGGTAGAGATAATCTTTCTCATCTTTGGACGTTCATTTCCGGTGCAATGAAAATTAGCTTCAGGCTACAGGTAATCTGATGTTGTAAGGGGTAGGGAAAGAAAGAAAGGTAAAATTGGCTACGTACAATAAAATAAAATAACAGCATTACCATTATGGTACACAACTGACTCATTAGAGTTTATTTGAAAATGTAGTTGTTTTGCGCTGTGAGTCCTGAGTGTTGAGGCTTTATAGTATAGTACATGTAGCCGTACTAAAAAAAAGGTAAATGCGTCGGATGAATTTTCACCATTAAAAATCTGTTGTGTTTAAAGGTCGATACTGTACTGTCTTGTGACGCAGATTGCAGCCAGCTTTCCGAAACGCAATTTCGGGAATTCAACAACAACCCTGAGGTGACCTTGTAAATGTTTTTACTACTGGTTTACGTGAGATAAAACATAAAAAAGGAAAAAGTTACATACAAATTAATGACATATACATGAAAAACCTTAAAGAAAGGTATAAAAAACAAATAGGCCAAAGGCGATTATTTAGGATTCAAAACCATTTTGAAAGTTACTTGCAGAGTTGAGCAGCGTTTCTGTATAACAACCTTGCATTCATTTATATCTTTGATTGATGTTTTATGCCGTGCTCAAGAATATTTCACTTATACGACGGCGGCCAGCATTATGGTGGGAGGAAAACAGGCACAGCCCGGGGGAAACCCACGACCATCCGCAGGTTGCTGGCTGACCTTCCCACGTACGGCCGGAGAGGAAGCCAGCATGAGCTGGACTTGAACTCACAGCGACCGCATTGTTGGGAGGCCTCCGGGTCATTGTGCTGCGCTAGCACGCTAACCGACTGAGCCACGGATGCCCCAACAACCTTGTAACATGATACGCGAATTAAATTATCATTAAGACAAGCGTTATGTTTGCATTAAGAGCTAGGGAGAAGATTGCGTTTAAGGTTTCATGGCTGAGAGATGACGTAAGGTAGGGTACAAGAAAAGTTCATAGGTCAATGTCTGTGAGCCGAGTTCAACATCATATGTTGTTGTTTTCTTCAACGCAAATGGAAAGCTTTGAAGCAACGTAAAGTCACGAAGTGTCAATAAACAGATAGAAATACAGCTTAGTTATTCACTGGGGACATGTTTTTCATGACTTGTACCAGTGGCCTACATTTTGAGTAGCCCAGTGCTCGACGGAGGAGAAATTGGCGTTGCATATTTCCTCGTGGTCGGTGACAGAAGATGGAACACCATGGAACAAGTGTAAGCCTAAGTTGATTGTAAATTACTACGATCTCGATTGTAGCACTCCCTTGCAATCGACAGCCTCTTGCACAAAGGGATTGTAAGCTATAATTAGCGTAATGAATAGTGGAGTCTCGAGTTCGAACTCTTTTATCGTTAAAGGTAAGAAAAGTGCTACTGAACGACGTGACTGACAAAAATGTCACGTAACTATTTCATGAGTGTCTAAAAAAGAGTCACAAAAAGTCATTTATACTGGACGAACTATGCTGAAAACTGAGGAGCAGAAGGTTTGTGAAGAAGTTACTGAAGAAAACAAACCCCATTGTACCTCCTAAACACGGTGAAATGGGTGACCAGTAAAGTAAAGACAACAAACGTTGCCAAACATTTTAGACAAGTCACATGATATATCAGGGCTCTTTTTACCTTCGAACTCGAAACTACCGGATCCCCATATCAAATGTTAAATGAGACTGACGGATAGTAGCAGACTACTGATCCCCCATATATGATATCAAATGAGACTGACGCATAGGAGGTGACTACTGGGTCCCAACATATAATGTCAAATGTCAAGGACTGATAGGAGCTGACTGGTGGTTTCCCATATATAGTGTGAAATGAGACGGACTGATAGGAGCTGATTATTTGTTTCCTATATTTGAAAACATGCCGCAGGTAAAAGTGCTCAAAAATGCTCCTATCGATTTGGACTTAAAATAGCATGTTCGAAGAACTAGCTGATTTGAAACCGAAGTTTCTGCACGAAGTTACTTTATGCAATGGTTTAGACACACGTTCCCCAACCGTGAATTTTTTCTTTTTTTTTTTTTTTTTTTTTTTTGAAAAGACGTCATACGTAGGCTACACGGAGAACATTCATATAAGCTATGTGAGCGGCATGCCTTATTAGGGCTCTCACTTTGAGTTGGGCGCATTTCATTCCATCGTTTCTTAAGAAATGAATGTTTTTCTCTGTGTATACCAATTTTCGTCTTACACCTGCATGGTTCTGATTAATATCCAAAAATTCTGTTGTCTGGGCAAGCTCACTCACATATTCTTTCTTGCTTTTCTATCCATTATCTTTGTTTTTGTAAATATACCCATCTTTTTTCCATTATTATTTACGCCTACTCAAGAATATTTCATTTACTGGCATACTCATAAATATTAGGCTGTTGCGAGCGGGAGTACAACGTGCACAGGGCAACAAATATGGACTGCTGTGTCTTGGACAAGATAATTCTAAAAAGTGCCCATCTAGGTTGCGACCAAAACGGGAAAAAGTGCAGATTTAAAAGTAAAATGGCCCAAAAGCATTCATTAAATTACCTTGGTTTCCCTTGTCGGTATGGATTAAAGTTGGAGACCATTAACTGGATATTTTAAAAAGAAATCTACCTTTATCTGAAGTACTCTAATTGTCTTGCCATTTACTGAGAAACTAATTCTTAATAGTGCAGTAGGCTTAAGACTCGCTATAAATCTAGGCGTGGAAACAGCCATTCGCCAGCCGCCAAACAACTGGGCATAGGTCAAAAATCACAAGATCATTTTCCAAAACAACATTTAACACAAACCACCAAGGACCTAAAAGATTGAAAATAGGATGGTTAATGCAAACAGAAGCAATCAACAGTTTCGATAACAGAAAGACCCATAATGGTATAGAGTCGGTTCACGTAAACGCCCCAATAATCCAATCCCCAAAACATAATGACCCCACCAGCTAGGCCTTTAGTGTTTATTGGTGACAGCTGAGCGTAAAGAAGGCGAGTGATGTCGCGATACTGAGTGTATCTAAAATAAATATTTCTGTACACTTCCGCGTTTGCTGAAACATGTCTTTCATGAATTATTCATAAGTATAGTTGTATAGCGTAATTGAAGCCCAAACTTTTGTCTCTAAATGAACGACATGCTTATTTATGCATGCATGTATTTCCGCTAACTGAGAGTTATCAACAACGTTCTGCATTATTTATTTTTTTATTTATTTTTTTATTTATTTATTTATTTAATTCGTGTTTTACGCCTTACCAAAGGATATTTCACTTAGATACAGCGGCGGCCAGAATTATGGTGGGAGGAAACCTGACAAAGCCCCTGGAAAACCCACGACTATCCGCAGGTTGCTGGCAGCCCTACCCACGCACAACCGGAGAGGAAGCCAGTATATGCTGGAACTCACAGCGACCACACTCATAGGAGTCTCATGGGTCATTGTACTGCACTGGTACGATAACAACTATAGGCCACATCTCCTCACTTAGGCCTGAAACGGAATTATGCAGCACGAGCTGGATTCGAACTCTTGGCTCCGCCTGCCAGCGGGCATCTAAGCAAACGAGACCTGAGGGCATGAGGGTGCATGAACAGAAGGTGTTCTCTGGCTGAGTGGTCTACACAGGGCCATTAGATCGAGACCTTGGAAAAGGAAAAATTGGATCTTGCATTGGAATTTAACTATATCGCTGTATCTGCCAAGTCTATTTAGATGTCTGTCAACAATTGAAGATGCTGCAGTAATTACCTTAAAGTCCTATATATAGTTTTCTCCACTCAAACGTGACCGTCGATATTTATTTTGAGCAATACAACATCAGACACAGAACATCGATCAATCAATTAATGGATTGTGCCTTTGGCGTTCTCCACCTAAAACAAGAACTCCGATGATAGTGTAGATTTATTTAAACATATAGATGTGATATCCTTTTATCATAATGACGATCCTGGCTTCCCTTCGGCCGTACGTGGGAAGGTCCGCCAGCAACCTGCAGATGACAGTAGATTTCCCACGGGCACTGCCCGGTTTTCTGCCACCATAATGCTGACCGGCGTGGTATAAGTGAAATATTCTTGAGTACGGCGTAAAACACCAGTCAAATAAATAAATAAATATATGTATAAAGGTGAGTATATACTCTGAAAAAGAAAACACCAACTAAGAGTTTATACCGTCCAACTGGTTTCTGCTATGTACACAACTTGTACATGTGCATCAATACCCGCATATACCCTAAAAAAATCTTCCGTGAAATCCGCTATTTGTAGGATAAAGGATTGCCTTTCCGTATACATGTACCTAACGGATTAACCCATTCCTGATTAAGGATTAATTCTTTACCAGGAACGTAATTATTCGGCATCATTAACGGAATTATTCGTTACCAAGAACGAATTAATCCGTTTAATTCAGGAAATGCAACCGGTCATCTCCCAAATAACGGATTTAACGGAAGATTTTTGCGAGGGTACATCCCTATATGTCACATTTCCATGTTTTTTTTCTTTCTGCCAGATGCAGATCTGTTCACATCAGTACCCAAATGTGCGATGTATTGCTTCAGTGCTTCACGTTTAGCACAAGAACTGAATCAAGATGAATCGCCACTCAGTATGCAGAGCATGGTAGTTTTTATATACATATACCTTATTTCCGTAATTGTCATTTGCCAGAAGACGCATGGAATAAGAATATTCCGAAACACCGGATCAACCTCTATCATTGTTTTGTCGTATTTCATAATATGTTTAGTGAAATCATTTCATCATTGGGCATATACAATGTATTAATTTTTCCAAAAAGTGTATGCACCCCATGAAACAACGTATAACTCAAGTTAAAATTAATATTTAATTTAAAGATTCTCTAGTTTAAGACAAATAATCCCTATAAACACGTTATCTGACACAGCCCTGTGAATTTTTGCTAAATTTACTGTTCAAATTCTTTCTGAAATGTTGGCCTTAGGCTCACCAGAATAAACACTTTACACGAAATTTTTTTTAGGCCAAGGTGACTGGTATCATATAATGATCTCATCACTAGTCGCGTGTTCGAATCCAGCTCATTAAAATGGTGACATTTCAGGGTCCTATAATACTAATATTTTTCTTGATTCGAAAATTGTTCAAAAGGGGGAAATGCTGCCTTTTACAAAAAGATCTGTCTCAAAAAACAAAAACTCAGTCGCGCAAAAAGGTGTCTTAGAGCAATTACACGAGAAAATTTAAGAAGGAAAGAATGTACCTAGTCTACATACTATCAAACAGAAAAATAAAATCGGTTAAAATATGTGTGCAAATAGTGAAACAAATTTGACAAGATGCAAACAGCTACTCAAGCGTCGAAGAATGCTTTGAACTTATACTGTGGTTATGATTCCTTATTACTTTAACGATAGTTTATTACCATGTGTTTCTCTGGAATTCATTGAACTCACAGTAACGTGCTATACACAGAATATTCATCATGTCCACCTGGCGGAAGTGGCAGATGATTGCCTTCCCTGTATCCACCAATAACTTCTCAGATACCTGACCGGAAAAGATGGAAGAAACGATAACGGATGTAATTTTCTTAGGAGAAACAAAAGAAATTCCTTGACAGACAACTCTGGTAGATGGCGTCCAGGGTAAATAAAAAGGGCTGTTGGGTGCTGAACACACCAATCTTTCTCGACGGGAGATCGAAAACACCTCCAGCTTTCCTTCGCATCGTCAAAGACAGAAAACAGCACTATGGACGTGGTAAAGTATATCTTTCTTACACTGATTTTTCCAAGATCATTTCTTGTCATCAGGAACATAAACATTATTATTTGACCATGGTATTTATTTATTTGTTTATTTCATTGATGTTTTACGCCGTACTCAAGAATATTTCACTCATACGATTGCGGCCAGCATTATGTTGGGAGGAAACTCTGTCCGGGGGAAATCCACGACCATCCGCAGGAAGCTGACAGGCCTTCCCAGATACGACAGGAGAGGAAGCCAGCAAGAGCTGGCCTTGAACTCACAACGAGCGCATTAGTTAACCATGACAAAGAAATTCTCCTATAACATGGTATCTAAATATATGCGAATCCTCCCAAATATGTACCTAACCTCTTTCCAATTCATCTGCAACGTCAGGGGGGAAAAGCATTCTTTGAGATCTATGACATTTTGTTCAAAGATTTGAACATGCGAAAATATTGCGAGAAATCTGAAAATAGGGACAGTTTGACCACCCGCCAGTGGGTGGATCACACAAAATTTTCAGCTGTATATAGAAATGGGTTTACCCTAGGAAGTTGATCCGTGTTATTAAAGATGCTTTACATGTTGACATTGTGCACGGTCGCGATCGTTCTTGATACTTCATTCTTCCTTTACTTGCCGGTCGAGGCATCCATGCAAAACGGCAGTTCTTAATCAACCAAAAAGGTGGTGAGATCGGATCCGGCTTGAATCAGGCGTTATTATAACGCTTTACAGGTAGCTGGCCAGGGGTGGGGCTTTGAAACCACACACTACAAAAAATGCACACTTTTAAAGGCTTAAATAAACACATTTCTGCTACACTTTAAAAAAGGCGTCCTTTTGTTTTCTCATGAAAGAAAGGAATTAAAGAGATGGGGTATGTTTACATGTACCTGTACGCTAGATAACGTGATGGATATTTTCAAGAACATTAGTAGTCGACTAAAGATGTCAAAAAATGTAAAAATGTTTACTGCGTAAACATGTCGCATATCTACTCTAATAAACATATCTGTGTATTTAACAGACATTGTTCTTGGTAATTACATACGAGAACGCGTTCGTTTTTAGTGTGTGTACATGGTTTATTGCAGAAACCATGGCTTGGATTAAGCGCCCTCCTCGTGCTCTTCCTCGGAGCGCAGGCGCAGACCTGCCCTAATGACCGGTTTGACCCGTCCGTTAATGGCGGCTATGTGAGCAGTAGTAGCAGCACACCTCCAGGGGATGTCCAGCGTGCTAAGTATGTTCAACAGGCTATACCGGTAATGTTTAGGGGCCAAAAAAATCCATTTTCGATATTCAAGTCAAATCATCTTTGTTTACCAAGAATGGCTCAAATTATTGACTTTCAGAAAATATTAAATGTAGTGTGAATAGGATTTCCAAGTTTGATCAAGTTATGTAAAGAAATCCACATTATAAATTTTGCGAACATTATTTCTTATTTTGAATAGTAACACTTGCACAGATTAGGCTGATGTTGTGTGAAAGGCTGTTTTATTACTGTTATTATTATAGCAAAACCACATCTTTTTTCTTCCAGCGCTGGAATTGAAGATGCTCTGAAAAAGAATACGGCGATATACGCTGAGTACAAAAGACGCAGCGAGTTAAAAGTTCGTCCGGTTCCTGAGGAAGCTACGTAAGTCGTTCCCATTTACATACATACTTACATACATGCATGCATAAATTACTTTATACATGGCGATTCCATTCCGTGGAATAATTTGCGTCAAGGCAGTATAAGATGTGTTTCAGGGATTCTAAGCAACGACGTTCAGTCCATAGATATATATAATTAACAAAATGCTGTGGCTCAAAATCCGCGTGTCCTACATAAATAATTCCCCACCCCATTCTTAAACTAAACTTGCATTTTTCGGTGGACAAAGCAAGGCTCTGTCAGTTGGGTTAGCGATTCCGGTGTCTACCAGGTCAGAAAACAATATGCCTGTTTGCAAAGTGTATTAGGGGACACATGAGTAAAACATCCTGGATGGTCTACTGGGCGTAACAAACATCACATGGCTCCCATTTATTATGCATATACATTATTCCGGGTCGGGTTATACCAAAGCTTTTCAAAAATAGTACTTGTTACTGTATCTCATTGTGCTCAGCACGTACAGGTTAGAGCAAGGAAAGAGGACGAGGCCCGCTTGCGCGAGGGAATCGTACCTACAATCGGCTGTAAACCCTACAATTGATTTTAAAATCGATTGTAAAATTAAGTTACGCACAATTGCGCAAATGAAATGTAAATTAATTGTAATTAAATTTTTACGATCGCGATCGTAGGCAAAAAATGACTCGTGCATAAAGGTGATCTGTGCAAATGGGCAATGTTCCAGTCAAGAACTTTTCTTGCCTTCATTTTCAAAAAAGTTATACTTCATCGTGATTCAGTTGCTAACAACAACAACAGGTGAAAAAACTTCTCGTAAAACCTTACTGGGACAATTAAATCGCACATCTTGGTAAACCAAGTCGAAAGTTACTAATTAGTTGTCTACCTAAGGCAAGTATTTGTACTCAGATTTAAGTTATGTCAATGTAAGTTATGACAATCGTAGCTTACAATTCCTATGTGCAAGAGGCTGTCGATTGTAAATTGAGGCTACGATCGCGATCGTTGTGATTTACAATCAACTTAAGCTTACCATTCCTTTGTGCAAGCGGCCCCAAACCGGTACGTGGGGTGTTATGTCTGGTGTCTTCGGCATTATGTCCCAGTGGCAGAAGCCATTTGGCATCATGGAATTGCCCTGCCACAAGAAGGCAAATCCTAGCGTGACCCACAGAGTAAATCCTCCAACCTTTACACCTATATGGGTGTAAAACGACGTGTCGTGTTGCATGAAAGAAACACAATGGCATCGCCTATGGTTCATCTGCGGAGAATTGTGTCTGTGAGTTTGTTCAACTATTGGCCCAGATGGTTAGTGCGCCAGCGCAGCAAAATGACCCAGGAACCTCTCACCAGTGCGGTCGCTGTGAATTCAGGTGCAGCTCATGCAGGCTTCCTCTCTGCCCCTACGTGGTAAGGACAGCCAGCAACCTTCAGATGATCGTGGGTTTCCTCCGAGCTCTCCCCGATTTCCTCCCATCATAATGCTGACAGTTGTCATGTAAATGAAATATTGTTGAGTACGGCGTAAAACAACAATCAAACAAATAAACCACTGGCCTACTGGATCATCTTTAATTTTAGGTACTTGTCCTGCAGTAAAGCAATACTTGCTATAAAATAACACTCCAAACGTGTTTTTTTCAGTAAATGATAATAACAATAATTGTAATAAACAAAATATATTAGTGTTACTTTGCACTAATTCATGGAAACAAAATGCGCCTATAACAAGTCGGTTCAAGTGTTGTACTTCTTTTTCTTTTTTGGTCTTTCCTCTAATCAGGGTATGTGTGGGGTGTTGTCGGACAAAAGAAAGAAATAGTACAAAAGCACTGTAGCACAGAATGGTAACACATTTTGTAACCGAATTATTCATAGGCTGGAAATGTTCTCCGTCGACATGTATTCATATAACACTAGTTTTGATTGGCTATTTGACTTCTCCAAAGCTCTCATCTCTTTTCTTTTATCAAGAAACTCGAGGGTTGCGCGGTCAGCTGGCGAGGCGGACGAGGGACTAGACCTGTAAGTTTTGTCAAATGGGTACATACACGTAGATCAAATATACAAGAAAAATAAGCACTTTTATTCGAAGTGAATATAAAGGGTATGGTAAAAGTTGTGTAACGTCATTGACGTAATACATTGCTAATATGGTCCTTAAACTCCACCATGCAAACAAAACATTTGGGCACATTTAACTCATGCAGTGAAATAAAAAAAATCCAGAAACAGTAAGTAAAGGTATTTAAGTGGTCCCCTCTGTTGACGTTTACTTCATTTTTAATGTTTTTTTCCCTTTATATATATATATATATATATATAGATATATATATGTCTATGGAGAAAAAAGACTTGATGTAAATGCTCTGTACATCTAGTCTATTCATGCGAGGGTCTGCTTAAACCAAACACTTTATTACAAACCTTCACTATATTTTTATGATAGCAGAGACAAATTTGACTTCTACATCTGACCTAGATAATCACTGAAATATATATGATTACAGTTATTTGTCGCGATTGTTTTAAAACTACTGACTTTTTTCTCTGAAATATCAGCAGCCAACTTTATTTTGTCGTCATTTATCTATAGTATATTTACGTAAAACTTTGATTTGGATTTGAATTAGTTGTAATTTATTAACTGGTTTTAACTGAGATCTAGGATTTGGTTCGTGTTTTATGTTAATCTTCCTGGAGAACGCGGAATTACAACCCCAGCTTTTTGTTTGTCAGGGATGAGTCCGATAGCAAGTCACTGTCACGTGATACCCGAGCTGTGTCCAGGCCTCCGACTTGCCCGTATAACTACAACTACCTCTGGTCAATTGGTCATTGCCGCCTTTGGTGGCCGAGACCAATCAGATTCGCTAAATGCAAGTAAGTAAGGGTAACCTAAAAACATGATCTCTTTCGACCACGAAGATGACATATTGGTCATTACAATTAGGCGTTTTCACTGGATGCTAAAAAAATGATATGACATGATATTCATGAGCCTCGTTTTGACTTACATGTCATTAATTTACGGCAAATATGGATGGACGTGTTCCAATTATGATGACCAGTTACTGTGTTCAGTTTTCTGTATAACCACTTATCATTTCTAACCAAATCGCCATGTTATCGATATGTTGGGCGTCGGTATTATGGCCAGAAAATGCGGTTAGACTATATTTTCTAATTCGTGTTCTTAATCCACAGCTCTTGTTAAAACAAATTACTCTCCACGGCTATGCAGCAAACCACTTCTTTTTAATAATCATGACGCCACCAGTGACTTATGGGGTGAAACATTATGAATAAGAAAATATGTATTCTGCAGTTTCGTTGCAATAAAGTGGAAGTCCAGCAAATCGATGTGTAGCTAGAGCTTATGGTGTTACTTGTCAATGGCGAAAGGCAATTTTTAGTGGCCAGAATGACTGATATTACAGATATCTGAATATAGGGGACAATTTGAAAAAACAAGACTCTAGTTTACTATGCCTCTTTGTCATCCCATTACGTATGGAATCGGTTTTAGGTCTACATATCCCCGCACCCATATATATATATATGTCCGCTGCCATCAATAGTAGGCTTACTATACCTGCCTACTTTATTCCATTAAATACATTGTACGTATGGTATCTATTTCAGTTGGTACTATTGCCGCCACAACTTTTATACCGCCTGTAAACCCTCACACTACGTCTGTTACCCCTGGGTGCTGTGGGGATGCCGGTGCCCCGGATGTAGATTTACGACATTCCGCTGGGGGAGATTCTGCTTCCCAACTCGGTGCACCTGCCGCCACTGTTAGAAAGCGACGTCTTTCCGGGAGTCACACCTCCCCAGGCCGCAACATTAGTGGGCTATTCATTCAACTGAGGACATTGATTCATGCTGATATTTCTAATATTGACAACTTGGTCTTGCTCAGAGGAGTTATGTAACTTCCGTAAGTTCCATACCCCAAATCTAAATTTATGGAATCAATTTCAGTACTTTTATTTGCCATCACAAGGGTAGAGATTAAAGTGTGTTCTTCAGAATCACACTGCCGAATTTAGGTAAAGTTTACCAGTGGCATACATCGATGCACGTGTAAAGGTCTTTATGTACAGGTGCACGCCATTCATACATCAACCTGTATATGTACAGAAGAATGACTTTTTAAGGATACTGTATATCCAATCCGTCATCAAATTCTACTGTAAAAGCTTTTCAAATGAATCTCTTTGAACTCTTGGATATGTAAATTGTATATTGACAGATTTCCTTTCACCTGTAACTGAGAGGGTCACGTTAAATTTCCCGACATCTCGGCCTTTCTATAGTTTCATTGTACGGTTATGTGAATAAAGCTCACACAGTGTGCAGTGGCTCACTAAAAAATAATCATTTGTTGGGAAAATTTTTTTTCTCTTTTTACGTTTGGGTGATCTATTCCATACTTTTATTGTCTCTCCTTACATGGCTCCAACTCCCTTTCCATCTTGGAGTCTGTACATGGCAGTGAGAACTGGTTCTCGGGTAACGCAGAATGAAGACCGAAAGCTTAAGCTCTTAAAAATGATCTATGTTTTCTGAGTCATATCATAGATGATGTCATTGCTCTACAAACGATTACATTACTCCCTTAATCCAAGACAATACTACCTTTGGTGTAACGGGATATACACCGTGTAGTCCATATCACATCAATGTGTCTGAAGTCAATCCTGAGTCGAGTCTCTCTGGTGTCTGATAGACCTGGGATCAAGCCTAAGTCTGGTTGTCATCATAATCGATATGCCTAGAATCGAAATTGTCTGGTCACTCTGGTAACTGATATACCTGGGATCAAGCCTAAGAGTCGTCCCTCTGCTATTTGATATACCTGGGATCAAGCCCAAGTCTGATCCCTCTGGTATCTGATAGATCTAGAATCAAGTCTAAATCTGGTCGTCATCATAACCGATATGCCTGAGATCGACACTAAGTCTGGTCCCTCTGGTAACTGATAGACCTGGGATCAAGTCTAAGTCTGGTCGTCACCATAACCGATAGATCTGGGATGAACCCTAATCTTGGAGCTCCTCGGATCCGATAGATCTGGTATCAATCCTAAGTCTGGTAGTCCTCGTTACCGACAGACCTGGGATCAGCCCTACGTCTCTCTCTCTCTCTCTCCGTAATCGCAACAGATATACATGTAGCCTGCCTGGGATAAATCCTAAGTCTGGTCCACCTCGCAAACGACACGCCTGGTAACAATCTTAAGTCTGGTAGTCCTCGTTACCGATAGACCTGGGATCAGCCCTACGTCTCTCTCTCTCTCTCTCTCCGTAATCGCAACAGATATACATGTAGCCTGCCTGGGATAAATCCTAAGTCTGGTCCACCTCGCAAACGACACGCCTGGTAACAATCTTAAGTCTGGCCCTTCGAATTACCGATACATCTGGGATCAGTCCTAAGTGTAGATCTCCTCGTGAGAGATAAACACATGTTTAGGGATTGAAATGTACATTGTGAGTAGACACTGAACATGCATATGCGTGTTTAGGGGTTGAATGTATATTTAATGTAGGTAAACGTGTACATAAAGCGTACATGCACTTGTGTAGGGATTGAAAGAAGACATACGCGTACATTAACTTAAGCGTGAATATTTATGTGTATAGGGATTGAAGATAATGTATATTGGGGATAGGCATACGCGTATGCCTATACACTGACCGAGGAAACGTGTGTATGGACTGAAAATAATGTACATCAGGGGTAGGTATACGTGTAGGCCTACACTGACCGAGGAAACACGTGCGTAAGGATCGAAGAAAATGCGTAGGTATACGTGATACACTGACCGAGGAAACACGTGCGTAAGGATCGAAGAAAATGTGGATTAAGCGTACGTGTATACATGTATGTGAGCTCGTTGACGACGGGTGGAACCACTTGTTTGATCGGCTGATCGTTTTTCGTGTACAGAAGCTAATCATCAATGTATTAATAATAGCTGAACAAATTAAACAAAATCCAATTGTATTTTAAATGATAAATATAAGCTGTTATTGTCAAAGGAAATCCACATGATCAATACAAGTATAGTACAATGCAAATATGCAGACATTCACACACAGATAAGCACACGGACGATTTTTTTATGTGGAAGGCATTATAATAATTTACATATTAGCAGAGTTTTCCAACGAGACCTGATGAATGTATAGTCGCTCTCAATTTAGATATCGTCCGGTCCATTGAAAACTAGTATATACAGCACACAATAGTTTTTATATATTTTTTTCGTAGAATAATGTCGTCTTCTTTAAAGTTTTGACAAAATAAATAACATGTTCAGCCTAACACTTGCTGGTGTTTCATGATGGGCAATATGTCAAGGGCGTCCTTTTCAATGCCGACTTTCCCGTATATATATATGATTCGATCTCATAAACTAATTTCTGTTTATTTATTTCTCCGAATAACTTTTTTATTTATTTATTTATTTGCTCAATCGGTTATTCTTTGTGTTTATTTACTTGTCGGTTTATTTATTTATCTCTTTATTTGTTTATTTGTTGCTTTGTGTGTTTGAGGCAGTCGCAAGACCTTTCACCAGCATACGAGCTATTACGCCAATAAGCCAGTAAGACTTACACTCCATTTTGTCTTTACCAGTGAATAGGCCTAAAACATATTTTCTATAAGTATGCATTAAATATGCCATCAGTCACTCATCTGGTCATCTCAGGCATAACGAATGCCTCGTAAACATCAATCGGTTCAGAGCGCTTATTGTTGATCATGCACTGTACGACGTTTCCATTAAAGATCAACGCTTAGGCCTACGTTATGATACCCTAGGTTGTGAGGGGAAATACTGTAAGCGTTAACCAAATTCAGGTTGTCTCTTTTCCTATATAACCCTAGCAGTAGCCCTGCCTTCTGAGAAAATACCTATCTCTCCAGCGTCCATCCAGTGTGTAGTACAAAATCTCAATGACGTCTGTAAAACTAATATAATGCTGGTAGCTGTGCGATTCCTTGTTATGTAAATAACATGTAATGTGCCTCCGTGCCGAGCAGATTAGCGCACTAGCACAGTGCAATGACCTAGGAGACTCTCACCCATCCCGCCGCGGTGAGCCCAGCTCATGCTACCTTCCTGCCCGGCCGTATGTGGGAAGGTCCGCCAGCAGGCTGCGGATGGCCGTGGGTTTCAGCTATCTGTTCGGTTTTCGTCCACCATAATATACTGGCCGCCGTCGTACAAGGATAATATTCTTGAGTACGGCGTAAAATACCAATCAATTAAATAAATGAATGAATGAATAAATAAATAAATAAATAAATAAATAAATAAAAAGCCTTAATGGCGAAAGTTAATGAGATCTGTAGTATGTGGATGTAAAACCCATATAAGAGCGCTACGAAACATAAAGGGGCCAAAAAAGGAACGCATACATTGAATGTTCCAAAATGTCGATCTTCTGATTGAGAACTTTTATTGGTAAATGGGTCCCATCTTCAAAAGTAAGCCACACAGTCATCCTAAAGTTGGACAGAAGGCCTCTCGCGTACTTGCGGACTTACCGATACCAAAACATTCGACCAGCTCGTTTTTCCCCGTTTTCGCCCGTTTTATTTAACCAGTTTTCACATAGATGACACTAACAAACTCCAAAGGGGCAAAATGGACAAAAACGAGGTCGTCAGTGCGATATCTTGGCATCATTATGTCCGAATGTATTTTAGGAATCTGCAGTGCAAATTTTGTATGGCTATCTTCCTTACTTTGAAGATATCTAAGTCCTCAATCGGAAGATCGACATTTCAGAACATAAGACACATATGACACTCGAATAAGCGACCGAGATGTACATTATTGTAACTACCAAAATCATTCTTTTCCCAGTCTTGTGAGAGTGTAGGATATCGCGCTCTACCAGCCAATCGAGTGGATTTCCACATTACACCCATGATCCATGAAAGATATATTTTCAGGAGTGCATGCACCATGTACCATTTTGATACTTTGCTGCTGGAAAAAGACGGCATGTGCTTAATAGGTTAGCGCATGATTGACATGGACAGCACTACGTTGTGTCAATCATGGGCTAATTAACCTCTCCTTATTCATTGATATGACCTCTTTGGGTATAAGAACACTCATTCGATTTTGCATCCAAGATTCAGGGGCACAGAAAATGGTGGGGACGGTAGGGATTGGCTCTATCTCTGAAGTGTGTTGAAGTACTGCCAGGTAATTGTGAACGTATAAACTATGACAAATGCTGGTTGAAAGAAAGTCCATTACATGTAGCTACAATTAAACAGAGAAAAATATCATCCAATGAGCAAGTGCCCCCCCCCCCGTTTCTATGCCCATAGGACGGTAGTACCTGCATTCCAGCTGATTTATTTTGAGAAAATGGTGGCCAATCCCTGATGATATCTGGATATGTTGTAGACCAGGCATCTTATTATTTGACAGTATGTGTCATTTGGGCCAACGAAATTCAGAGAAAACAGTTTTAGGAGGGTGTTCTTTGTGAAATTACTGCATAAATTGTAAGACTATTTTTTAGGGTTTTTATACCTTTAAAACGTTCCGCACCAAGTCGATTGGTGTCATCTTTGATAACTGGGTCACGTGAACGACAGCGCCCTCTGGCATGATTGTATTTATAGGCTGGCTAGGCTGCCAGGGCCGAATCGGTTAACAAGCTTTTCCTGGCGATGGCAAAACGTTTAGATAACGACGAACTACCTCAGCTAGCCAGTTTTCTATCGGGACATCTACCAGAGGCTCTTAAGGTACAGGTATATTGATGTGAACTGTCTTATAGGACTAATTGAGGCGTAGAAAATCATCAACCGTGAAAGGGAGCGGTTTGGAGGGGTTCGATTGGGGGATAGCAAGGGGACGGGAGTAGGGGAGTTGGTGGAGGCTAAGGCTCTTTTGCTGCCTTCACCTACATCGATCGAGTACAACTTTAAAGCTTCTGCTAATGTTAACTTATTTCACATGTCCACAGAGAGACAGACTTGTTCAATATCGACCGACAAATATATTCTAGTAAATGCTAATGCTTCGGAATACAGATCTAAAAAGCTGGGTTGTTAATTGATGGCCGGAGTACGTGTGGGCTTGTAAAGTCGAGTGCAGTGAGTAGCTATTGGTATTAGGCTAAGCTACATGTGTTTTCCCATCCGTTAAAAATGTAAAAGGACAGAGAGGCTTCGAGTCAATTCTCCACCATGTGTACGTGTGTGTGTGAGTAGGTATGAAGAGGAGGGGAGTGAGGAAGCTTTGTGTGGGGGAGAGGGAGGAGTAGATGTTCGACCGCCAGGGACTCTCTGTTGGCTCGTTTGCCCGTTTGAACGCAGTGGTTAGCGCGCAAATCTAAACCGTCACCCCACCAGAGCCTCTTATCAGCTCACTCTTGCTTCCTCTCCAGTCGCAGGCTGGAAGGTCTGTCAGCAACCTGCGGAAGGGCGTGACCTGATTACTGCGTAAAACACCCATCCACCAAATAATTTTATATTAGGTTGCTACTGCGTGACCTTGTAAGGTTCTATGTTGTCCTGGGTCACGCTTCTTAGGCATATACACGGTGGCCCTGCATTGACGGATTTACTGACACCAGCTCATTATGTACGTTAACAAATATTATAGAAAACAGTTCACGAAATGCTTTATGGGGCAGCTTTATAATCCCTTGACCCTAGTCCGTCACGGATCTTCCCCGTCAATAATCCCATAAAACAGCAGCCCAGTGTTTGCTGTAAAGCGATTACCAATTTTTGCTTTAAAAGCCATTTACATTCATCGTTATCCCTATTGTCCGAGCTTCTGTATATAAAACTGGCTAATTTTCAGGTAACTTGTCATTTGCTTGATAAAGATTAAAACCATTCCTGTTGAGGAGCGATGTTTTTTTCCGCAGTTTCCCGCCGGGGAGCGCTGGTTTTCTCCTTAGTTTCAGCTTAGGAGCGCTGGTTTTCTCCTTAGTTTCTTGACGGTTTTATGTTTAATTTCCTGCCTAGGAGCGTCGGTTTTCTCTGAAGTTTCCTGCATATAGGAGCGTTTTTTTTCTCTCCCTAGTTTCCTGTATAAAGACGTTGGTTTTCTCCGAAGTTTCCTTCCTAGGAGCATTGGTTTTCTCTGAAGTTTCCTGCCAATGAGCGGTGGTTTTGTAGCAAATTTTCTGCATAGGAGCGTTTGCTTTCTCCGTAGTTTCCATAGGAGTGATGGTTTTCTCCGTAGTTGTATGCGTAGGAGCGGTGGTTTTCTCCCTATTTTCTGCATAGGAACGATAGTTTTCTCCCTAGCTTCTGCCTAGAAGAATGGTTTTCTCCATAGTTTCTGCCTACGAGCGTTGGTTTTCTCCGTAGTTTCTTGCATAGGATTAGGAGCGATGGTTTTCCGCGTAGTTTCCCACGGAGGAGCGTTTATTTTCCTGACTAGGAGCGTTTGTTTTCCTCTCTAGTTTACTGCCTTGCAGCGATTGTTTTCTCTAAAGTTTCCTATTGAGAAGCAATATAGTTTCCTTCACAGCTTCAAAGCAAGCAGCAGTGGTTTCCTCTGTAGTTTTGTGTGGAGGAGCGATAGTTTCCTCCTTTACCCATTATTCTGATATAAGTTACACTGTAAATGAGAAACGGATTAAATCTCCAATGGGATAAGTAAATAATCATGTCTACTCTTCATTTAAAGTTGCATGGACTCCTGTTGAATGTAATAGAGGACAAAATCCATCAGGACTTTTGGGTGGACGCATGGCCCGACCCTAAGGCTGTGGTGACTACGCCTTGTAAGGAGGTAAAATACCTTACACTTTTCAATAATCCCCTGGGCCGATCTCACAAAGCTGAATTTGACACAAGACATCATTTGAAATTTGATTTTAGCGCCTATTTGTTGACCGTAGAATTTCAATATGGGTAGGCTTAGCAAGTTTTCAGTTGACACGAAATTGTTTCAGTTCCAATGTTTTATGCCATGCACATTACTTCTGCCCCAATTTTTGATGGAAGCCAAAGAATTGCTTTGGTGGAATAGCCCCCAGTATAAAAGAGGACCATAGATCTACATGCTTATACGTATATTGTTTTCCGTACCCCGTGCAGAATGTTAAGATTTTACATCACTGAATACAAAACTTGAATGCTCAGAACAGTTCAGTAAACATCTTCCCGAGACTGTTTCGCTGATTCAGTATTTCCAAATGTGTTATCAGAAATGAAATTAATAAGTGAGTTAAGGATAGAGTTAATACACAGTAAATTTTTTGTTAGCTGGGACAAGCCGCTCTATATGTAAGTGGAGCTGTCTGTTAAATGTTCACCTGACTGTCAAAACAGTTTCACAGGCCTTTTTTCATATGGGTTTCTGGTATTGAATTGAGACGCTCTACAGATCAAGTTCGAATTTCGAACGAGATTATATGGTTGTTTTTGTGCTTTCGTGGAATTTGACTGTTTTGCGAAGAAAGTTCCTGCTGTTTGGTCTGTTTTTAATTTAGCTGTAACCATTTTTGTCCTGTTTATAGCCTTTTGTCCTGTGTGAGACATTTTTGTCATCTTTTTGTCCTGTTTTAATGTGGGAAGTTACACGGAGATTTGGAACCAGTTCAGTGCTCGTTATCAATGCCTCTCCTCCTAAAAGCACCGGTATATTAGATCTGATGTGTCCAATGTTATATGGGCGTGTTGCTTCCACAATTGTGTAATGTACTTTGAAAAATTTAATACATGGAAAAGGTAACTGGTTTTCCATTGTGTTTTGGTCTTCAAATAAGGCCTTTAGTACCCCTTTAGTAAGTTCAATTTTCGTGCCTGTTACATGCAGATCGAGTACCTCTCAAACGTGTACAATGTATTTGCGGTCGACCAATCAGCATTGAAGAGCCTGCTGGGACAAGACGGCGTTGTGACTTGGGACAATCCCATAATCTTTGCAGGTGAGAAAAAAGTGGCGTCTACATACACGTGTATTTGTTGCTCAGTTAAAAATAAATCCCGCAGTAAACACCCAAAGTTTGCATCAAGGGTTTGGTACAGCCAGCTGCGGATGGTCGTGGGTTTCCCACGGACTCTGTCCGGTTTCCCCCCACCATAATGCTGTGCGCCGTCGTATAAGTGAAATATTCTTGAGTACGGTGTAAAACACCAATGAAATAAATAAATAAATGAAAAAATAAATAAATAGAAAGAAACCCGATTCAGCATATAAACTGGACAGTAAAAAACGTTACATGTGTGTCATCTTGCATGCCTCAAATTTTACTATGAGGTTTACAGTGTGAAACTGGATACAACCACAGTAGCCAGATCCGGTTACAAGTTTTCTGAATCATTGTAAGCTAGAATAACAACTTGTTTTGTTACGTATAATATTTATGAGGAAGGAAATAAGGCAGTATTTATTCATTTATTTGTTCGTTGGTTTTCTTTTTCTTTCTTTTTTTCTTTTTCTTTATTTGATTGATGTTTTATGACGCAGTCAAAATGTTTTCACATATACAAGATGGCGGTCAACCAGAATATGAATAAACCATCAACCTTAACTGGCAGGAGTATAAAAGAAACAGTATCCTTATTTGTTTATATATTTATTTAGAGTATTTCACTTATACGACGATGGCCAGCAATATGGAAGGAGGAAATCCGGGGGGATCCCACGACCATCTGCTGAGTTAAATATCACGATATAATGACGCCGTTTGATATTTTGTAAACCAGTTTTCATCCACAGCTTTGTCCTTCTGAGCTTAATGTAACACGTTTTGTAGATTTTGGTCTTGCAGTGCCATGCAAAGTTTGTCGTTTTTGTTTTAGCTGTTTCTGAAGACTACTTTCCCACACTGGTGGAAGCGGCCAGCGAACATGACTGGTACATTGACACAAGTAACCCCTACTGGGGAGACCTCTATTATTTGGATCAGAAAGAGCTAAATGTTGTGTACGTACGACTTCACTGTCAAAATAAATGTTTAAACCAACAATAATCGCGCAAGCAACATGTTTTACAACCCTTTTATAGAGAAATAATTATGTCGAGCTCCTTCAAAATGTATTAATTAAAGGATTAAGACAGAGTACGCCAAAAAAACTCACTTAATAATGGTTTGATTAGTAAACTAGAAACGTAGAATCAACTGTGGAATGTAAATCTTTCATCTAACGCTGTCTTTCCTATCGTTATAATAGTCACGGTATGATCTAATGCTTTTTTCATTTCTTTATTTGCCTGAAAATTAGCCCACACTGAGTAATACGTGTGTTGATCAATGTCTAGGAGTTTTAATCATGACCTGGGCACAAGGCCATATCAGCAGTGGTTATATACACATACGGATAGAGACATAGTTTATGATAGTGATAGTTTCTTTCCAAGGACTATAAAAATACACAAAACCTGCTGCCTCGATTGGCTCTCAGGACTAATAGGTCAGAGCAAAGAAACAGGACTGGTCAGCCCGGTGTCAGGATAACGTGACTGGGTGGGGTGTCATGTCTGGTGTCTTCGGCATGATGTTGTAGCACTCTCTATTGGTGGCAGCACTTTGCCGGCATGGACTCGCTCTGCCACAAGAAATATATATATACAAATTAATGATTCCTCATTGTCATATAGCTGAAAAATTGTTGATTACGACGTAAAGCCGAAGCACATGTACACAAACATTTCATCTGTAAGGTGCTCCTAACAGCAAGTCAGACTAGATATGGGACCTTGGATATACATGTGGACTTAGCTCCACCCTCCCCCCTTTTCCTCCAGGATAAAAATGAAAGGCATCGTGTAAATGAAAGATTCTTGAGTGCGGCGGGAAGGGACAAATTAAAACAATCAGCCAATTGTCTACATGTACATGTATACTTTGTGGAAAAGAATATTATTGACGTCAATCTTCTACTTCAGAGGTCTCCCCGAGGGCATGAGCGTAGGTGACTTATCGCCTGAGCATGCGCACCTGGTGAACGAAAATTGGACATTCAAATCAGGATGTGACTCAGTCCTCTACATAGAATCGTGTCTAAGCAGATATCCTAGTACTTGCCTGTTTGACGCCAAAAGCCAACCTGTCGGATTTGAACTCATGACACATTGTGGTATGATGGGGAACCTTTACGTCATGCCTGAACACAGGAGAAAAGGCTATGCGAAGTACATCACTTCCGCTTTGGCACAAAAGTGTCTCGACATGGGAAGAACACCATTTGTGGTTCTGGAACAGTGTAATGGCTCAACGATTTTGCTTCACGAAAAGCTGGGCTTTAGGAAATCGTCGTGTGGTGGCATAGCTTGGATGAAGACGGAGAAAAAAGGTTGTCGATCACGCGACACATCCAAAAAATGCTGCGTCTGATGGGTATTCGGAGTTTCAAACAGGGCGGGAAATAGACTGTCAATCAGAATGAAAAATTGATGTCAGAGAGGGCGGGAGATATACTTAGACAGCTTGGGGGAGAGTTGTCAGACGAGGAGGGAATTAGACTGTTAGACTGGGTGGGACATAATGGAATATTGGGTGGGACATAATGGAAAATTGATATGTCAGACAGGACGGGACACATATTGTCAGGCAGGATGGAAATTAGACCTGTTAGATAGGAAAGGGGCGGAAATTGTCAGACAGGATGGGTAGAGAGAATGTCAGACAGAATGAGGAAAGAGACTGAGACAAATTGAGGAAAGAGACTGCTAGACAGGATGAGGGAAGAGACTGTCAAACAGAATGACGAAAGAGACTGCTGAACAGGATGGAGGAAGAAACTGTCAGATAGGATGTGGGAAGAGACTGTCAGACAGAATTGGGAAAGTGACCGTCAGACAGGATGGGGGAAGAAACTGTCAGAAAGGATGGGGGAAGAGACTGTCAGACAGAATTGGGAAAGTGACCGTCAGACAGGATGGGGGAAGAAACTGTCAGAAAGGATGGGGGAAGAGACTGTCAGACAGAATGGGGAAAGAGACTGTCAGACATGATTGGCAGAAATATTCTAAGACCGCTAGGACGGGGCAAAGAGATTGTAAAAAAAAAAAAGCAAAACAAAACAGAACAAGGAAAAAAAAAACAAGAAAGAAAGAAAAACAAAACGAGATTTAGCTTTTGTTGCCATGGATGTAGCTTTACATTCCTTAGCCGCCTTGGTGATGGGAATGCATCTCAGCCGGTCAATTACCAAGTGTCATTATTAACAGTATGTCTTTATAACAGGAATATATTATACATTGTTGACTAGCTCGTCGTAGAAAGGGGATAGGCTAAATACTGATCATCCCGATATCAGCTGTATTATATTTTATACTATCTTAAAAATGAAACATTATGTCTGTCATTAGTAAATGTTAAATCCAACATTATTCATTATTTGCGGAGGGAAATCACTTAATATTGTAGCGGGAATATCCCCAATCGCTGCTTGTCTAGTTATACCGCGATTATATTTCTTTTACCTTGCAAGTCCTTGGTTCTCATGAACCCATTCACCCTTTGGTAAGGTCTAGTGAATTTTGGTACAAGCCATGGAATGATGCAAATATTCACATCAGTCTTGTGGAGACACCGCTACATAATTTTTAATTTGGGGATAGACTCCATTCTTTCTTATTTATATAATCGAGTTCTTAAGATAGAAGAGAAACCAAGAAACCCAGTGATGAAGTAACTACGAATTGATGAAGGTACCGACAGAATATTCAGTTCAACAACAAACAATACCAGTTTTATTTTCCCCTGTGTACAATAGGACGTGTAGATATCATTTATGTGGCGTCAATTTTGATACTTATTCAGTCTTATGGTGCACCTATTACCCCAGAGGCCCCTCAATTCCTAATACTTCTCCTAGTGTCTACAGAGGCTCTATCCACATAACGCTAAACACAGCTGAAACTCCTCTAAGAAATTCAACATCGGCCGATCCCGGTCAACGTGCCGCCCGTGGATCCTAGTGCCTGTGCACCCCTAATACTTCCCCAATTATATACAGAGACTCTATCCACCTAACGTTAAACACTGCCGAAACTTCCTGCAGAGCGACCCTACGACTGACTCTGTCAACGTATCATCCGTGAATCCTAGTGCATCTGAACCTAAGAACTGCAGCTGTCACTGACGACGGAAGCGACCTGCTCAGCAGCACCGCCTCTCGTGAAGGTGAACGAGGACATCTACAATGGCATACAACTTTATGAAATCACGGAACGGTTTGGCACGACTTGTTTTCATTCAACAGTTTATGGTAGGTATTTATTGAGTTATTAGGCTAGATTTAATGTATATTGACATCAGCTTCAGATACGTTCGATGTGTACTGTTCAGCCTTCGAGACCGTCTCATCAGTACGACTGAGTGAGTGAAATTATGAATTTGGCGTTTTCCAAGCCCTGAAAAGGGATGATGCACGCCATGCTTTAATTGCAAGAGTAGATCTATACTACATTACTAGAAATACCACTCAAATAAACGGGATGAGGGTTGGCGCGACTCAAAATCGCCTTGAATTAACAAAGAACTTGGCCACTTCATTGAAGACTTTGACTGTTTCGTAGGGGACACAGAATTGATTGTAATGTATGCTGGAAAATACCATAATGTGATAGCTTTGCAAACAGTTGAGTTTTGATTACATTATGTCTGGGACATCTTAAAAAGAAAATGGACTTCGGACTCATCTACATCACAAAGATCACACCAGCCAGTTGGGTGACATTAATCTGAAAAATAAGACATCGTGTCGTCTTTGAGATAGGCTTACATAACCACTGGAGATCGAAGGCTGAAATTGAAAATAAAAACGACCCTTATTCGTTGTATCCCACTCATTCTGCCAAAGCCAGTAGAAGTGTGACTTAACTTCGTTGAACATCTCTCGACATGATAATGTGTAAGAGACATATATTATTCAGCCGAAGTGCTTGTTTCGCAGCCTTATCCCCGTCTTCATTACCCACTATCCCCCCGTGGGCTGGTACCCATGCCAAGCAAATCTCTATCCCCTGAAAATACGAGGTTATCAGCCATAATACCTCCAAAATCACAGGAGACACAGTTTGTCAATAGTAATTCTTAATTGCCTGCAATGCAGCAAGTGAATCAGAAAAAAATCACAGCCTTCAATGGTCTATACTCAAGCCAGCGTAAAGAACAGAGGATTGTTAATAACTCACATGTGAAGACCGACAATTTATCAGACACTCTAAATGACTGGCTTAATTTTATTTCCGGTACTGCAAACCCAATGCCACACTTCCCTGTCTCTGGGCACTTTGATGCATCTGAAAATAGTTTTAGAAAAGCTGATCAGTTGTTAGACATATAGTTTTTAAAAGACAAGCAGATAAGGTTAGGTTGGTCAAATTTGCGGATATACTCACACAACGCCATGCAAACATTAGGTACTTGGAGGAGCCAAGTGGGGTGCGGGAAAGGAGTAGCTTTTTCCAGCTTGGTCAGGTCAACATCCACGTCATCAAGGATTTCTCTTGATCGTATGCTAAAGTTTCTGGAATCGCGCCCATTTTACAGAAAATCATAATATGAAGGCTGTAACAATTGAGAAGCATGATTATCCTAGGACGACCTGAGAATAAGCGTCTAAGTCTAATCGACAAGGGGAACTCACCGTAAGCCACCTGTAAGGAACGTAACGAGGTCCCTTTAATTGCACCAGTACAAACAGATAATGCTCGATATTAAATACTGTCTAGCTTACCTTTAACTGACTGGGCCTCTGAATCAAATACTTCGCAGCAATAATCCATTCTTGACAGAATGAGAGCCCTGTATATCATCAATAAAAAGGTTTCATTTGCCCCCCCCCCCCCATTGAAGTTCCAGAGATGGATCGCATTAAATAAATGGCCTTAGTACATTTAACAATTATCTGATCAATATGGTTAGACCAGGTCAGAGATTTATCTAACCACACACCTAAGTACTTAAATGTAGGTGATACAATTATGGCATCATTACCCAACAAAGTGGAGAGTCCGGAATTAAATATCATAAGGAGTAAATATCATACCTTCGGATTTAACAGGAGAGAATTTAAACACCCACTTTTCCCCCCAGGAAAAAATAGAGTTTAGGCTCTTTTGGAGGTACTTATGAGTCAGTTTAAAACTTTTGGACGATGCCAATACGGCTTCATCATCTGCAAAAAGACAACATTTAATTCTAGGATGAACAACACTAGGAAGATCATTTATCATGATATTGAACAATAACTGTGAAATGACGCTTCCCTGAGGGGTACCATTCTCCGTAGTAATAGGGTCTGAGAATTCTCTACCTACAGGAACAGATATTTGTCTATTAGACAAAAAGTTTCTCACCCATGCCAATATCTTTCCCCCAAAACCCATCTCTGCCATTTTCTTCAGCACCGCTCTTCTCCACACCATATCATATGCCTTCTCGACATCTAAGAAAAGTGCTAAAACATATTCCTTATTCTCAATATGAGTTTCTAGCCTAACAACATGTTCTGTTGTCCGTCGGTTTCATCTAAAACCACACTGTAATGGGGGAAAAAAGATATTTAATTTCAAGTTAGGCGAGCACTGACCATATGCTCCATCAGTTTACATAAATTACTGGTAAGGGAGATGGGTCAGTCTATATGATAACGGAGGAGAAGGAGGCTTTCCGGGATTGAGATCAGGTACCACAATCGCTTTACCCAAGGCCAAAGGCATCGTCATGGAATTCCAAACACGGTTAAAAAAAGTAATAATATGTTTAAAAACGAGTCTGGCGTATTACGCAACATACAATTGTGGACACTATCTTCTCCTGGCGAACTATTGTTACATCTAGATATAGCCTGCTTGACTTCTACCAGAGAAAAATCATTGTTTATTACCATATCGTCAAACATTATATTAGAAAAGTCGCACTCCTTCTCAACGTCATCTTTGTAACGCTTAAAATCCGAATAATAAAGTTCAGAGCTATTTACAAAAGCAAAACTTTTACACAGTATATTAGCTTTATCTATATCACTTGCACACATTATATGCTCTTTACTAGATTGGGTACCGATGAGTTAAAGGGGTTTCCCCTAACTGCGTTAACCTTTAGTCAAACCGATTTAATAGATGTGTTAGAGTTTATGAGAGAGCAAAACACACGCCAATGAGATTTCTGGTTTCTCTTGATTATTCTTTGAACTTGAGCCTTCTTGTCCTTGTAGTCAAGATATATCAAGATGGAGTAGCGTATGCCTTGCTCTGTTTTTAGCTTTCTTGCGAGCTTTGATGGCTTCCTTACATTCTTTATTCCACCAGGGTACCGGAGGTTTTGGACAAGGTCTTCCTGATGTCTTCGGCATACTACTTTCGGCTGCTCTGGCAATTTATCCTAAAACTGCATCATTAAACTCATCCAAGTCTTCACTAACTACATCAGTTTCCGAAACTTTACTTCGCGAAAGCTTAAAAGAATTCCAGTCTGCATCTTCAGTTTTCCATCTTGAAAGCCTACCAGTGGAGTTGTTACATAACGGCTTACCAATGCGAACATGCACGGGATAATGGTTGCTGGTACTAGGTGACAATTGATCCAAAGACCAAGAATAGCCAGCACTTATATTAGCAGACCAAAATGTAAGATCCAGGCATGATATATTACCAGTCCCAATATCAATTCGTGTCCCGGAGCCAGTATTCAAAATAACAAAGCTACTCGTATCAATAAATTCTGCAAGAATTCTACCATTAACATCAGACTTCACACTACCCCATATGCGATTATGAACATTTAAGTCACCACAAATAACTGTAGGTCCACTTACAGACTTCAACTTGTTAGTTCATCATCAGTTAAGCGTTTGCAAGGGTTGTAGATATTACTTACATTAACACACTTGCCAAACTTAAGAGCTAAACACACACATTGACATTCAAATGAGGTTACATTAGGCAACTTTATTTCAGAGTACGAGACATTATCTCGAACTAATGTAAGCAGGCCACCCCCTCGGCCTTCCCGATCCTTCCTAATTGCCGTGAGCATGAACTGATAAGGCTCATTGAGAAAGGTCTCTTGTAAACATATAGTATCTGGTAATTCGGGTAAGTTAAAGACATACGTTTTGAATTCTTGACCATGCGCATACAAACTTTGAACATTTTGATGAAATAGATAAAAAGTCATGATAGTAAGTAAATAGTACACAGCATTATCCATGGATAGCGGATAGGCTACTAGATTTTAATACTGACATTAGTTTGGGTAAAGAAATTGCATTTTCTGATTTGCTGAAGAAATCATTTGCTGCAGATTGTCTCCATTTTTCTCTACTTTCAGAACACACAAAAACAATTTCTGTTATAAAAGCAGTCAGCTTTACCAGTAAATCACCTGACTCAATAGACGTCACTTGACTGTCTTTGTTCTCACCTCTAGCCTCCAGAGTATGTCTCCTAAGAGCTTGGTTAATAGGCCGCGGGGTCCTCAGAGAGGGGGCGAGGTTGGGGGAGGTAGAGGCAATTGGTGCAGTGGGGGGGGGGGGGGAGGCAGAGCTGTTTGTATTACAGAACCATTATACTGGGCTGTTGGCTCTCTAACTACAGGTTCTGAAGTGTTTTGTGCTTTCCTGGAATCTGTTCTGAAAATCCTCAATGCTTCTGCAAAAGATAATTTTTCTTTAGTTTTATTAAACTGAGCTTTATTGGCTTCCTTTCTCACGAGACATCCACCAAAGGCAGCAGAGTGGTCGCCATTGCAATTGCAGCACTTCGAGGCCTCCATATTAGGACAATCAGAATAATCATGATTCTCACCACATCGTGAGCAACGTCTACCAGATTTACACTCCAGCGCCCTATGCCCCATCCTTTGACATTTGTAACACCGAAAAACTCTGGGTACAAATTCTCTCACTGTAAAATTCTGAAATGCAATGGACACATGCTTAGGCAAGGACTTTGATTCAAAGTGCAATAGAATAGACATTCACGGGGTTTTATCTCGTCGGAAAGCACGGACCACGTTATATTCCGATAAACTCTCCTTAATTTCATCTACATCAAATTCATCAGCTAATCCTGAAATAACACCCTTTACAATAGCTTTATTGTTCTGATAACATCATTGCCGATCCCATATAGATATATGTAGAGTTACTTTAGTATTGGATGTGTAGGCAGAATGTCTATACCACCACACCATTCTCTTTGTTGTATCAAAAGCTGTTTTGTAAACGTAGTTAAGATAGATGCATTTACTAAGGATTCAGTGCGTATGTCACATGTTGTTGTAACGTCGACAACATTTGAGAAGATTGTTATTTTTTTGATTCGTGTTTTACGCCGTACTGAAGAATATTTCGCTATTACGACGGCGGTCAGCATTATAATAGGAGGAAACCCGGAATAGCCCGGGGAAAATCCACGACCATCCGCAGCTTGCTGACAGACCTTCCCACGTACGGCAAGAGAGGGAGCCAGCATGAGCTGTACTTGGCTCACAGCGACCGCAATGGTGGGAAGCTCCTGGGTCATTTAGCTACGCTAGCGCACAAACCAACTAAGCCACGGAGGACCCCTAGTCAGTTTTAGGGCTGGTGTAAACTGCGGGCATTTGGCAAGTTTACACCGATGAACTACCCGATGTGTGACCTATGGGCATGTGCGCCATAATGATGGAAGACAAGTGGTCGTCAACGAATCTCAGATTGTGAAGACGTTGATTCCTTACTGTCATCATATATGCATGCAAGTTCTCACGAACAAAGAGAGCGGGTAATTCCCTTTCCAAGAATACACATTCTAAAAGAAGAGATCACCTTTAAAGAAAGCACGCATATTAGAAAAGACCATTTCATGTCGACTTCAAATATATTCTTCGTTATTAAGTTGGAATTTTTGGACTATATTGAACAGTCTGAAGGACAGTGGCGTCACCGATTCCTTTTAACTGCTGAGCATCCCCTGGCTGCTATGTACCTACCTTCCAAATAAACATATATGTAGTACAACACGTGTATTTAGTGTGGAAATGTAACAGAACATGTTTAACAGTAAAAAAGAGAATGTGACGTCATCGTGCTTCAACTGGACCAATACGGTCCCGAAACGTTCTAGTAAAATCGGCACGTTTTTCACATTCCATTCAGTGTAAAAAGAATGCCCCAAAATAATGAATAACATTTTTTAAATCAGCATAAAATGGAATTCCTCATGTTGTGTACTTTCTTTAAGGGTCGTATATTAGTTTAAGAAACAAGGTCGGAACGATTCAAAGAAATAATACATAAGAAATGGATTCCCAGCTTTCGTATAATTTTCAACATACAAATATGTATACATATACGCATCAATGAACAACAATACAAAATGATGGGACTGAAGAGAGTGTCTCACAACGTGATCTCAATCAATATGTGCCAGACGCGACCTTACTACTGTACAGTACATTAATACAAGAATTCACACCACGACAAATGATCTCGAGGAAAATACAAACCGAATTCAGAGCCTTGAGTAAGCACGTTATTGACAGACATTGTAATCAATGTTCGTTTAGACCGTATATTTTGAAACCAAGGAAAATTGCACGCAATGTGGACATTACAAATGCAGATTCACAGATTTAGTAAAATGTTACCTTGGCAATGATGCATCGCAGACCGCCGACATCTGGACACTTCGCTCGCGTGACACAATAGACGCAACAGACCATGAGGAAAATACAGAATGGACATGTATATTTATTTATTGGTTGTTTTACGCCTTAGTCAAGAATATTTCACTTATACGACGGAGGTCAGTATTATGGTGGGAGAAAACCAGGCAGAGCCCGGAGTGAATTGTGACTTCTACGTCACAAGTCTTTTGTAGTACAATTTTCAGTGTCATTAAAATGACGTAATACGTCACACTTCGGACTTCTGCCGGTATCCTTGTGGTCGGGTGTCGGCGCTCTTGAAAACAGTCTGAGAACAGACTGGAGCTTCACGAACGAGTTCTGACTCTTTGAAAAGGCAAAACTTAGCATCAGAAACGAGCAAAGCAATAAAGATTCGCACTGGATCACACTCTCAAAGCTATGCTAAACATACTGAAAGTGTTCTATATACCGATGTATGTACAACTAACACATTAAACAATTAACATAACATAAATATGTAACAAGTAACTTTCTCTACATTTCAAATTTACACACAAAATACTGGAAAACACATCCGCTCGGTTGTTTTTTTGGGGGGGAGGGGGGGTAAACTTTGGACTGGCAGTGTTCTGAAAATGACGCACGCATGGGATTTAAATACGGCACTCTATCGTACTTTGTACCTACACACTCATGGTTCGTATGTAAATGTAGCTACTTTTAGGTCGCCTGATGACTTCACACACGTTAAGTTTTGACGGTCCACAAACAGCTCTTATGATTATACTCAGAAAACGTTTAAAATGTTACCCCAGACTCCACAAAAATAGGTACGGCGCTATACAGCACTCCGGGCTGTGCTTCACCACAACAGAAAACAAAGCACATCTTCATATATACAATGCTGTTTTGATAACACAAATCGTCCATCCTTCTGGAGTCTTGCGTCAAATCATACGAACTTTTATACAAGACTACAAAACAGCAAACCTTACCACCAAAATGTTTCCACGACATTCCGCTTCCCTGTAGATATCTGCAGGTTGCGGATGACAGAAGTGTTTGGACGTTACAACACAGCGCATATTACTACACAAATCTTTCTTCCAGTTCAGTCTCCGGACGACTGAGAATCAAAAAAGCATTTAGCAAACAACAGCAAAGCGAACTGCCGGCCCTACTCTTGCAGGAGCGCACGGGACCCGTTTTATTAAGAGGCCGCAGCGTTTTTACCAACCTACCATGGTGAATTAGCTATACAGAATGTGTCTTTATGGCAATTACGTTTGACATAACTTACACCCTGTTTTTAAAATGGGCCCCAGTTTCTGAACATGTTTGCAAATGGCAGATTACAAAAGAATTTACACATTTTTAAGCCGCAATCACACTTAAAGCCATTCTCCTGATAAATGGTTACTACTACATGGTCAAAATCCTCTTCAAATCTTGACTGGGGAAATCGGACAAAACTAATCACAGGTGACTGGAGTCAATCTCGTGTAATCTCAGCAGCATTTGTGCCAATAATTCTAGATCAGACTTTGAACTGAACAGGGACAGGTTTCATGAAGTGCACTTAACTAAGTATTCCATTAACTGCCCTAACAACCTGGCCCAGGCTTCATGAAGCGCACTTAGGTAAGTATTCCCTTAACTGCGATGACAACGTATGTTGTAGAGATGAGTACGCTTCATGAAACTGAGGCCTAGTGAGAGAAAGTGCACTTGGCTAAGGGCTACTTAGCACTAAGTGCACTTCATGAAACCGTGCACTGCTCATCAACACTGATTCATGAACATAGCCTATAACAACTTATGTGCGGCAAGAAAATTGCCCAGTCAATCATCTCTAATCAGCAAATATTTAAATCGGTCATGATTTTCGTCCGCGTTTGATCATCAGTTCGGCCATACTCCCTCCCTGATTAATCACGAATTAAACCAGTTGTAATAACAACCTCCTCCCGTTGACAATTCAAACTGACAACCATTCTTCAAGATCACTCAGACATTCCTCCGACACAGCTCATTTTTCGAAGATCTCAAGGATTAGTGGAAGCTCTGAGTCAAGTACATTCATCAGCTCTCGGAGAATAAGCAGCAAAAAAAGGCCTTTTTCATAACATCCCAGAGACACGGGTTGCAGAGAAAGAACACTGTCAAAATTACCTCGTTTAACTGGACACCTGAGAAAAGTTACAAAACACTCGACTTTCGCACTTGTAAATATTTTTTTGCACCACTTTAGACCGACGATATACATCCTCACAACTTCAGTCACATGGTACATTTAAAAATCTATGTGGGGTAGCCTTGCATGTTACATCACGTTATGAATTATTCTAAAGTTGTACATCTCCTGATTAAATTCCCAATACGACTTTGTGCTTTTGTTCTCAGTTTGACCTGATTAAAGCTCTTTACAGTCAGACTGAACAGAACTTTCTCATATCCATGGCATGCACATTTATAAAACTTTCCTTACTAAATTCACTCAAATGCAAGAAGTTACAATTTGCTTTAAGTTAGGCAAAAGTCACACCAAGCTGCTATCTGCTGGTGACAACTCTGGGAGGGCTTAATGAGTGATCTGAACATTTCTAAAAAAGAAACAAAATGACTCCTTTGAGATCTTTTAAAGCAAACACTTTGCCTCCAGCCATTTAAAGTGTCTTAAAACAGAAACGTTGCTGTCATAACTCCATGGCCGAGTCTTCCTCTTCACAGTCCATTGAGCTGAGAGATGTCGCATCCGGCTGTTGTCTGGGGAAAACAGAACAGGACAACGGAAATGAAATACTCATCTAACCGTTTATTTAACCATTCATACTTTCACAAGTGCAGTCAAGTTTAACGGTGAAAAAACGCTGGTTTAAGATAACTTCAAACTTAAATCACCAAAACTGACCAAATACCTACAGTTAAGGCCAATATTAAAACATGTTTGATGTACGTAACCTGACCAAGCCTATAAAAAAATGACACTAATAATTCTTATCAAGATTTTGATACAGGTTTCCTATTTCTTCCGCTGTAAAATCTACATTTTCTCATTAGCCATTGTTGTTTTATTTGCTAAGGTAGAGTTATGCCTGAAAAAGAATTTTCTAAAGACAGGCTTACTTGTGTCAGCATGTACAGACTTACCAGCCTGCCAGTAATCTGCAGATGGTTGTGGGTCCTCCCCCGCTTTCCCCCAGCCTATGCTCGGTTTCCTCTCATGATGTTTATGGCCACAGTTGTATAAGTGATGTATTCTTGTGTACGGCATAAAACACCAATCAAATAAATAAATAAATAAATACAGACTTACCTGTTGCCTGCAGCACTTGTTGGAGGTGCAGTGGATGTTCTGACCGCTGAGCCGCACCCACTCGAATACCCGGTTGATTTTTGCTTTCCGCTGTTGTGTTTTTGACGATTCTTGAGGACGTTTTCTGACACAATTTCACGGAGTTTGTCCACAGGTGGCTTCCACAGAACCACTTGTAAACAAGGTTTGTTCCTGCACAGTATATAACCAAAATTCACCAGATTAGTTTTGCAATCTGCAGTACTGTGACACAAAGAAATTAAAAACACCAGTAATTCCACATGATTGTGTAAAAAAATATAATTTAGTTTTTGGACTTGGGTGTGGTTTAAAGTGGTTTAATACCAAACCCAAGAACATTTCAAGAAAACTGCGACAAAACAACCACACCTGGCCAGGTATCCTTATAAACCACCTAGTGAAGAAGACCATGACAAAACAACCACACCTGGCCAGGTATCCTTATAAACCACCTAGTGAAGAAGACCATGACAAAACAACAACACCTAGCCAGGTATCCTTACAAACCACCTAGTGAAGAAGACCATGACAAAACAACCACACATGGCCAGGTATCCTTATAAACCACCTAGTGAAGAAGACCATGACAAAACAACCACACCTGGCCAGGTATCCTTATAAACCAACTAGTGAAGAAGACCATGACAAAACAACCACACCTGGCCAGGTATCCTTATAAACCACCTAGTGAAGAAGACCATGACAAAACAACAACACCTGGCCAGGTATCCTTATAAACCACCGGGTGAAGACAACTATGACAAAACAACCACACCTAGCCAGGTATCCTACTAAACCTCCGAGTGAAGACAACCATGACAAAACAACAGCACCTGACCAGGTATCCTAATAAACTATATGTGTTTAGTGACTGCATAAAAATTAAATTACACAAAATTCTAGTACATGCCAAGGCAAGTACAAATTATTTATTATCTGGAAGTTTTGCGAACATAAATGTCTGGGGTGGACAATACTTACTAGTTACAATGCTCTGTGTTACAATACTTACTGTACCAATACTCATTCTTACAATACTCACATGCTCTCCAGAACAGCTTTTGGCACGACGGGACTGGAGGAGAGGATACTGTTGGCCACAGATGTGTTGATGTGAACTTTGAACCCTGTGTTTTTCACCTCTGGAGGCTCAGAATCTATCTGCTCATCAGACAACCTACAACATTTGTGCGGAATAAGAAAAACATCAAGAAACAGAAAAAAGAAACAATGTAATGTGTTTACCAACGCATTACAATGCATGTGACATGTAACGAGTTTTATTCTTTAAATCACTTCGGCAACCTGTTTCTGACACCTCTAGGATATACACATATTGTGCCAATTTTGCGTGAAAAAAATGATCAACCGAAACAGTTCGCCTTTAAAACATAGTGGTCAGATTTATGGATGAAAAACCTGGACAAAATATTGCATCTTTCCAAACTAGTCCAAAAATGAAGAGAGGAAAAAAAAAAAAAGCACCATGAGGGAAACTTGTTTTGAAAAAAACAACAAAACACACGCCCAGCAAGGGTTTTCCTCTAGCATGTAACTATTGATTACACAATAAATACCAATAAAATCCTATACAGTCCTTCAAAGCCCTTATCTTATGCAAAAGGGAACTATTCAGTTTTGCGCAAACACACAAACCATAACCTTTTCTAACACTCACATGTCTTCGAGTTCCCTGAACTTCTGCCAGCTTCTTTCCATTGCGGATTGTGCGGGAGTTAAGGCTGAAGAGGTGCTAGTGTTGTGAAGCAGTGTTTTCTCAGAGGATTCTGAGTTATTGAGGCTCAGCTCTTGCATGCTTGCCATCATTTTCTCCTCCGTAATATACACTTTGCTTGGGAGTTCACATCTGTCAAGGAACCCAATACCAATGATTATTATACTAATTATTATCATATACATATATTACAGCTTCGTTGACATTGTTTTTGACACTGATATGAAATCCTTCAAACACATATTTTCAACATGCATCTGTAAAAAGGCTGAATTTGGATAAATAAAAAATTCGTACAAAATATTAATGACATTCAAACAGAAATTTCAACTTAAACATATACAAAGAAAACTTTAACACATCACATCTATTGCACAATTCAAACCTTGAAGCAGAGCCCTGCTGTCTTAAAGAATAGCAACAACTATGTCAGAATCGTAAATCATTGTGCATAAAATATGGCTGATGTTTACAATCCAAACAATTGCATATCACAAGTTACATAACAACTATCAAACTCTATTTCTAAGAAAGTTGTGTGAGCAGCCATTGTGTCAGTGGGTTATGGTCAACAAGCCTGAGTTATCTAATACCCCACGAGAATAAAATGGGTTAGGCCCACATACTAAAAACATGAAACAGCTGACTAGCCAAATTGAAGACATCAGCTGAGAGTTTACATATGGCTGTCTTGTATTAGATAACTAAAATACTTCTCATTAGCCTCCGAGGCTTCCATGACCCAGGTAGTTAGCGCACTAGTGCAGTGTAATGACCCAGGTACCTCTCACCAATGCGGTCAGTGTGAGTTCAAGCTCAGCTCACGCTGGCTTTCTCTCTGGTCATACGTGGAAATGTCTGCCACCAACCTGAGAATGTTTGTGGGTTCCCCCCAGCTCTGCACAGTTTCCTTCCACTATAAAGCTGGCTGCCATTGCTTAAGTGAAATATTCTTGAGTATGGCATAAAATATCAATAAAATAAATATTTCTGATCAAACTGATACTGGCTTTATTACTAGTTTGACTTGTGAAGATGCTGTTCTCTATAAACAGCAAACAATTTGTTATCTTCTAAATGAAATACGATTCACATGAACGAAATCCTTGAGTTGTCTTTTCACTTAGACAGACAGAGAAAAGGAGATTACCCTGCATCCAAAGCTGTTCTCTTTGGTCTCCTGACTGGTGTGCTGCAGGAAGCCACAGGTTCACCTACAGGACAAGGCTGTATACTGGCAAAAACAAAATTGTACGCATAAGATTCTTGAAAAACAAGCACAATCTGTAAAGGACTTTGAGTGGTCTTGCACTTAAGGCCTCGATAACTGAACGGTCCATATTCAAAGATATGAGGTTAATGGACTGATTCATTAATAGAGTGACTGACTTTTAGAGATGCTTAGTCAAAGCTAAAAAGATGATACAATTCTTTTGGACAAAACAAGCACCACATGAGCTATTCTGTCAGTCTTTTAAAAGGAAACGATAACTTTAAACTGGTGCTTAAAGAAAATAATTGAAAACCAGTCTGTCTCTCAAGTCAGAATTTGTTTCCCCTGGTAGTATGATTTGGGAACAGATAAACAACACACAATATTTATTTATTCATTAGATTCTTGTATTTGTAGCAGGCCGAACTGGAGTGCCCTCACCAACACACCAGACAGACTGAGTCACCCTGTCACATAAAACATAAAACAGACACCAGGCCAACGAGTACTTGACATATTCCTCTTATATGTATGTGAAGTGTGGGTTCAAAGTTGGCCTGAGACAGATTCTCGCACTCTCACTGCTTGAGGAGCGTTCGTGACTATAAGACAGGGCTCATGTTGCTGTTTAACATTAGTCTAACATTCACGGCAGACCACTTGTTTTCCATCAATATGGTATACATATGAGCAAGTGTGTCAGTACCTTGCCAAAGGTCAGTGATTTACACCAGGTACTTTGATTTCCTCCACCCTTATAACTGACTGCAGTCATACATTAGGTGAAAAATTCTTCAGTATGCCATTAAGCAAAAACATCCAAATAAATAAATAAATAATTCACCTTACCTTGGATTTTCTGAAGAACTGTAGACTAATGAGCTCCCGAAGTTAGGCGGAGCTGCTGTAGAGCTGCATTCCATCCAGGGCATTTGGGTAGGGACCGTGTGTTGCCAGGAGACACCCATCCCTGGAGCAAATGCCGGCAGTGTAGACTGAGTCGTTGAAAACTGGCCGTAAGGGTAGGTATGTGACTGAGACGAGATGTGCGAGAGTCGTGTGGGTGAGGTGAATGTGAAGGAGCCTGGCGCCGTGACTCCGAGTCCCCCGGACATGGTCGCTACACTGGACAGACTGGTCATGATGGCCGAGGACATCGGTGTGAAATATGGCACTGTGACATGACTGGCATTCGCTCCTGGAGGGGCAGGGTTAATTGTGTACGTTGTTGAGCGTCCCAAGTTTTCACCCTTTCCCGTCAACATGTTCAAGGGAGGGTCTGTAAACACACTGCTAGGCACGCTGCTGCCCGGATTTTGAGCCAACAGCTGCGACGCTTGGGATAACACTGGAGACTGGATGTAATTGTTGTTTGTATAGAAGGAGCTCTCCATCACACTTGACAACTTCCAACTTCAGCTGACTGTGGGTTGCTGTGTCTTCTTTCTTGCAAATTACAAACTAGTTTCAGGAGGCATAGCCCTTTGCACTCATTCTCAGTTGAGAGACTGGGAGCGTAACTAAGAACATAAACAGGTCAGCAACTAAAACTTGGCCGTAAAGTAGGCTCATAAGGTGAAGATGTCTTTTTCTAGACCGTTCGTTGTTGTTGTCGATTTCACTACAGTTGTTACTACCTTCACAGCACATACTTAAGCGCCAATCTTTCTCATATTGAGGAGTTCATGAACTGATTTACGTTCGTCGTCAGTTAGTATTCGGTCTGGCAGGTTCCAGCCGTCGGACGAACAATGATTTTTCGCAAAGTGGTCGAGGACGTACAAATAACAACATCGGCGTTAACTGAAACCGGAAGTGACCTTTATTAAGGGTCAATAGTGTCACGTGGAAATATGACTTCTCATCGCTTGTGCCTGGGTCGAATCAGTCACATGCATTCCGACTTGACAGGCCTTAACCAAGGACCCACTCCAGTATGTTACAACCGGAGAAAATGAAAGAGAAGAGAAATATTATTAATAAATAAATAAATAACATAGTTATCACAGAACTGGGTCTTCTTAGAACCATATCTGAAAGACTTACGGGTGTGTGTTTGTAAACAGGAGTTCCAGTTACCTACATGTACATAGGAACAGTCAGGGTAGGCTATACGATGTATTCTGACACGTCCATGGACCCACAACTTCTAGTCTACATGGAGAGATATACAGATGATGATAGCACCGTTAGTTCAGAAATGCCGTAACACACAGATTTTTTTTCTCTACAAACTGATTGTCAGTGGTGAAAAACCTTACAAGAATACAGCTTTTTGTATCCATCAAAACCTAGTTTCTATCGTTGAGAAAACTTTCTCACAAAGTAGGGAACTATTCACGTATCACAATGACGAAGGCCTTTCCCCAGAGTAAACGTGTGTCGATGCTTTTGTAGATTTTCTACACGTCATCGTTTTGCTAAGTTTCTGGAAGAATCTTGTATTTATTTATTTATTTATTTGATTGGGGTTTTATGCCGTACTCAAGAATATTTTTTTATACGTCGGCGACCACCATTATGGGGAGAGAGAACCAGGCAGAGCTCGGGGGAAACCCACGACCATTCGCAGGTTGCTGGCGAACCTTCCCACGTACTGCTGGAGAGGAAGCCAGCATGAGTTGGAGTCGAACTAACAGCGACCGCATTGGTGGCTTGCAGTTCATTGGCACATGCCTAGTCCCCTCCATTGCCTACCTTGGATCATAATGAGCATAACCAATGAGTCGTGGTGCCAACTTGTACATTGAAAGAAAATGGCACAAGATTTGGAATGTTACTAATATGCCTTCTTATACTACATGATTACAATGACCACCATGATTACAACGACCACCATGATTACAATGACCATGATTACAATGACCACCATGATTACAACGACCACCATGATTACAATGACCACCATGATTACAATGACCATGATTACAATGACCACCATGATTACAATGACCATGATTACAATGACCATGATTACAACGACCACCATGATTACAATGACCATGATTACAACGACCACCATGATTACAATGACCACCATGATTACAATGACCATGATTACAATGACCATGATTACAACGACCACCATGATTACAACGACCACCATGATTACAATGACCATGATTACAACGACCACCATGATTACAACGACCACCATGATTACAACGACCACCATGATTACAATGACCATGATTACAACGACCACCATGATTACAACGACCACCATGACCACACTATTTGGTTACATGTAGTGGCATTAATTAACTGATGCCTTGTTGCCCATATTACTATGTTCCAAAATTAATTCCGATGGAGGACCAATTTTTATTATTCAGAACCTGTAATTCTGGGTGTTCTTTTTGTCAATTCCTGACATAAAAAAATGAAATAATGAGTGTTGATATAAGGGATAAAATGACATGTTGGTGGAGACAAAACAGAATCAAGACAGCCTTAGAGAGCTAATGTCAACATAAATGATGTGTAAATGTTGGCACTGTTATAAGTAAAACGAAAACAATGATGAAAAGAAAACTACACAATACTAGAATCTGTTTTTATTCAGATATTTCAGTCTAACTTTAATCAGATATTTCATGTTTAAGATCCGTCCTTGTATACTGGTATACACAAGCTATGCAAAGGTCAAGTTCTCCAGAACCATTAAATATGTAACCATTTCAAATTCCTTTTAAAAGTTAAACAAAAACATTTAACATTAAAAATCGGTTAGTCATTTCATATAATTATTGTTTTCACAACATATATCTTAATATGTGTAAATTGGGAGAGTTCTGAGCTGGATTTTTCACGTTGAATCATAAATGCTCAAATACCAATGATTTCAACATTCCTGTTTTTTTCTGTCTTGGACTGGACAGCTTTTGAACAGTAAATGAACATACGTAGACATGACATCAATCTGTAGCAATAAATTTATTTAATATGACTTCTTTAATGCCATTCTCAAGAGTTTTTCACATATGCAATGGATTAGTCTTTTTATGAGTGGACAAAATCAGAGTGGCCGAGGTAAACCAAAAACCTTTGGTTATAGTCACTGATGAAGTGTCCTTCATGTGATATACAGACGCTGTAACAATAAATTCAAAACTACTTGCATATTTAATTTATTGTTTAACAGATAAATACTTATGTACAGATCTGGATGGTGTTGCATCAATATAGATGATAATACATGTAATATACATGACGTGCTCTTTGTAATGTTGGCCAGCAGTTTTCCCACCAAAACAATACGGAACTTGATGGTGTAACAAAATTAATTAGGAACAATACAAAACTACAATCATGAATGTATTTCCACTTTTGAAAAAATAAAAAGAATGGTTGATCTGATAAGGTTATTTGTTAAATTTAAGATAGAGCCTTGAGACCAATCATGCTTATGGCCACAACAATACACAATAAATAAGTTGTCTGTTTTGATACTTTGTAAAACTGTAGTTAAAACTGTAAGACCAACCTCACTTCTGACATCACAGGATAAAATAAAAAAGGTGATTGATTGTTAAGATATTAACCTGTGACAAACGGTTCATTTCTCTTTATGAGCAAAAAAGCCACCTATGCATTCAGAATTGTACAAAAGATCAAATGATTTTTTTTTCAACAACATGCATACTCCAAAACACATTAATTACTGAACGGACACAGAATTTGTAAGTTCATTTCCATGACACAGACTGCCTAATACAAGCTCTCACAGGAACAACTCCAACCTGTTTTTTTTTTCAAAATAGGTTAATAATAACTGTTGTCAATGCATCCCAAAATAGATGAATTATCAAATTAACATTTTATTTGATTGTTTTGCACCATACTTGTGGACGTATCCTCTTTTTTCTGCACATTTTTTCCACCATGTACAAATCAGCTAGAGATTCAGAACAAATGGACTTTGGACTCAGAACTATGTCACGGTCACATACAGATCTCTTTAAAGCACATAAGGTCTATGTATGATTTCATCAGCCAGAAGTGCTATAAACAAATGATAATGTGTGCTTCATGTGAGCATACAGACTGGCTACGTAACAGAACCAATATGCTCCTCACAAATCTGACAAAAATGCAATGTTCACATCATACATTTCATGATCTTTGATGAAACATGTGACTTATGCAAATCAAACTGCTAGAATGTTGCTGTATAGAGACATATAAGAAACATTTTTTTGCAAAGAATTCATTTGATTGGTGTTTAATGCCGGACTCAAGTATATTTTATTTCTGGGTGAAGAAAAACGGATTGAACGAGATAAAGTAAACACCTTCTGCAAGCAACCCACAAACTTTTTTCCATATGTAATGCACATATTTACACCCGCAGAGTGATCTCAATACATGCATCATGCTGGGGGAGGGAAGCGCGGAGGTGACCTCCAACTAACTTCATGTAAGATGACTTCAACTGACCTAAAGAGGCTGCCAACATTTAAACGCCACTTCCCGCCTGTTCTGCAAAACTGTCGCGACGTTGCGTCATGCACAATTAACATGGTGAGGTATCTCTTCACTGGATGTTGTCAGCAAAGTTATGCCAGGTGCAATTTGCTTAAAATAAGACCCATGGCTCGGACAGGAACGGAGGAAGTGGAATTTTGAAAATTTTAAAAACTTCACATCAAAGACTAAACAGCTCAGCATCTCAACCAGGCAGCAACAATGGAAAAGCACTCGTATGAAAATAAAAAATACAAGAATCTCCTACATACCATTTGTCAAAACTCTGAACACTTGTCTTATGATTTTCTCCATCCCATATATCTGTCATAGGCTAGATTACATGTAATATCACATTTAAATCCATCCAAATATTCAACTTTCAAATGCTGTTTTATCATGAAGGCATTAAAGTGAAGTATTCGCTTTACTTTCACTCTTCACTGGGATAAACTTTACTTGTTTTATTTATACGCCAATTGAACAGACAGGAGACTAGGAATTGCAAAGTGCCCTAGTTACTACCTTGAGTTGTAAAAATTGCTATCAATATATACAAGTTCTGACTGGGAATGTCATTCGACTTGCACCATTTGATTCATGTCAAATTTGATTGGTACATGTAAGTCTATCATGGAATAAACATCTTATTATTTTTTTTTTTAATAGAATAGAACAAAAACTATTTTGTGAGAATGTTTGCTCCTGTGTACACTGAGATTCAGTCAAGAGGAGCACTGACAAACATCACTCTCAAGTGATGCAAATATAATGTAGGAGGATTTAACAACAAATACAAGTTAATGACAATCAAATATGAAGTCATGAATGTTATCACAATCAAGTGGTGAGCATTACCACAAGCAGACTGAAGATAATAATGGAGAGTGTGAAAAAACAAGAACAAAGTCTCAGTAGTTGCTGAATTAAATAAACACTCCATGTCACCTTCCATTTTCATTACACAAACGGCCCATATCAAAGATAGGTGTCAAAAATGCAACTGACAGACCGACCAATAATTATACAGACAGACGGACTCCAAGAGCTTGATGCAGCTAAAACCAAACATTACATGTATTTACTTGTACTTACGAAATGCAAACATTTTCCTGTCAATGGTTCACATGTTGAATATTAAAACAATAAATGACCATGACCTGTCAGCAGACTGATCAACATCAGTAGATGTTAGTAATATCATACAGAGAAATCATCATGTCAGTGAAGAAAATCATTTGACATTATGTCTACGTTTGTGATGAGTTAAGATGCAATCTGATACATCTGTCCTGCTTTACACAGATTAATGAAATAACATTTAAATTCATGAATTTTTGGTGGGCGCTGGACAGCAAGTAAAATAAAAAACATTTTTTTTTTTGTAAATTAAGTCATGCTATTAATGAACTAGTGATTGGCAGGGCCGTACAAAGGGCCATAAATTATCTGGCTTGGTTCAGCGATCATACTACAGTGAGCATGATGTGATCAACATCTACAAAGTCTGTACATGTCCCTAAGTGACACAAATTTTTACAACAAGTAACACAGGTGACATTTTCCTGATATGAGGCTTATGTGACCATTCTGGGGACAGAGAAATACAAGAGATTCATGTCCAATTCATGTCCATGCCTGCTTTCTCCCATAGTTCTGAAAACAAGAAACGAAAAATAAGTTTAGTTAACAAACTGGAAAAAGGGCTAATTTGAGAAACAAGAATTTTTAAAGTATTGTTTTCCCAGTCTATGTCATGGACATCAGTTTGAACCATCCGAATAATGCTTATTTGTACAAAAAGATCTTCAAAAGACCAAGAACGGTTATAATTTTGATGAAAATAGACAAGCACAGCCCAAACTTTCACCTAGGTCTGTAACTGGCTATCGTGAAATTTGCCAAGTTTCAATTCAATACAGTATACTGAATGTCTGGAAAACTGTACATAACAAAAAAAAACTCATAATTTTGTTGAAAATGAAAAAAAAAAAAACCAACAACCAGAAGTGTGAAGTTGATCTGTAAACCATCATAAATTCATGTACCAAGTCTTGGCTCATTACATCAAACTGTTTAAAACCAAAAAAAAGTCTGGGAAAATAATTCACAACAGGTTGACGACAGGTAAGCCAAAAGTCCACTCCAATATCCGCAGGGGAATAAAAAGATAATTTATCATGAAATGAGTTTACCAGCAGCAAAAAACGAAGGAAGGTATGTTCACTGTAGCTAGGCAACCAAAGACAAATAACCTAAATGAGCTAAAATTTTGTCCATGACAAAGCTGCTCATTTTCCCTGATCCTGCGAGTTCAATTGGTTGTATAAAGGTGCTTTGATGTTTGTGTGGAACGTAGGATGATATCCTACATGCAAAATGTTGATTTCAGCTCCAAAAGTAATATTTTCTAGCATTTGGTTGCCTGTAAAAATCCACTTCTTGGGACCAAATTTTATGTCATTTACAGTAACCTAAGGTCTAACACTAACCCACTATATTGGAGACATCAAATCCTGTCAACCCCCTCGGTATGTTGTCAGTGTGCAGCTAACTCACCCGAGGTGTAAATGCCTGTCTCCTCATCCTTTCAGTCTCCTGACGTAGCAGCTCCTCCTCCTGCTCCTGTCCCACGCGCTCTGCCTCATCTTCAAGCCTCAACCTCAGCTCTTCCTCCTCAGCCTTCTCACGACGCGACCAAATCTGCAACACAACGGACAGAGGACGGTCTGATAGGTGATACAGCAGAGTGAGCTCCCTTTAAACTTCAGGGCATATGCATGTATGAGACAGAGACTAAAAAATGATCACAATACTACACATGAGTTATACGTTTATTTGATTTCTGTTTAATGCCATATCAAGACGTTTTGATTTGTACAATGGCAACTGCAACATGTCAGTTTCACGGGTTGAGGAAACAGGAGTGAAAAGACTGAATGACAGGCCTTGGGCAAGTTACTGACGACCTTTCCCACACCTGAAGTACAGATACATGTATGCATCCTGCACGACATTGGTGGCAGACAAGAGGATTAAACAAACATTGGACAGTGCCAGTGACAGTGGCCAAAATGAGCGATGTTGACTGCTTACTGTCATTAAACCTACTAATTTGCTGTCCAAGGCCACCCTTGAACTACACAATAACCATGACACTACACATGTGATACCATACATGCATGCCACTGATGATAACACTACCAAATAACAATGACACTACACATGGAATACCACACATGTATACCACTGACAATGACACTACACAATAATGAAGACACTACACATGTAATACCTCACACGTATACCACTGATGATAATACTACAGAATAACGATGACACTACACATGTAATACCTCACACGTATACCACTGATGATAATACTACAGAATAATGATGACACTACACATGTAATACCTCAATTGTACACCACTGATGATAATACTACGGAATAACGATGACACTACACATGTAATACCTCACACGTATACCACTGATGATAATACTACAGAATAACGATGACACTACCACTGTAATATTAGAGTTCAGGGTAACATCCCAGGTGTATGACGTTGTTTGATTTTGTATAGCACTGATGTCACTTCAATGTTGCGTCGCGTTATGATGAGGGTCTTAATAGTAACATCACAGTCGAGAGAACCATTATTTTGATATAAACAACAGCAAAACAGTAACACTGGCTAATGTTGCAATCTTTTGTCATACACCGCAAGGCACTGCGCATGTCTCATAGCTTATGCTGAAAGGGCCTATTGATGATACTACACAATAATGATGGCACTACACATGTAATACTACTGATGATAATTATACAAAGTGGTGATAACATCCATCTAGAACAGTGGTGAAATGTTCATCATATATCACACTTAACCTGTTCCTCCAGCTCCTGCTTGCGAGCTGATTTCAGCGCCTCGGTCTGTTCTTGCTCTCGCCTTGTCATCCGATTGGCCACCTCCATCTCTTGTAGCAGTTCCTCTCGCCGCTGTAGTGACTCCTCCTGCTGCTGACGTAAATCCTCCATCTTGTCCTCGATCTGCAGCTGTCGCTCTTCCAAAACCTGAGACACAACACAAACACATGTATAATTATGTAGTAGCTGACATTTAAAAACACTGCCATGGCTATTTCCAGCAAAATGTTTCCCATAACCAAGGCAATCACATGCAGAGTACAGTTAGAACAATGGTAACAAGTAAAACACCGCTAAATCCTCAACAGATTTAAATAATATCCAAAGGTATTAAATTTAGATGTAATTTTGAAAACAAATTCATCAGATTCTGATCTATTGGTCTTAAATCTATTGGTCAGATAGAGGCATAGTAAATCATAACCTGTTCTGATCAAATTATAATTCTCTAGATATATGCCAGAACAATGCTGTGTGTCTATGGTCGAATTTACTAAGAATTCAGAGTATGTGTTTACAATCTACGACTGACAAGTAGATTGGTGGTTAAAGCCATGCTCAAGGTTTTTTTCACATTTGGATGGCTATCAGATTTATGGGTGGAGGAAACTGGTGTTCCCAGAGTAAAACCACCAACTTTTGCAAAGGTTCCTGAAAAACTTTTTTACTTCGGTCTGCAATGGAAACGGTAAGTGTTGTGAACAATCAAAAAATAGACTATTATGTGACCTCCTTCATGAGCTTCTGCCGCGCCCTCCGCTCCTTATCCCATTCAGCTTCTCGCTTCTGCCACATGCGGGCCGCCTCATCCCTGCAGAACAGAATGACACACGGTACACTAAAATTCATGCAGATGAATTCGTCAAATGGTTGGAAAACAATTCCTCACGTCATCTTGTTGCCAGTCTTGAACCAACCCCAACTGATTTATCCAGGGCAACAGTGAACTCAGGTACATCAGTGATAATCCACTTATACAAGGTAAACTTCCCCATAATCTTCTAAGGCTTGGCTTATTTGTCCCCAGACTGAGATTGCAAACATCACACTTATTTCATGCATACAATTTTTGATACACACACAGTTATTGAGGTCTTTTCCTTTAAAGCCCTCAAAGTGAATGAACATTCATCCTTAACTTACTACGACGAAACTAATAATGTGTATACAATCAGTGTTAAATCCATGACAAGGACACACACATGAAGTGTGGACACAACCAGAAATATGAGGATCTAACCACTGACAGCTGACAAATTCAGCAACAAGTTATGGTTGTTTGAATAATCAGAGATAACCCACTTACTGGTACAACATGTCTAACTCTGCCTCTCTGGCCTTCTCCAAACGGATCTGGTCCTCTATGACCTGTGAGAGAGACGAAACCAAAACTTATCCCGGTCATGCATATTTGGTCTTCCACCAAATATTATAAATGTAATCAAACTTAAAAAGCTTGAAATGTGTGACACGCACATTTAGAAACATTTGCCTCAAACAAAAGCCAAAACCATAAAAACAATACATGTATTTTCATGTACATTAACAAGATTTTTGTATCAATACTATGGTACTTAAAACTCACTCCAATTAAAATATGCAGCAGCTAAGTAAGTTGTTTTGTACGTTACTGACTTTGAACCATTAATTCCCATTAGAACAAGTAAATGCCAGAACAAATCCACACAGAACCTTTAAAGCCAATACACTATTAAATTGACAATGGAGAAACTAAGAATATGTCTGGATAAAAAGCACTTAGAAAGTAGAGAGATTTTTCTGGCTCCCACACATGAAGAAGGCCAATAGCATTGCTGTAACACTGACCTGCTTCATCCAAGCAGCATCCGCCCTAGCCTGAGCTTTCTTGGCATTCTCTTGGCTCTGCGCGAACTGCTCCTTCTCCAATAAAGACTCCAAGATTTGACGATCAAGCTCCTGTGTAGTAAGCAGAATAGTTCGGGGTATATGAAATCCAGGATCAATAGTTAATATAACTGTTCTATGGAATTCACGGATTCCAAAAAGCAGCACTCAGAAACAGTAACTTTACCCGTAACTTTCAGTAATGTACTAGTTCCTGATAAGGTTTACAGAATTTACTGACCTCCAAGGGAGCACTGCTGTGATTTAATAAAATAAAAAAAAAAAAGAAAAGAAATAAATTCCTCGCTTTGGTACAATGACTGGAGCTCTTATTTCATAATGCTATGTCATCTTATCTCACCAACTCTTCTTGGATCTGTCTTGACCTTCTGCGCATGTGGGCAATGTGTTGTCGTAATAACACACGACTGTTAACAGAGAGAATAATTATGTCTATTTATTATTGCATTGGAGTTTTATGTCACCCTCAAGAACATTTCACTAATATAACGGTGGCCAGCATTACAGTGGGGGGAAACCAATCTACAGGTTGCTGTAGTGCATTAACACCTGGGCCAAAGAGCACCCCAGTCCCTCCCCAAGAATATTTCTGCTGTCAAATTACTTCTCTTTTTCAGGTGATATTTACCTTTACACATTTATGTACGTCATTTTGTTTGATACTTGATAATTCATACAAAATGAATACGCAGACTTTGTGTCTAAAATGAAGTTTTCTGTACTACAAATTCCTTCCAACAAAGATATTAAGGCACATTTCTTGTAGTTATAAAGTTCTTTATTTTTACATTTGAGTCAGTGGGATCAATGTCTGTCATAGTGTTCTCATCGAAATCATGAATATAAAGTTGAAACAATAGTGGAGTTCGGACTTTGAACTCTTTTCTCACTGAAGGTAGAAAAGGTCCTTCTGTACCAGGTGATGTGTTAGGCAACTGAAAAAAGTTTCACAAAAGTTAAGCAGAAGAGACGAACAATCGAAAAAATTGAGGAGGTAAAGTGCTCTTTGTGCCTTGGTACATGGTGAGAAGAGTGATTGGCAAATTAAACAAACGTTGGCAAACATTTTTGACAAGGCACAAGAAACAGTTGGATTTCTTTTATCTCCAGCGATAAAAGAGTTTGAATTCAGAGCTCCTCTACTGGTTCAGGATGAAGGCGGGATGCACGTGTTCAAATATTTCCAAAGAAAACAAACATTATTTAAAGCTTTTCCCATCTTACCCGTGTTCTTGTTTCATTCGTCTCTGTTCCAGGAACTTCCTCTGTTCTTCCATTTGCTCGATTTCCCACTGCTGTCTGATCAGGGCCTCTTGTTCCCTTTTCATTTTCTCTGCCTGAAACACAAGAAATTGGCTTTGATACCCTGAGTACCAGGAAAAACGAAAATGACTTTCACTTCCCTGTTATTGAACACTGTGATAATCATATAATTCAGGAAAAAACGAACAACTTAAGAAATAATTTAGAAAGAAAAAGAAAGAATAAAATATAGCAAACAAATGTTATTTATGGTGGTCAGGTAATGAATGGAGGACATAGGAAAAACTTTAATTTGTTAGGGCCGATCTGCAGGAATGAGAAAAAGAGGGCTTCGGCTTGAGAAATCAGCACAGGCCATCAGTGTCCATAGCAGTGTGCCATTTTCAGACATGTTGGGCCAGGACATCTCTACTAGTGATATTTTACCTACAAATCAGAGTGAGAAAATGTTTCCAGACTTCAAACCGCTGACAAGCTTGATGTGTTGCTATTGTTAAATCTTCTACACGTACCTAAAAAATTTATCATCATCTTTTTGCCGTTTACACTTCTTATGAGCTCATGATATGGAATTCCGTTTAGTAATCTGTTTTGATCATGCGAGAAGAGGAAGGTATATCTGGGAAACTACAGCACTTCATTAGGTTCCTGACAAAGTGTTTGATGAAACGCAAGCTCAAGAAGCCAGATACATTTAGCTGTTTTGAGTTCACATGACCAAAACTCCTTCCCTGTAGGACAAACAAACTTAAGTAGCTCTGATAATGTATAATAACCCTCTGCAGTCACACAGAATCCAGTCCATTTTGAGCATTTTATGCGAGTCTTTGCAACATCTAAGACTGTACATGGGCTACAGGGCAGTTTCAAGTCAAAAACATAGTAAATTACACATAAAAATTTCGAACTCAGCGGAATCCTGGGCTGTTGCCAAAGTCTGGCACCATATATGACACGTTTTGCTCATGTGCAATGATGCACCACTTGAAACAGCTATCTGGCTTATAATCAAAGGCTTTCTGCAGTGACACAGCTGATTTAGTCCTTTGATACTGACTGAAGACATTTTTGTTTAGTTAACCCATATCAACTTCTGCAGCAGTTGTCACAATAACACATGGACTCCTGTAAGTGGAAAAAATAAAACACCCCCTGAAAATAAACAAGGACAGCTGATAGCTAGTCAGAACAGCTGACATCTTAGTCAGGATAGCTGATATCTTATCACGATAGCTGGCAACTAGTGAGGATTGTTCACAGTTAGTTAAGATAGCTAGCTCATAGCTCTCCAGCACAGCTGACAGCTAGTCAGGACAGCTCATAGGAAGTCAGGACAGCTCATAGCTAGTCAGGACAGCTCACAGCTGGTCAGAACAACTCATAGTTATACAGTATAGTGGACAGTTAGTCAGGACAGCTCATAGCTAGCCAAGATAGTAGCTGACAGCTAGACAGGATAGCAACTCAGGATAGCTGACACCTGGTCAAGATAGTTTATAGCTAGTCAGGATAGCTGACATACCTGTGCTTCTCTCACTCGTAACTCCTCCATCTGGCTTTTCAGCACAGCTTTCAACTGATGTTCCTCCTCACGTTTTTTCTCTTCTCGTCTCATCGCCCTGGTGATTGCTGCCTGACGTTCATCTTCCATTTCACGGTCATATGCCTCCTTTTCTTTCCTAGCACTTTCTAGTCTCTGAAAAGAAGACACAGCGGCAATGTTGACTGACAAAAATAAGAAGGGCTGATCAAATTTATTCTGGGTTCCAAAGCACATAAATGCACGTTACAAATAATAATCTACATGTACACCGTAAACTGAAAGATTCCATGAAACTTTCCGAGGATTGAAATATGATAAATGAGCTACAATTTCATCCATGACCAAGTTACTTGTTTCACCTGATTCTGGGAATGCTGATCTTAAAAAAGGTGCCTTGGGATTTGTATGGAAAATAGGGTTATATCCTACTATAAACTTGTCAGTTTCGAAACCAAAAGTAATATTTTCTGACATTTATTTGCTTATAAAAATACACTGTTCTTGACAAAATTTAGGCCATTACCTCAGGGGTACTTCTATGTATTTTATTTCTTTCTACATGCGGTAAAAATAAAAGATTCCACTCAAAGCTTATTATATGTGACAATAACATATTACAGGTGCGAACTCACCTCTTCCTTCTCGTCTAGCTGACCAGACCAGGCTTCCACCACATGCTCCGTCAACTGCTCATGCTCAACCTGCTCACATAAACACACACACTTATAATTTGTATTAACATACACTGAAAACACAAAACACACAAGTTGGAGAATTTTTATATAATCAAGGCAATAAAAATACTAAGATGAGGCCATAATCAAAAGTATATTTGTTGCGGATAACTCAGCTGACCTTCTCCCCCAACAAGATAAAAAAAAGGGCCCTAGTTTTTAAATGGCTTTAGATGGAATTTCTTTTTTTATTTTTCTGTTCATGTTAATTTCTTTAAAATTCTTATCTATTTCATTAGCAAGAATAAAAAAAAGTTATTTCCCAGCTGACCAACCCCTATTTTTTGATATAGGGTTGCATCATGTGCAACAAAGATTTTTTGATGACCTGAACGCAATATTTGTGAGCAGTGAAGGCGTGTTTAGTTCATGACATTATTCCACTGTGGTTTTGTCAACTGATGAACTAACTTTCTTTCCACAGTACACATATTTTTACGCCACTGACTGTGTGTCATACCAGTGCGTCCAAAGTGGATTTTGTGTACTCAATGAGTATCAATTGGCATGTCAAATACTGAGAGTGTTCACACTGATAACAAAGTAGATTTTTTAATAATACAAATTAAAATGCATTATATGATGATAAGGAACCTAACCGATCAGGTAAATGTATCACAGACACTATCCTTCATAAGGGTGATAACACTGGTTTTAGGAAGACACTCCACAATGCCACTCCACAAACTATCCTTCATGAGGGTGATAACACTGGTTTTAGGAAGACACTCCACAATGCTACTCCACAAACTATCCTTCATAAGGGTGATAACACTGGTTTTAAGAAGACACTCCACAATGCTACTCCACAAACTATCCTTCATAAGGGTGATAACACTGGTTTTAAGAAGACACTCCACAATGCCACTCCACAACTTATCCTTCATAAGGGTGATAACACTGGTTTTAGGAAGACACTCCACAATGCTACTCCACAAACTATCCTTCATAAGGGTGATAACACTGGTTTTAGGAAGACACTCCACAATGCCACTCCACAACCTATCCTTCATAAGGGTGATAACACTGGTTTTAGGAAGACACTCCACAATGCCACTCCACAAACTATCCTTCACAAGGGTAATAACACTGGCTTTAGGAAGACACTCCACAATGGTACTCCATAAACTCTAGTATTAAATGGTCTTTCATCTTCAAATAAATTTCTTCAGCTGCAAACTCAAATAAATGACCATTTTTTTATAACTGTTGAGAAACACTTAAAATTCTCTTACCTTTCTTAGTTCTGGGTTGTTCTGTTTCCAATGCTCATACAATTTTTCTGTAGCAAACTGAAGACAAAATATGAAAACCAAAATGCATACATTCAGTATTTGCAATTTTTTTTCTTCATACATTATGTTAAAATCCATGATTTTAACTGCCACAGTATATGTACCTCATTACAAGTAATTTCTAATCCTTCTCATGCTGACAAAAGAGAAACTTCCACAATCCCACTACTGGGAGGGGGAAAAGCTGTGTATGCTATGGGCTCATGACTTGTACTATAAAGCTGCCATCAGAATTGCCACCTTGCTGCGAATCTGTTTAAGACGGGATATGTGATATTTGATTTATCCCTCGTGAGACAAAATACTCTGTTTTTCATTGAACAGAAACAGTCCTGTGTGGGACATATATTTCCATATCCTGAAGCTGATACCATATGTATCCCATGATGCAACAGCAAAGGCTACGTTGCAGCAGAACAGTTACAATGCAATTCAGCAATGAGAAAGACATTACAACATCACAAAGGGTTGCTGACGTAACAATGTCGATAAAAATTCCCAAAGAACAGCTCAGTAATTTGTTGCTCCTTTACGTAAAGGGAAATTACTGTTGAAAATTCCTCTTTTCTTCTTTTCTTAAAGGCAACAGTCTAGTTCTTAGGATCTTCTGTGAGATAAATTCTTAACAAGATTATTAAGAGACAAGACGGGGAAATATATGGGGTCAGTAATCCGCATGTTGGGCTCACACCTCATCAAATACTTACCCCATACATTTCCATATGATGTCACTCAGTAAACTGTGAAACTAATAAGACTGAGTGTGCACATGTACCTGCTTGCGTTTTTCCTCCCTAGCACTCTTTAATTCATCCACTTTTTCCCTCATATCTTCCAGGTTGAAGTTACCATCAGCCAAATCCTTCAGCTCAGCCTATGCAGGTAAATTGCAAAATTACAGTTACAAGAAACTTTTGAATTCCAGCCACATTTTTTTCCAAAAAACTCATGACATTCAAATGGCTCAAAATCAATAAATTCAAAAATAAGCACAACACCTGTCTATCGAGGAAATTAAACATTTTTAACAAGATATTCCGGTTTCTAGAGTCAACAATTAGCATGTCCATACAAAATCACCTTGAAATCTGTACAAGAATGTGGCATATACCTTAGCTACTATTGTCATTTGAACAGGTATATGTATATCAAGCATAACTATAGAAAATATCTATTCCTACATAAAAGCATCGTGAACAAGCAAAACAACAGGTGTACGTGTCACATAGGATATAATATGTGTTACACTTACCTCGTAAGCCAATTTTTCTTTTTCCAACATATCTGCGAGCTTCAATCGTCTTCGCTTAAGCTGAACAAGTTTGTTTTCTTTCTGAAATATTGCTTTATAGGCATCCATGCTAAGGAAAATAAAACACACATTCATAATCTGCAAAAGCAGTTAATTAACATGACCAAAATAAACCTGCTATGGTGACAAGATAGGATCAAACACTGAGGAGTATCTGTCAGTGGTATTCAAATCTAGGGAATAATATTTCACTTTCACAAAAAGAAAGAAATCCTAGGATTTGGTTAGCATTAAACACATTTCTGATTATTTTTTCATAATAAAAAACAACAATAAAAATACAGCTTTTCATGCCTTGACAAACTGTTGTCAGAAAAATCCACATCGCGATTTTATGTGACACCAACCTTCAACTGCCTATATATTTATTTTGAACAGCTCTGGGTATTTCTGATGACAGCCAGTGTCATAGGAGGAGGAAACTAGAGTGGCTAGAGTACACCACTGATCAATTACATGTATGTGACAGAATTTTCCACTTGTGCACACAAATATGCTCCCTCACAGGCAAGCTAAAAATAATGAATATATATGTAATGTTGGTGAATAGCACTTGCATGATATCAAATGAACATATCACACCATACTGTCACTAGCCTTCAAATCTGAGATGTGCCATGTGTGGCTCCCACTCCTTTAATAGCACTTTTGAAACAAATTAAAAGTGTGCATGTTACCAACATAAACCTGACATCATCAAGAGCCAGCGGACTATGGATGCAGGTGTGTTAAGGAGTGTAATAATTAAACTGCTACACGTCTCTGCTGAAAATGAAAACTGATTACCTGTATGAGAACAGAAAGCACAGAGTCTTAGGGATGAAAAGTGTGTTCTGCTCTCACCTGTTGTGGAATGACTTATCACTTGTCCATCTGTTTTGCTTTGCAACCTCCACATTAGACTTTTGGAAATAGCCAGCTGTGTTGGACCACTTCTCCCGGAAGTCCGACTCCTTGTTGCGTCTGTTGACGATTGACTGTTCATAGAAGTTCTTCTTCGTGGCCCAAGATGTGCTCAAGGTGGGTAATGCCATATCTCAATTCTGGATTTATTGGTCCAGTTCAGGTTGTCACAGACTGTACAAGCAAGATGAAAAATATACACATAATATTATAAGGGCTTTTCCTCTCACAGGAATCCATTCAGATTCTGGTCAAAATTTGCAAAAACATAGGCGTGATTACTGGGCAGTGCTTTTTTATTTAGTTTGGTGGAATTAAATTAAAGCTTAGTCAGTAATCATTATTTCACTAACAGAACAGCATTCAGGCTTATGGGTAGATGAAAGAGAACAGTGCCTACATCGAACTACCGCTCTGCCCCTAGTACCCAACATGTCTGTTGACTTGAAGTTATAAGTAAACTGCACTGGTTAAGTGGCATAAAAAAATTTGGTGAACAAGTAATTTCATCAAGGGTATCGCCAGTTAATAACCTAATGTTACCGTTTGAGTTTTTCATCAGATAAATAGAATTGCACAGGCTACTTTCTTTTATACTAAAAAAACACATCTGTTGTTTAAAATTCCAGTCATATTTAATATCTTCATCTGTTGTTCACTGAGAGTGAAACAGACCATTCATTTTCCCAGGTTCCGGGTCAGGCATATTCACCACATTACTGGTTTGACAACGCTGCACAAAGCTCTCACTGAACTATTCATGTTATGTTTGTTTGGCTTCTTCAGATTTTTACGGTAAACTATGCATTTTGAGATGAGATTGATCACTGATAGGGATGTACAAATTATATATGGGGGATAAGTAGATGAATGTAAAGAGTTTTTTTTCAACTGATAGGTACTGCCTTATTCGAAATTAGCCCTCTTGTTCAAAACTGGGAAAATGAGTTCTTATCATGTTTCATATAAATAAGAATAAAACAATGGAATTTATTTTCTTTCCACAAGTTATGGCTGAAATTTTACTATAGAGAACACTGAAGTAGCTTTTATTTCTTACTATTATACGTTAGGAAGGGGGTAGCAATGGTTAGGGGGTGGTGGTGATGCACTATAACTGTGCAATAAGCCACATTCTCATCTCGAATGGCCTCCAATTTTATAATCAAAATGCCAGGAGATCTTGCTGCTCACAGAGGGTGGGTGTTAATTTTCACTCATGGGCCTATGACTTAATTAAATCTTTTAAGCAGATCTTTTCCCCACCTGAATTAACTTGTTGCAAAACAATCGAGAAACTGAAAAAGCAAGTAGAAAGTGTTCCTTTGTAATGTTGCCGTTTTAATAGCCATAGAAAGTAGATTCGACCCCAAAATACAATCACACTGGGTGCTCTGTTCTGAAGAGTGTATCTGAGACCAGCCTGTAATGCAGATTTGATTAATTAGTACAATGATCAGTGCAGTGGTGCATGTGCATATTGTAAATCAATCACACTACATCTGAGGAACCCAAATTTCTGAATTCCACAGCCGAGATGCCAAATCTGTAAAATAGTACAGTTTAATTTAGTATGGCTAGGTTTGCCGCTATCACCTGGAATTAATATAACAGTGTTGTATTAGTCCCAACCATCACAAACTGATCACTGACCCATCTGTATCTTAAAATAAGCTGAACAGTGAAAATAGTGGAAAATATGTCACCATATATGTTAAGATAGAAAGCACGACCCTGGGCACACAGAAAGCTTCTCAAACAGAATGAACAGGGTAATTCCAAAACGCAGTCATAAAACGAGCGCCAGATTTCGTCCGTTCGTTGTGGCAGCATGTTTCAACATGTTACAGCTTGCCGACTTTTTCTAACAAAATGACAACAAACTGTTCCTTTTGTTAGCTTAAAATATATGTGATTTTGATATCGTTGAGTTAGAGTGCGCACTTGTAATGAGAAATTGCAGGGAACAAACCATTTAGGACAATGAAAATATTTTACCACATTTGTTGACTTCCGGAGCGCGGTTACTACTATTACTTTACTACCTCCATCTCGTCCAAGAAGAAGAGTTCATCTGTCAATCGTGTGTTCAGGTAAGGAAGTAACCTAAGGGAAATTTTGTAAATTTTTTCTTTACATTATACATATATATCCTTTTAATGTGAAGAATAATACAATGAGAAAGTACAAAGGTGAATACTGTGTCTCTGGGACGACTCGGATCTGGGAAACTTTAAAAGGGGAATAACTCTATTTAAACACCTGTGGCCTGTTTCACTGATGTTATTGTCATGTTATATCGCTTGCCACGACTACACGAAATATGGCAAGACAGTGACTACAAGACAAACTTATGTTAAAAATAGGATACAGTTTGCGACGAAGTACAATCTGATTGATGTAGACGAGGTGGCAACAGGCGCCAGCGTTTCATATTTTGCGAAGGTGTTAATCAGCAAACTTCTAGTTTGACGGAAGTTACAACAACAACATTAACGTCAACACCTGTCATAAAGGGATCAGTTTCAACCGGATTCCTTTCCAGGATAATTTTAGTTAATTTATTTGTAACCAAGTCTCGTTCATAGCAGCAACAAGAAAAATGTCATTTTTTTCAAAAATTGAACACAGATTTCAGCCTGTGCCAGACGACAAGCAAATTTTGGTTGAACCTTTCCTGAAGGCCTGCAACGATGGGATAATACCGTTTTTAGGTGAGAAACTCGAATTAATATCGTGCTTTGAGTACATTATTTCAAACTGGATTTCTCTTGACTGGTATTTTAATTAACGACATAAAGGTCATAAAGACGTCCGCCAGCAACCTGAAGATGGTCATGGGTTTCTTCGGGCTCTGCTCGATTCCCTCCCGCCATAATGCTGGCCGCCGTTGTATAAGTGAAATATCCTTGAGTACGGCGTAAAACACCAGTCAAATCAATCAATAAATAAATAAAGGCCTTAGGGCCTATAGCTATCAGTATCACATTCCTTTGGTTTGTGATGCATCGTAGTGCGGATGGCTGCATATCAGCTTTTATCGCTGCGGTTAAAAACAAGAGACTTACAAAAGTGGACTGATCCTGAGGCTGTAGTTGTTTTTTTGTTACAGACACTGATTTGTTGCTGGTTTGTAATTGCTATCATAAATCTCAATGCTTGTCATTTGAGGTGGTGTTCCCAAGAGCTCACTTTAGATGTAAAACCTCAACTAATGATATTTTCAGACAGAATTTAATAGTTCTCACAGTTTGGGTGAATGCTCTTCTCTTGGGATTGATTCGTTTTCTCTCTCCAAATTATCCGGGGTGCACTCTCCAAACTCTCCAGATCGGCAGTAAAAGAACAGACACAAACTACAAATTTCACCAGAACTCAGGAGAAGTGGGAATGTCAAAAAATCAGATGCCCCGTGCCTGTTGCTTTGACACAGACAAACATGTATATTGAGTATTAATTTCTCTGTTTCATATTCATCAGAAACGTAAATTGTCATACAGGTGAAGAGACTCAAATCTCCTTCAATTAAGGGGTGGCCATGATTGTCATGTGATTCTCCACAACCAAGCCACCTTGACAGAACAGAGAGGTTGGAGATCTCCGAACTCTCCACAGTGTAGTACTTCCAGTTAAAAGAATTGGATCATAGAGGTCCGGACTCTCCGGAGAGGAAAAAAACAACCCAAAATGCCCAAAGGACTGACATTCTAGCCAGTCACAACCAGTTCCATACTAACTTTCTTCGTTCAAAACTGACTTGTACATCTTCAGTGCATGTATTTTTCAAACTGACACGTGCTTAACCCACAATTCTGTGACTGGTCAGGGGTTTCCCCAGGACTGTGCCATGTTTCCATGTACCATAATGCTTAGTGCAAGTGAAATATTCTTGAGCACCCTAAAACACCGATCAGTCAAATATATAAGTAAATTAACACACAACTTGATTCTTGTTTACAGAATCCCTAGGAACAACTTTTATCCCTGTGAAGACTGACGTTGCTGGCAACGTGAATGTAAGTTTGTATAGTAGAGCATGATGCACATTTCTCCATTTACAGGTAGTAATGAGATTGTGATTTAGAATGGTCAGTGGTAAGCAGCTCTTAACTCAGTACTTTGTGATCAGTGCCTGTAAAGTTTTTGTGAATGTCATTTCTGTGTGCTTTCTCTCAAGAGGATGGCATGTTTTTTGTCGTGTAGACAGCTTTATTTTTAAAGACTGATAAATTTAGCACTTTTTAGTTTTCATCACTGATGTATATATACACATGGAATTGTATATATCTATTTTTTGGAAAAAAAGGACTTATAGGCTGAAAGGTTTGAAATCCAGTTTGGATATTCCCTCAATATGGCAACATGTGGTGGCACAAAAACCATGATAGATCAACTGCTATTGATTTTCTAGGGGCCTCCGTGGCTGAGGGGATTAGTGTGCTAGTGCAGTGTAATGACCTGCAGGACCTGTCACAAATGTGGTCGCTGTGAACTGAAGTCCAAGTCACACTGGCTTCCACTCCGGCTGTTCATAGGAGGGCCTGCCAGCAACTCTTTCCCTCCCACCATAATGCTGGCCACCATCGTATAAGTGAATTATTCTTGAGTATGGAGTAAAACTCCAATCAGTATGATGAAATAAACAAAGAAATCTAGTTGACACTAAATATAAGGGTGTTCAGTTTATGGGTAGAGGAAACTGAGTGGTTCTTCGAATGATACATGTAATGCACACGATACCTGTCAAAACTTTTTAGTCGCACAGGCGAACTCTGTGTAGTAAGGACAGCGTCGGTGGCCTTGTAGTTATAGTGTCAGCCTCGAAGTAGGGAGACCTGGAATCAGTCCCTGGTCGGGTCATACCAAAGACTTGAAAACTGGTGCTTGTTACTGCCTCATTTGGTGCTGGGCACCTAGAGGTTAGAGCAAGAGAACAGGACTGGTCAGCCCGTCCTAAGGTCTCCTCGTCGTCATATGACTGAAAAATTGTTGAGTGTGATGTAAAACCCGAACATGTATACATTCTGTGTAGAAAGAGCTGCAGAGAGTCTTCCAGACCCAGGTGCTAAGCCATATTGCCTCCCGACTGACATGTTGCAGAGTAATTTTATGAGTTCCAGTCTTAGTCCTTGCACTTCAGGTCTGTACACATGGATACTTAAATGTTGCGTGAGAAGTAACTCTGAAACGAAGATATGGTCATTTGGTGAATTAAAATAATGGTGCCGAAGAAATTTGTTAATTTTTTTTTCATTCATAGGGCATGTTTTATGTCTCAAAATTAGCCCTGTATCTGATGAATATTTTGTGTCAGGTGTTGGGAGATTTTGGAACTAACTTCACTGGTGAACCTACTGGTTTTGTAGGATCAGCTTTGGGCCCCCTTGTGGAACCCTCTTTGCCCACAAATTGGTTTTGACAACTACTCCTCTCTTGTCACGATTGCAGGCTGCTCATTGCTCAGATTGATCATCGGCCTTTTGTAAAATTGTAGCTTAAACCCTTTTTTACCCCCAAGAACAAGTCCAATGCAAGGACATATCTTCAGCTGTGTATTGAGAAATAAAAATTCTTAGTTTCATTCCTACTGATGTAATTGCTGTGTGTTCAAGACCCACTCATGCTAGTTTCCTCTCTACCTTACATGTAGAGTTCGACCAAGCATAGGTCGGCTCTGCCGAGTTTCATCCCGCCGTAATGCTGGCTGCCGTCTAATAATAAGTGGAATATTCTTGAGTATGACATAAAACACCAATCAAATAAATAAATGTATGTTTCATGTATACTTTAATTTACTTAAAATTGTTTCTGTTACATGGAATTGTTTTTCCAGAAACTCAGTAAGAAGTTCGAGAGTAACCGCGAAAAGTACACCACCATCAATGCCATGTTAGAAGACGAGGTGACCACTCAGGACGTTGACCTGGCCAGAACAGGGGGGCTTTGGTTGAAACGGTAAACTGCGTCATTGTGCAGGGATAACATCCACCAAGCACAGGTTTTCGTACTAAATTATCATAACATTTTGACATTTACATTTCGCGGGAATTAGAGTGACATTCTTAAAAGTTTGTATTTGGTGGGAGCCTGGTCAAGTTTATATTTTTGTAATAGATAAAAGTGCATCCAATGATGAATAGGGAGTGTAAGGTGGTGTCGAATCAAAACCGGCCATGGAACGGGAATTTGTAAATTCCACTCAGTCGCACTTGTTTGTGGGGCCGGGGTGGCAATAAACTGTCCACGATTCTTGAGCTGTCCATTGTTCACTGAAGAAGATATATTCAGCATCGTAAACATGTAGTCCCTGAATAAAGATTTAGGTTTTTCACTGCATCTTCATGAACCTATTGTGCTTGATGATCACGCTCATGATAGACGTCTTGATTTGGAGATTTTCAAGAAGGGTGCTCTCTGTTGTTTCGTTTAAATGTGACAGCCAATATTTTTAGCAGTTAGTCTGAGGGTAAGGTTTTATGTTTGGGTTAGTGACATTGATAGTCGTACAGTTTTTGACAACATCTTGATGATGTTTCCAGATGGAATAGATGAACATTTTTGAAAAAAAAATGATTATCCTAATGTTGTAAGTTTGCTTTTAAAATTATCAAGCTGTTGACAGGCAGTTTATAATTCACTTTGACATCTGTGCTAGTGTTGGTGTGCTGGTAAGCTTGTGTGTTAAGTTCTGCTATCTGATAAAGTTATGCTGCAATTTGAGTGACCGCCTCTGGGGCACAGTACTTAGAGCGCCTGCCTGGAGTTCAGGAGATCCAGGATAAAACCCAGGTTACGTCATACCAAAGACTTTGAAAATGGTACTTGTTGCTTCCTGACTTGGCACTTAGTACTAAGAGGTCACAGCAAGGGAACTGGACTGGTTGGACATTTGGCCTTTTGGACCCGCTCTGCCACAAGGCGGAACGGTATATGTACATTCTAAGAACTCCTTGTGGTCATATGACTGAAAAATTGTTGGGCATGACATTAAATACATAAAATTCAATTGATCACTGTGAGTTCAAGACCAACTCTTGCTAGCTTCCACTCGGGCCGCACGTTGGAAGGTCTGCCAGCAACTTGCGGATGGTCGGGGGTTTCCCCAGGGTTCTGCCCGGTTTCCTCCCACCGTAATGCTGGTCGTCGTCATATAAGTGAAATATTCTTGAGTACGGCGTAAAACACCAAGCAAATAAATAAATTCAATTGGAGCACTCTGTGGTGAGCTACTGGGTTTCTTCTAACCATTATTGTACATTGTGCATGTAGCCCCATAGTAAGTTTTCATCTTTGGGCCATCCTTAAAAAGCTGTTTGTTGGACGTAACCTGACACTGTGAGAAAGCTAGGCTCAGTCGTTCGGTCAGTCTTAGGGAATTATTTTTTTTATTCTGTCATTTTGAAAATGATATGGATTTTGAAGAAATTATCATGGGGAGAAAAATAAAAAATAACTTTTGCCAAAATATCAATAAAAACTTGAGTAGGCTATTCTCTGAAGAATCAGTAGAGTTGAACATATTTAAAATGAACATATTTCTAAAGAATAGCCTTGGGTGAACTAGTCTTACAATGTTTAGTACCGCCTTTATGAACATTGACGATATGCACCTGTATAAGATATGAAATGATGCATAGATTTTGGCCAAAGAATCAGGCTTTTCTCTTTTTTTTTTATCTCTTTTATTGTAAACAGTATCACTTGAGTGGATAATGAAGTATTATGTGGTTGAAGACTGGAGATATGAATGTTGTTACATGAGCCAAAGGTATGGTCGTCTTAGGTCGCCTATTAAACTGATGAACTAATTAGCTAGCTGCTGGGTTTCTCATTACCTTTGCTTTGGATGAGAGGATGATGTCCTTCCATAAAAATGTCAGTTTCAGCGCAAAAGAAAATAATATTTTGTGTCCTTTGTTTGCATCTTAAAATCCATTTTAGCTGGCAATTCTATAAGGCCATTCAAAAATTAACTCGAAAACAGATAGGTTGATGTCCGTAACTGAGAAGAAATACAGACGGTGTTGTTTCTGATGTTTCAGGGGACTGGAGTTTCATTGTGCCCTGTTACGTGCCCTTGTGGAAGATCATAAAACTGGCAATGATTCTGATAATTTAGGTGTCCTCGCTCGGGGGGCTTATGATCAGACACTGAGAAAATTCCATGGATGGTTTGCGCAGAAGTTGATATTAGTAAGTCATGAGTCTCTCTTGTGGTGACTTATTAGTAAATAACAACCAACAGTATATTATAATTGTACATTGTAACACATCATTTAATATGAACCGGGTGCGGAATCAAATCCAGCCTTGGGCAAGAAAATTAATATATTCCCCCAACTTTTACTCTTTGTGTTTGTGACTGTAAATTACAAATTCTTGACCTTCAGGCTTCAGGTCTCTTTTATGTTTTTAGAATCCATGTAAAAGGTGTATGTAAGTTGGGATTATTATATGCTGTACTCCCTGATGTATATAATAGTCCCAGTTGTAAGAAATTTATGTATTGGGTGGAAGTGTTGGATTCCTGTGTCTCTTTCAGGTGAGATCTTTTGTTACTAAATTTTTCTTTTTAAAATGATTTACTTCAGTGTGTCGATCATAAACAAAGGCTAGGCAATCTTCATGCAAGAAACCTGAACATTCATCATAGAAATACATTTCAATGTCTACAGGCTCTAGTTTTAAAATATAACCTTATGCTCCATTTTCAGGCTGTAACAAGAACATTGCCCACCAAGAAAAGCTTTTTGAAACTTCTCGTAGAATCCGAGGAGGCTATAGATGACCAGGTGAGAACAGGTTTTCCAAGTCAAAAGCTATGTTTAGGAAATTCAGACTGTCCACTGATTCATAATTATTTGCTGGTTAAAGTTTGGGAAAAATCTAAACCAATGTGATTGGCTAGAGACCACTTTCAGCCATTATTTTTAGCTGCAACAAGCAACTCTGTAAGCCCATCGGTCCATCCCATTTTCTAATATGGGTCAATTGGTAAGATTTTTGTGTTTGGCAAATTTCTCACATCCTGTCTTTTAGCATGGTTGGTCAAAATTTTGATACATATTTTTAACATTGGTCATTTGGACAAATTCTGACATCCTATCTTTAAATGTGGGTTGGTTTGAGAAATTTTTGACTTCCTGTCTTTTAACGTGGATTGGTTGGAGAAATTTTTGACATCCTGTCTTTCAGCATCGCTTGATTTAAGAAATTTTTGACACCCTGTCTTTTAACATGGGTTAAAGTGCAGGACAGTTCTAATGACTGTTATTAACAAGTGCTTATCAACATGTTTTTTATCCCTGTTTCCCAGCTCTTCATGGACATGTACAAGTTTGAACGAGAATTGTTCGCCAATGTTGAAGTCCTTAACGAACTCTTTGTCACTATGGACCTGGACGATCAGTCCAAAGTTTAACCACAATTTCAGGATGCGATATTTACAATGTATTTTATGGCAACACAGGGACTACATGTTTTATGCATACAGAATAGAACACTTTGTTTTTAGGCGTCTTACACTTGATGCTTTACTGCTGGTTTCATGAAGCACACTTTATTCTAAGTAAGCCAAGGTATATTGTAGCGACATGAAGCACACTTTATTCTAAGTAAGCCAAGGTATATTGTAGCGACATGAAGCACACTTTATTCTAAGTAAGCCAAGGTATATTGTAGCGGCATGGAGCACACTTAGCCAAAACCTGCACCAAAAACTTCACACCAAAGAAAGAGGATCTTAGCAGCTTATGTGACAGCTTCTGGTAAGAAAATGAAATAATTTGCTACGACGATGGGCATAAAATCACCTGAACGCGGCGACAGGGAAATAATAACTATGGTGAAGCATGCCCAATGGAAAAATCAGGTGTTTTTTCAAAACTTGCCCTTAGCATGTAAATTATGTAAATGAGAGATGCAGAGTTGATTGGAAATTGCTCATTTCCTCTGCCTCTCTCTTTCTTATTGCTCAGTAAAAGTCGGTCCAGGGGTATTGTTGTAATCATTGTTATCAGTCCGTCCCATCCGTTCACTCCGCAAATATTTTGTCTCTGGGATATGTTTAGCCAGATTTACCAGACTTAAACCTGCATGTGCGCGTATGCAATGTATACACATACAAAATGAAAATACGTGCTACCTTTCATCAAATAACCTGTTGTGCACATGAACATATCGGGAGAAAATGTCCATGTGGAGAAAATGACCAATGGTCAGTAGTTTTCTGTCTGCTCAGATTATGGCATATTCTTAGCTTTACATGTACCTCATTCTGAATCGCGCCATTAAGTAAAGCAGACATCTTGTCTTATATTCACACTTAGACTACGATAGAGGAATAGAAAACATCCAAAAAAGAAGGTGAAATACTTTAAACATTGTTTATAGAGTGAGAGTCAGAAACAATATTCCCGGAGATATGAAGCCTCAAATGGGTTATTATTTTCACCTTCCGTGAGAATCATATTTATGGTAGTCAGCATCCATTGTGCTGTATTTTATTCATTATTTATATTTTGATGTTATGATATTGTGTATTTGTATAGATTAAATATTTCTTAGCCTCAGACCTACAGAGCTTTACACAGTGATGTCATACATGTTGTGTTGTATGACATTGGCTCATATTATTGCTGGAGTAGGAATGTGAAAGTTGACTGCACAATTGGAGGGTGGTGAAACAAAGTGATTCTTTTCCACCTGGATGGTATGTGGGTGTGGAATGCCAAAATATCCATTTTCAGGAAGCAACGTCTTAACTGAAACATAAAACATGACCTATTGGGGAAGAAAATCACCATAGCTCATGTTAGTACGAATAATGAAATTACCCTAAATGACTTAAAATTTCACCCATGACTATGTTGCGCATTTTGTATGATTCTGAGAGTTCTACTGATCTTAGACAGGTATATTGAAATTTGTTTGGAAGGTTAGAGGATATTCTGCTGGAAAAATGTAAGTTTCAGCACCCAAAGTAAAATTTTATGACATTTCTTTGCGTCTAAAAATGCATTTTCCTGGGCAAAATTTTAGGTCATTTACAATGTGTCTTTATTGGCTATTGGTGAATGAAGGGATAAGTTAAAACTGGTCTGTAATGGTGCTATACTACCCCAACATCCAAGGTACTGTACTGCATATGATGAAAAACACCTATGAAAAAAAGTACAAAAAAAAGGAAAATTTAAGTTATTCAAACCTTGTGGATGTTTTATAGTTGGTAGTCTCACATTTAGGATTAATTAAGAATGGTTTGCTAAGACTATCACTTTGAGCTAAAGGGTATTGGAGTAAAAAATTAAATGTTATGGTTGTTCATTGGTGTAATTGATATTGCAAAATAATATATGTAGTTCAACGAATAATAGCTTTACTGAGCCATTAACCGTTTTTTTTTTTTCGTTGGCCTGAGGTCTCTTGTTCAACAGTTACTTGAGTTAATTGCCGAATGGTTTTATAGTTGGAGCAGTCTGGTTATTAGTCCTGCCGAAAGCAAAATATTACATTTCTCTCTTACCTTTTAGGAAAAGTAAAGATATGTTGGTCATTAGGTGGTCAAACTGTGGGAGAAAAAGAAATATTTTATTCCGGTTACAGGTACATGTATGTTAGCAGAAAAGGGCAGTCGAGGTGTCCCAAAAATTAGAAGAATGAGGGAAGATAGACAGAATTTTATTTCAGGCAAAATAGATAGATAGAATTTTATTTTCAGACAAACTTGATCCATATTGCCAAAAGAAATTGCACAAAAAATATGGAAATACATGTATATATAGTACACGAGTCAGTTGTTTACACTGTGTTTTGTCAACTTTTAATGCAGTGGTGTTATGTATGATTTACAATTAATTAAAGTAAATCTTCAACCACTAAATCCACTTTATCGGTGGAATTTATGAATACAATGATCAAGAAAGTGATGCTAAATACGATTTATTTGTGTGGTCAAAGATGCGAGCTTTATAAAACTGTGCAAATTATTTCTCTACACCTCACAATTCTGTCAGAATGTTTCAAAATATGTGGTAAAATGGCCGAAAAGGTTGAAGAATAAAGATACATGAAACTTCACATGATTTTCCACATAACTGAGTATATACAGCAAGGTCATTAATTGGTGAAACATTCCAAAGAATTACTTTGGAATTAGCAAAGTATCAGGGATTTACTTTTACCCCAGTCAGTGTCTAATTCTTCAAATTCTAATTTCTCGGACACCTGGTCTACCTTTTTGGGTAATGTGCTCATAATTGTAACAGGAACACAAAGTTTATTTTTTCTACCACAGTTAGTCGATTTAATGACAAACACATCCATATCTTTTTTTTCCAAAAAACTGGAAGAGTAATCAATATTTGGCCATCAGCAGTACTAATATCTGTCTCAATAATTAGAAGAATTAATTGGATATGCCTAATGTGGCCATATTGTTTGTCCAATGAGTTGGTGCTGATAAGTTGATATATCTTAGGAGATCTTCTCTGTAGATGATTATATATATGCCTTTGTTCATATTTTGGTCATTGATTTTTCATATTTATTTATTCATTTATTTAATTGGTGTTTTATGCTGTACTCAAGAATATTTCTCTTATGTGACCACGACCAGCAGTATGGTGGGAGGAAACTGGGCAGAGCCCGGGGGAAACCCATGACCATCGGCAGGTTGCTGGCAGACCTTCCCACCTACAGCTGGAGAGGAAGCCAGCATGAACTCACGGCAACTGCATTGGTGGGAGGCTACAGGTCATTTCTCTGCAATAGTGCACTAAGCGACTGAGCCATGGAGGCCCCCAATTTTTCATATTTACATGTATTTGTATAGAATAGTTCATGTAGATATCAGAGCATTTCTCTAGCAAACTCTTATTTTACTGATTGGTTCTTCATTATCTTGATATCCCATTTGGATGTGTTACTTTGGCTTGTTATTAATTGGGAATGTTGTTGAAAAACACCTTCTCTGACCCTCATAGTTTTATGAATTCATAGCACAGTAGAAATAGTACATGTATATTAATTTTTAAGTAACTTAACTGGCAATAGTGTAAAACATATCATAAACAAGTTCAGTGTGTTTGTTGGAGAAAACATCAGGTTAATGGAGGTTCAGTTCAAAATGAAAAATAAAAAAAGTTACCCTTTGTCCTGGCAAATCAAAAGGCAATCCAGTTAGTGGTCCTGACTTGTGTGGGTTTGACTGTCTCCTCAAGAAGAATGATAGACAGCATTTTCTCAAATCAGGCTTTTGCATAAAAAATATTGCACAGAGTGTAGTAATTTGTTTCTTGTTATTTTATGGATATTTTGTGCAGTATGTAATGTTATGGTTTTTTTTTTGTACCAGTCCTTGTGCCATGGAAACTTACATGTAAACCTGACAGTATATTTGAGTAACCAAGATAAAAAGTGATACACTATTGACTGTGGATATTGCACGTTTTCTCAGGATGTTAAATTATACAACTTTGTGGATTTTAAAGTTTCCTTTTATCATTTCTTGCCAGTTTGAAAACATATTTTAAAGCTTGTTATTGTGTGGATTTCTATCAGGTGAAATGTAGCCAGATGAACATTTGGGTGAAACTGTAGGTGAAACGGGCCCTGTGACCTGCTGACATTTTTGTATCTATTTACTAAATGTGTGGTTGGCCAGCAATTTCAGCAGAAAGTCTGTAGCGTTACAGAATATCTATAGTTACAATACTTTAGCATCAACCATGGCATTGCACCACACAGGAAGCATGGTTACGACAGCATTGGGTTCTTTTGAACTGAACGGGGCGTATACTCAGGTGCATTGCGTCCTTTTTAATCGCATAGGAAGTTGAGTTCTTTTGAACCACGGAGGCAGCGTGGGTACACAGTGGCATTGAGTTCTTTTGAACCACATATGGAAGATACATGTAGTTACAGCAGCATTTCAACCGTTTTTAAATCATACAGGATTCACTTTTAACCTCATAGCAGATTTGGTTCTTTTGAACCACCCAGGAAGGATAGTTACAACAGTACTTGTGAACCGCTTGTGATTTGCTTTTTAACCTCACCGCAGATGTCGTTACATTAGCTTTAATAGTTCCATCAACCACACAGGAGTACAGTGTCAGAAGCATTGAGAGTTACCAGTACATTAAGCAGGTCAGGAGTTGGGGGTTACACAGCATTATTTGAAGGGAAACGAATAGCGCTCTTTGTGGTATTTATATACCTGTATCGATATCTTTAAATTATTTGTTGTTTCTGACATTTAACAGTTTAAGTTTCAATTGCTTCCTTCACTTACTTGCCATGTCTCTTTGGTGCTTATTGAAGTGAGAATGGAATTTGTTTGAAGCTATACACAAATTTACAACCGATAAAGGCGTAGCTTATTTTTTGTTCCATGTATCAAGGTGTGATTAGCAGAATTTACAGGTCTAACCACTTCAGTGCCTACCTTACTTGTCTGATTGACCGAATACATTAGAACAATCCTTGACTGATGCAGCATGGTTGACCAGCACTGATGACCAGGTTGTCATCTTTTACACATTTTACACATGTCATGAAGACAACAGGTTCAAAATGGTGGACAGTGATCTGTCTTAAACAGTGCTAAAATTTATCAGTATGGATGTCCTGAGATGACAGGAATATAAACATGGCCTTTCGTTTTTGGATAATGTTTTCGTTACCTTTATCAGTTATCAGCTGCATTGACTTTGCCGTTGGTTGACAAAAAAAAAACAAATTTCAAGTGCTCTAAAGAGAAAAAGAAAATGTGATATTGTTTTGGACGCCACTGTATATACCTGTAGAAATTGTGGATTTGAAAACCTAGAGTTTGTTGAATGTTAATAATCTTCTCAGAGATTTACTTTAGGAGGCCGGTCAATGAATCTCAAAGACCTGTAGTCAGCGATACGATTAGCACACATACCATGTGAGCCAGGGTTTTGCATCCAGCTGAAGGTGATCCAGTTTGTGGTTATTTAGCGCAGATTGTCAAGACGAGCAGTTTTAGCAAAGTGAACCCAGTGCCTCTTCACAAAGTGAACTTAGCACCTGGGAGGTGACGTGTGTCTCCTTTGTGCCTTTTCCACAGCGCATCCTACACTGTATCTGTCCTATATATTGTCTATATATGTATATGTAAATGTGCTTTATTCATTTGCGGAAAATAAAGAATATTCTTCAACAAAGTTTCAGGTTCTTTTTCCCCGCATTTATTTGATATTGGTTGGCTGTTTTTGGCACGTAGAAGATCGTGTACCACAAAGCAGAACCCAGGGATGTATCATGACCGGTTGCTATCATGCCTGGCAGGATTCCTCCACAGCTGAGTGGTTTCCTCCATGCCTGTTGGGTTTCTTCCATTGCTGGCATGCTTCCTCTATGTCTGACAGGTTTCCTCCATAGTTGAGTGGTTTCTTTCATGTCTTGAAGGTGCACTACATGCATGGGTGATCTATTCCATGTCTGGGATGTTTCTTCCATGTCTGACAAGTTTTCTCCAAACTTGACTGGTTTCCTGCATACAGGTCTGCTCCAGACCTGAGTGGTTTCTTCAATGTTTGACGGGTTTCTTCCATGCCTGACATGTTTCCCCCATGTTTCAAAGGTTTCCTCCATGCCTGATGGGGTTTTCTGTATGCTGAACTGGTTTCTGCCATGCCAGTCTGGTTTCCATGCCAGCATGGCTGGTTTTCTTTATCCATGACATGTTTGCTCATATCTGACTGGTCTCCTCCATGCTGAACAATTCAGTTACACATTTAATTTGTTTCCTGCATATTTGACCGCTTTAATGCCATACTGAAGAATTCATTTATTTATTTGATTGGTGTTTTATGCCGTACTTAATATTTCACTTAACTACGGCAACCAGCATTATAGTGGGAGGTAACCGGGCAGAGAAAAAACCCATGACCATTCGTGGGTCATACTGAAGAAATCTTCCCTTATAATGCGGCGGCCAGCATTATGGTGGGAGGTATCTGAGCAGAGCCAGGGGAAAAACCACGACCATTCGTAGGTCATCGTGAAGAAATCATCAGCTACACGACAGCCGCCAGTTTTAAGGGTGGAAGAAACCAGACTGCCCCAGGTAAAACACAGGTGATGATCAGAGATGCATGTCATATGGGGTGGAAGAGGGAGTGGTCCATAAGAAATGCCAAGGTAAGACCACCCAAACAGTCCAATAGGAATTTGCATATATTGTCACCAAGACGCTACGAAGAATGACTGCGTGGGAAATCCAGAAATTTCATGTAAGTGTTAAAGGCTGTGATTGAGTCTGAATGAGTGTGCACCAGCAGTTGGTAGTTGAGCATTTTTACCACTGAGCCATCTCCCAACTCCCAACTCCCAACTCGGCTTGGAAACTTGAGCTGGTTTACATGAAGCCTCTCTCTGCTTTCCACCAAGTTCTGTCTGGTTTCCATATACCATAATCCTGGTCGCTATCATATAAGTGAAATATTGTTGAGTACGGCGTAAAACACCAACGAAATAAATAAATCACATCAATGCTGTCAAATTTTTGACTAAGATTATTAACACCAAATATGAAGACAAGAAATATTCATTATTCAGGATGGACAGAGAGCTTTATTTATTTTTTATTTCGGCTCAAGTTGATGCGGTCACATCATATACAGGGTACCAAACATAAACTGATAAGTGTGTCAATGAATAATGAATAATAAAGGTGTGAAGTTAACAAATTTTGGACCAGTCACCATAAGCAAACATTTACAAAACTTGTTGAGTTGAGAATTAATGGCTGTATGATTACCCAGTACCACAGTGTGAAAAAAATATGAAAATGTTTACTGGTAAAATTAAAAATTTTAAATTTAACTAAAATTAATTTTAAAATTAACTAAACTTTTGCCTGTGAAAGTAAAGGTTTACATTTCTCCAGTAGAATATCAACCTACCTTCCAATCTGTTCCGAACAAACCTCAAAACACCTTTCTTATATCAGGAGAACTTTCAGATTGAAGCAAACTGTGCCACTTAATCTTGAGTCAAATTATTAGTCATTGACTGTACACTCCAAAGTGCCACTAAACGGCTTCACATCTTTTATTTGATGCATGAACTTTATGCTACACTACACGAAATATTTATTTATTCACACACTACAATGAATAACTTTCTACAGAATAAATATGTATGCATAGATTACAATTATAAGGAATGATGAAAACAAGACATGGCCGATGCATAGCTCACACTTGTGTAAAATATGTAAACATACATATTTGTGGCAACAATTGAGTTAAGATACACAATATGTCATAAGATGTCACAATATATGCCACTTTCATACGCAGCTGATAATTGGCACAATTTCATTTCATGTAACCTAATACTTCAACCTTTTCAACCACCGCTGAAAGTAATGTTTCAGTATTTTCTTGGAAAACTGTAGAGTCTATAGAAATAGTTCTCATAGTTCTATGAAGCTTATACACATGGTGACACAAACAAATCACTTTTGGCTTTATTTTTACAATAACTGTATGTATGAATTACCCTTTAAAAACTGCTTTAACAATTGAAAAGGTTGAAGATTTACAGTAAACCACTAACTGTCACAATATTACTACAGACATTGTGGTAGGCCACATTTTAAAACTCTGTATTCCATCAACTGATACGCACATATTTCTATTAAGCCGTAGCAGATATGTAAAAATATTTATGTTTAATCCCAAAAGTAAGTAGATAATCCCTTCCAGAGTTAAGTTCACCGTCGATTTCATAAAGTTCACTGAGAGTTCCGCTTCAGATCAGTTATAAAGTTTGCACATCTGCTGGTTCATGTATCCCATGGCTCCGATTCCACTGCTCAGTTCCAGGTCAAGGGTTCACCCAGTACAGGACCACAACTTGACATCATATAAATGACTTGAATTTCCCAGTATTCACTCAATAATCGACCAAAATTTGAGTTGGTATAAATGAACCACACTCCCCTGCAGAGTTCAGTCACCAAAAAAACACACTTTCTCATGTTCACTGAGTATGAATGACACAGTCACTGTGTTCAATGAATATGAACCATACTTTCACTGTGTTCACTGAATGCAAACCACACTGACTCAGTGTTCACTGTGTATGAAACACAGCCTCGAGGTTCAGGAATATGAATCATACTGCTTCAGTGTTTACTGCATATGTCCTACTTTACCACTGTGTTCACTGAGTATGATCCCCATTTCCCTGTTTTCACTGAGTATGATCCCAATTCCACTGTGTTCACTGAGTATGATCCCTGTTCTGCTGTGTTCACTGAGTATGATCCCCATTTCCCTGTTTTCAGTGAGTGTGATCCCAATTCCACTGTGTTCACTGAGTATGATCCCTGTTCTGCTGTGTTCACTGAGTATGATCCCCATTTCCCTGTTTTCAGTGAGTGTGATCCCAATTCCACTGTGTTCACTGAGTATGATCCCTGTTCTGCTGTGTTCACTGAGTATGATCCCCATTTCCCTGTTTTCAGTGAGTGTGATCCCAATTCCACTGTGTTCACTGAGTATGATCCCTGTTCTGCTGTGTTCACTGAGTATGATCCCCATTCTGCTGTGATAACTTTCCTCGGGGTTAACACTTCTGACTTCTTGACATGTGGAAGTGCTTTAAGCTCATGACCGATGTTGAATGCAGTTAAATGTATGGGTCATGCTGTTGAACTCTTGACAATTAATTTTAATTCCTGGAACTCACAGTTTCATGCCAGTGAAAGCTTATGTCTCCAATTATGTCTCCACCGTTCCTGGATTACTTGTTCACACTTCATGGGTAGTTTTATGTCTCCACAGTTCCTGGATTAATTCTTCACACTTCAGGAACAGTTTCAAATCTGCACAGTTCCTAGATTACATGTTAACAACTCATGCCATTTGAAGTCTCCACAGTTCCCAGTTTAAGTGTTAACACTTCATGGGCAGCTTTACGTCACAACAGTTTCAAGATTAAGAGTTCACACTTCGTGCGCAGTTTTATGTCTCCACAGTTTCTAGATTAAGTGTTTACACTTCAGGCGCAGTCTCCACAGTTTCCACATTAAGTGTTCACACTTCACAGGCAGTTTCTAGTCCCCACAGCTCCTAGATTAAGTGTTCACACTTCAAGAGCAGTTTTAAGTCTCCACAGTTCCTATATGTATTAACACTTCACAGCCTGATTTACGCGTCCACAGTTCCTGTAGTAAGTGTTAACACTTCAGACTGTTTTACGCCTCCACAGTTCATAAACAAACAGCTCATTTCCTGGCCAGCCTTTCCCGCTTAGACGGAGGACTCCAGTTATCTGTGTCTAAGCTGTTCACTGTAGATATTGTGTAGATAGAGCTGCAGCTCTCCAGTGAAGAGTTGGACCGTGATCTGCGCAGTGGACGGGACACTTCTACCTCCGGGCTGATAAACGTCACTTGGCGCTGCTTCTCCATTCTGTAACGTACAGGTATGCATACACTGATTTATAATATGATTTAGGATGTGAAATTAATTAGAAGACTTTTAAGTCTAAGCCATGTTTTCGACTTATTGATGTATCAAATTTTCTAACATACAAGAGGAAGTTTGTTTGCCCATAAATGGCGCATTTTCTCAATTAAAAGCATACAACCAAAACTCACATTTTCACGTTTTTGATACTAATAAAATATCCCTCTGCTTTTCCAAATTAACTTGAAAAGCCTGAGCCTGGGTGTTCTGTATTTTATTGTGACAGTGTCATGTCATAATTTAAGAAAAAATACTGTTACTAATGGCGGAATGAAATAAAATTTCCTACTTTCTTGTTTACACATCACATATCAGGATGACTTTTCAGGTCTCTCAGTGACATTACCCTTCACAAAATTACATCAAACTTCCTATTTTACACATTTATTAACCACCACAAACAGCCCACAAATTTACATTAACAATGAATGACATTTCTACATTTTTCTTGGACTATATGGTCCTTAATCACTCAACCGACAGGTTCTGTATAACAACACAGGCGTATGACGCTGCTTGATTTTGTTTGGTATAGACATTACTTTACTATTGCATCGCATAATGATGTGGGTCTCATTTTTAAGGTCACAAAAACCGTTATTTTGACACAAAGTTGCCTTGACAATGGCCAATAAAGTAATACTGGCTACTGATGCCGTCTTATGCCATAGAATGTAAGCCACTGCGCATGTCTCAGAGCTTATACCAAAAGGGTCTATTACTGCTACTTACGTATTCTCACTGTGTAGGTCAAAGGTTAAGGGTTTCACGGGACTGCTATTCTCTGACCCCCCAAAACAGATGACCTCTGTGGCGTGGCGATTGGTGGAGGCAAAGTAGACGGCTCCCTTAGCTCTGGCCACACCCAGATAGCGAGGGCTAGGCAGACTAACTTGCATCTGACGAACCCTGGGGGAAGAACGACAAATGTTGGGTGGATTAGTGATCAATTACGTTACAGAAGTGAATTTTGAAAAACATGAAAAAAAAACTGCTGACTGCTGGCATTGAACCTGTGACCTCACTGGTCAAGTGCTTCATACATCAGAATGGGTCACAAAGCAGGTAACACAACACATGCTCTGTAGGTTTATCAGTTAGCCTGCATGCGTACAGTTACAAGAAACCTGAACACTCCCTTCCCTAGAGCAAGTTTTATCAGTACACAAAACAGTTCCAAGACAGTGGTTGAAGGTTTGGGTTTTACACAAGAATTTCACATCTTATTCAACAATTTTTCAGTTATATAAGTCATTAGAATGTATATATATATATATATATATATATATATATATATTTACATATATACTGTCTCTCCCTTTGGCAGGGCAAGTCCATGCCACCCATGCTGCCACCACTGGAACATAGACACCAGACATGATACCCCATGCAGTCACATTATACCAGCACTGGGCTGACCAGTCCTGTTTCCTTGATCTAACCTCTCAGTGCCCAACACCAAGCCAGGCAGCAACAATTACTATTTTTGAAATCTTTAGTATGACCTGACCAGGATTTATCCCAGGTCTCCCAACCCCCAGGTGGATGCTCCAACCACCATGCCACCGAGACAGTTATTGGGTCATAAGAAATGCCCCATGAACATGTGCTCAAGTGTATATTGCATCCTCTACTAGACATGGAGGTGTGCTTACTTGAGTTCCTGAGAGAAGGGAGGGATCTGTATGGCCTGTATCCTGGTGAAGTATGTGATGTACAGATATGGTTCCCTGTACACTGTAAACACAAGCAAACTTCGTTAAAAACAGCAAGCGGAAGTGTTTCACGGCAGACGTGTTGTACACGTCTTTTTGATTAGCTTGTCATTTTCAGAGTAAAATACCGGTATTGGCAAAATTAAACACACAATATATCAGATGTGTGAAAAATTACAAATGGTTCTCTTGCACATTAGGTTGATTATACAAATGAATATTGCAATAGAATATCTTATCTCAAATGCCTGAAAGAAAAACACTATTCCAGGAAAATGAAATTTGTATTCAATTTGTAGAAAAAAAGGGGTTTTCAATGCTGCAAAAATGGCAATACTTAGATCGTGGGACAAAAACAAGATTCACCAAAGTCCAAGGGGAGACCACTCCACCTCATGTCTCCGGGACGAGACCTGCGACCTTTAGCGTTCACAAACACACCAAACTCTGAAACATACAAGCGTCATCCCACCAATGAGTGTTATGAAATAAGATACATGTAAACATCAGCTTCACAATCAATCATCAATGTACATTCATCTGACATGCCCACTTAGTTTTTTCTCAAAAATAAGTCTTCACTTTATTTTTTATTACTTTATTATTTTTATTATTAAGTTGAGCGATGGCCACCATACTGAGAAAAGAAAGGTCCACCGGAGAGACTGAGATCAAGTTACAGGGACATTTACTGACTGAAGGAAATGGGTTAAAGCCACTACCAAGATCTTCACTATTCCAAGGCTGTAACTAACAATTACATTATCACTCAACAAGTTTTCTTTTACGCTAAATGAAATGGTTACCATTGAAACAGAGCAGGAATTCCTCAGGTAGACCTATGTCTGTAATGCGGATAACGGCTAGCGGAAAGCTCTGGTGTATGGCAGCGCCAAAAGCAGCAAATGCCAGGGAGTTGTCCTTGCTGTCCACAAACTCTGCAGGCACAAAACACACATGGTGAGACGTGGACGCTGTCACCCTCAGAAAAGGTACACAGAGAACAGGAATACTTCAATACACTCTATTTGACGATGATTTTGTCCACGACCAAGCCTGACTCGGAGAGTTCTATTGATCTAAGTATGGGAATTTCTTAAAGGAAATGTCATAAAAAACACGGAGTGTAATATTTTATGACCATAAAAATTCTAAAACTGAACTTTTTGGGGTGGGTTTTTTGAGTATATTTCAACAGTTTTGCCAATACATGAATCAAAGTATAAAAGAAATTTCTATCATCCCATATGGATTTTGCCTCTGTGAAATATTCACAGCCATTATCAAAATATCAATCAGCGCTAGGAACAAATACCCTAAAGTCTCACCCCAAGAAGAGATAAATTAATGACGTTCAAATATTATTTTTGGTGCTAAAATTTACATATTTCCGACAGGATATCATCCTACCTACCTCAAAACACCTCTTTAAAATCAACAGAACACTCAGAATCAAGAAATATGAGCAACTTTGTCATGGGTGATTTTTTAAATCATTTTGGGTAACTGAATATCTGAGACACTCAAGTGACTTACCTGACACAGACATTTTCTCCATGTCTACCTTGTAGAACTTGTAGGTGCCTATGATGGCGTAGTTGTTTGTGATACAGATACAACTGCAGGGCTCTGGGGCATTGAACTCCTGCAAAGATCAGGCAATTTTTATTCTAGTTTAACATGAAAGGCCTGCAGTATTTAAAAGTGCTGTTTACCAAATCTCCTAGTCTGCTACTCTTTCTTCAACTGGAATTAACAAATTAGTTTTCAGCCACATTTCTGCTTGAAGCTTTTCACAAAACAGGAAAAAAAATTCATCCCACAATATTGGAAGTTTTATTTCGAAAAGTAAAATGTAAAGTGTTTGATAATATTTTTAAATTACCTCCAAAAATAAACAAAAAAACACAGACATAATGAGTAGCCTGATGACATGGCTGCATTCTAGCTTCCTGTTCAAAATTAAAAGGATTTTGAGGGTTAACTTCAATGCTGTAAGCAAATGTTTCGGTTATTTGAGGTGAAAAGGACTGTATTTAGAGGGAAAAACAAATGATTTGAGCCATAAAATTTAGACGATTTCTGCATAACATGCATCAAGACACAGCCAACATCTACTGTGTTTCTGTGACCTTTTCACAAGGCATTGGGGCGGCTTGGTTGTTATAGGCATGGGTACAGACTAAGCCCACATGCAGGTTTATAGACTTGTCCTAAGCCTTTACCGGGCTCAAAAGGTTGCAGAAATAAGGTAACATTTATTTATTTGGTTGGTGTTTTACACCGTACTCAAGAATATTTCATTTGTACAGCCCGGGGGAAACCCACGACCCCCTCCGCATATTGTTGGCGGACCTACCCAGGTACATCTGAAGAGGAAGCCAGCATGAGCCGGATTTGAACTCACAGGGACTGCATTGGTGAGAGGCACTGGGTCATAACGCTGAACTGGCATGCCAGCACTCGAGACCACGGAGGCCCCTGAAATACGGTAACAGCTTGGAATGTTTTTAAGTTAAATTTTCACGGATTTTTTTTAAGTACTTCTCAAACTTGTCTTCAAACTTTTTGTGACTTAAGACTTCTGTGAAAAATTCTTCATAAGGAGACAACTTTTCTGTTAATTCTCACTGATCTCTGTTTGTCTTCTAGACCAGACATAGGCAGTTCTCTGTGAGAATGTCAACACTGATACAGACATCACTACATGTAAACTCTTCAGTACATGCATACTGCATTCCACCTAAGGTATGGCCAGTAAAAGTGCACTCAACAGCCTAAAATTGTACTTTTGAAACCAAAAGGTAGGTTTCCTGATAAAGGAATTAATCTCCGCACACACAAAAAACTTCCTTATTATATTGGACCTATACATTGAATGAATAAATCAGAATGAAGCAAAATGTATTGCTGGCAAAAAGCTCAACTCTCAGGTGAAGTACAGTGCTTGTTCCCACCATATATCCTACTGAATGTGCATTATCTCCCTTGTACCTGATCTCCACTGCCTGCTCACCTTCTTGGCTATGTAAGCGCCCTGCTGTGAGCTGTACTTCATGAGGACCACACGCTCAGCCATGCCCACGCACAGATAGTGGGCATGCGCCCAGGCCCCAACGTCAAACACAGTGCAGCCGTGGGTGCCCTCCACCACCTGGCTGGGGATCACCACACACTCGTCGAGGTTCCCCTCCCTCATCTTGGCCTCGATCACCCTCTTGTCCAGACTCAGGATCTGACGGTGCTTCCCTGTCAGGAATGAAGGAATGAATGAAAGATTATGGCTTAATGCCACACCTCCAATGTTTCAGCCATATTGTGGCGAGGGCATGCTTAAACAAGGAATTAGAGAATGGCTTTTGATGTAATGAGAACATTGAAAATCAAAAAAAATCAAAGGACATTTTTAAAATGGGTTAAAAGAACGAAGTGTCAGTTAAAAATCTACAACCACTGTATTTATATATCATAAAATTACCCTAATTCCTCAACCTTTTCACATATGAAAGTGGAACTTTCAGTGCTGTTTGTGCATATTTTTACTTTGATTTAGGAGACAAACCTACCATGGTTGGATTGGCCAGTTTCAGCACTTCAGAAAAAGTATCATTTTATCAGTCACCACAGAATAATACCTTTAAAATATGCTTGAAACATCTTGCAAACACGTGAATAGGTTGAAGAATTACAGTAGGAAAACTGTATCCCTGTAGGGAGGAGGGGGAGGAGAAGAGAGAGAGTGGGAGATTTAAGAAAGAATTGATTGATTGACTGACTGGTTTATTCTACTGGTGTTCTACACAGTATTCATATTAAGAGTAATTAACGTTAATTTGATCAATGAGTGTTTAACACCATGCTCAAGAATTTTTGAGTTTTGTGATGACGGCCAGGGTTACTGGAGTGCCCAGTGTTAACCACAGACCTCCTCAAGGCGAGAGAAATGTCAATAAAAAAAAAAGAACCCAGCAAATTCAGACAATTTGTACCCCTCCCTAAAACCTGATCAAAGGTGCAAAAAAAAATCAAGAAATAAAAAAGAATACGCATACAAAGTTTTATCAAAATTGGACAATATTTGAAGTTGTTATTGCGCAGAAATTAATGTGTGGCTGACCCCAATTATCATGAGCAAATAAATGATTTTGTTTGATCCACTTTATGAAGAAATGCTCTGGTACGTGGGAAGGTCTGCCAGCAACCTGCAGATGATCGTGGATTTCCCCTGGGCTCTGCGCGGTTTCCTCCCACCATAATGGTGGCCGCCGTCGTATAAGTGAAATGTTCTTGAGTACGGCGTAAAACACGAATGAAATAAATAAATAAATAAATAAATAAGAAATGCTCCTGAACCAATTGTTAATATGTGGATCTGACTGACGGGAAAACTAAACACAGCTGTAGAAACAAAACCAACAATAGCATCATTTTCATAATGACTGCATGCATTAATTCCACTGAAAAAAGTGCTTTAGTTGTCGAAAAGGTTGAGGATTTAGAGTAAGTGAACTTTGTCCTATACTACATGACATGGAAAACATGGTCATCCCACTTCATCCAAAGGAGTCTTTTCCAAAATACAGTCACCTACTGACAGGCTCTCCATTATACTGTCACATAGTGCCTTACCTGTAATCAGGAGAACCTGACAGAGGCCCGGTATATAGGTGAGCTGATAGACATTGTCCAGTCCCCCAAATCTGACCAGCACAGGCCCCGTGTGACCACAGTGTGGACTGTAAGCAAACAGACCCTCCTCAGCACCCAGTAAGGTGATCTGCAACACAACATAGGCAGCCATGGTTTATAAAACTGAGTCACTGAAACATTTAGCAGCTAGTGTACTAAGAATTTTTTCTCTTCAAAATTATCTGGATCGCTGGGCTTTTGTCATTGACAGCATCTTGAATGGCCTGTAACGAAAACAGGGTTATAAAAGCGAAGTTGGCCTTGACTTGTACAATTTGTTGTTCTCGTTTTACCAGTGACTGGTAACAGCAGACACGATTGATTGAACTTTTACATCCCTCGGCGGCTTGTTGTTCACAATTCACAAAAGGGACGGGGAATTCATGTACTCATGTTAATGGTGCAGGGCTTTGTAGGGCTTGAAAACGTTGGTCAAAAAGTGTGCCAGTTTCACGTGTGAATGCGGTAAATAAAACTGTGTGACCACAACAGCTTCCTATCCTTATGTGCAGTTATGAGAAAACATAAGCTAATCTGACTAAAACATGACACGGGCATCAGGAAACATGAGAATAACTTCTGCAACCTGTTGCAGAATGTTCCTATCTCACCTCATCAGTGAGTACCAGGCAGCAGTTCAGCTCCAGCTTCTTGCTTCCCTCCAGGTGCACCTCTGTGAAACCACACAGCTTCTGTAAGTCACAAACAGATCAGACATGGTGTTCAGTCACAAACAATATATGTCTAGGTAGCTTCATAGCTGTATTAAGTCTCAGCACCAAAAAAAAATATTTTATGACATTTATTCTAAAAATGCACTTTTTTCAGTGAAATTTTCACTCATTTGCTATAATATTATTGAAAAAAAGGGAAAGTGCAAATGTAGAATGGTGTGTAATTAGATCTAAACCCAGTTCCATAGCTTGATCATAACTAGCATGGCAAGACATGTCAAAGACGTGAGCTGTCATTCTAGTTACTCTATCCACTGCAAAACTGCAATAGCTTTGTGAAACTGCACCGTTTTCAGCATTGCATATCCAGTGTCATTCTGACACAAACAGTTGGTACAGGTATGGATGCACAACATTACAGATGACAGATCGTCCTGCCAGGAGTTCTGGGCCTCTTCATGATATACTTGTGTATTCCACCTACCCAGGCGCTGGTTCTGTTCTCCTTATCTGAGGTACATGTAGACACAGCTGCCTCCAACATGGCCACCCACTTCTGCTTCTCGCTGAAGTTTGACGCCATCAGATACAAAGTCCTGATGAAGCAAGAAATCAAGTTATCTGTTGTAACACAAAAGGTGATCATTCCATTTCCCCCCCAAAAAATAAAATAAAAATTTGAACATTTTCTTGACTTCAGGAAAATTTAAATGACACCACTCTGTAACATCCTTTAGAGACTAGTGTCACAAAGGTGACAAATATAAGTTCAGCACAAGACAATTCTTTTTCACAGTAGCCTCCATTGTCTGGATTGCCTCCCTTGCATGACTCACCTTCCTGGCCAGCAGGTGGTGTGAGATGTCATGTCCAGTCTGATGATGTAGGCCAAGTCAGTACCCACTGTTGAGGACAGCTCTGCTGTAGTGACCGCAGAGTGGACACTGACGTCTGCGTTAGGAGGGTTGAGATCAAATGTGTCAGCTGGTGAAGCATCAGTCTCCTCATGAAATATCATCAACAGCGACCCTTCCAACCTCAGCCATTTCTTCTCCCATATAGGCTTGCTGGACCTACACAGGGATAGAGAGATAACAAAAGAATAAGATATCGCAAACAAATCATTTATGATGGTCAGGTCATGAATGGAGTAAACATGAGTGTGTGGAATAAACAAACTTAAATTTTTCATGGCTGACCTGCAGGAATTAAAGATTTTAGTTTGAGAAGTCACTACAGGCACCCAGTGCTCTTTTCCTTAGGGGTATATTCCATTTTCAGACAACACTCTAGGCCAGGCCGAAGACAAAAAATTATTTTGATTATAATTGTTGGCCTAAATTGGTCAAGGTGGGAAATCGAGCTTAACTAATACACTAATGGCAACGAAACCAATATTACTTATTCTATACAGATGTATTTGTGATAATTAGGGATTTACATTTGCTGATTCTGTATTTGCAAAATGACATGTTTTTATTTTGAAAATTCCACTGCAGCAAATTTAGAATTAAAAGAAATAAAACTTCTACATCATGCTGTTTCTTTTTTTGTTTGTTTGTTTAATTTTATTCCCTCCTCCATGCAGGAAAAATCCTCAGGCAAATCTGGTAAACCTGGAGGCAAAAACTTTGTGGTCTTAGTAAATCAGTCAAAATTACTGGTTTGTGGCCTTAGAAAGTTATGGCTTTAGAAATCAGTCAAAATTACAGGCATTAGACACTATTTGTCACCAAACCACTGTAGTCACTTTCCAACAGTGAGGAGTAGTCTTTGCTGAGCTGTCTTCAAGCCACTCACCAAGTTGTCTTGAATCTACTCTCGAAAGCTGTCATGAAGCCACTTACCACTCACCACTCACCAAGCTGTCGTGAAGATACTCACCGTGCTATCTTCAGCCAGCCCTGTGTCTTACAGGACTTCTCCAGCTCTAGGGTGGGGTACAGTTGGTTGGGTTCCGTTGACTTCAAGGTATCCATGATCTTAGCGAAATGCTGAGCGTATTCCGTGGGCAGACCACATGTGGCTTGGACAGAAGCCTGACACTTGGGATGCACAGCGAGACGACATTCTGGTCAAACACAACAATCCACGTTTAAAACTTTACTGATGTGCGCCAGAAACGGCTGGTATTAGTCGACGCCTAATTTGGTGGATTTTTGAAGAAAATTAGCCAAAAAAGCCTGAATTCCATTAAACTTATTTATTTGTTTGTTTATTTATCTGACAACGTTCAAGACCGTATCCGTTACAAATGCAGTAACTTAACCATCAGAGCCACTGAGGCCCCTGACCTGCTTCAGCTAAAGAATGTTTGATTTGTACAACAGAGGCCAGGATAACTGGTGAGTCGTATAAAACCATTTCCCAAATTTGACAAACACAACAATAGCCTGTTTCAGAACATGAGAAAATAATCTTTGTAACTGATTCAAATAATTTTGTTTTTTTGTGTTATATTTTATAACATACTGTTGCATAACTCGAGTAAAGCTGGGACAAATATAACATATAATATTAAATAACCACTAATTATGAATGAATTTCTTTTTTTTTTATCTTTTTTTTTTTAAAAATAAATATAAAGAGAACCAAAGCTAATTTAATCTGGATATTTGTATTACCTTGACATTTAATAGCCTGCTTCACAAAGTGCACACTTCCCAAACACACAGCACACTTTGTGGCTTTTGTGTTGAGGCCTTTCACAAACTTGTGCGGTATTTTATGATGCATCCTCTGCTTGGCTGGCTGTGGTGTCTTGGCGGGCTGAGTTATCTGCCCTTGGCTCGCTCTTGGCATGGTCAACGGGATGGGACTGAGCTGGCTGCTGGGAGAGTTAGTGATGGCAGAGACGGAGTTGCGGCTTAGCGGGGTGCAGGGAGTGCCTGAGGGTACCTTGTCTAGCAGGGGGCCTTTCAGCTGTAACACTGCCAAGAGAGAGGTGTGAAAACATGGCTACTATAAGATCAACACCTGTGATTCCAATCACTTGACAGGTGTTAAGTATTTTATTGTAAATGCAATGAGTTTAATATTTATCAGTTTATTATCATTCCAGACATGTAACTTTTATCAAAAATGGGGCGCCAAAGTCTATTTACAATGTTTTGAACTTTAATAGTAGACTGTTCTGCCTGTTGTTTGCATCCTACCTTTGAGCCAGAGATTATTTATTTATTCATTTGATTGATGTTTCATGTCATACCCAGGAATCAAAAATATTTCACTTAAACGACACAGGCGAACATTATGGTTAGAGGGAACCTTGTAGGGCCCGGGGAAACCCTCGACTATCCACAGGTTGCTCGCAGACCTTCCCACATACAGCTGGAGAGGAAACCAGCCTGAGCCGAAATTCAACTCACAGGGTCCGCATTGGTCGGAAGCTTCTGGGTCATTACGCTGCGTTATTAGCGTGCTAACCTATTGAGCCACGGAGGCCCTCATGAGTCTGAGACTCCTATCTTTTAACATGGGCCATTTCCTTATAGAGACTATACCCGAAAATTTCTACATTGTGACTTTTATATGCCTTGAACTGATAAAGTACCTTAACACGCCATAGACTTAAATAGCAGTAAAAGAAGACAAACTAGGTTGGAAAATCGTGTTTTTATGAACTTTTTATGAGCGATAAGCATAAACTCATGATGTTACCATACTGGGCCCACTTGCACAAATTCCTCTTAACGTTACCAGCACATAACTACTACGACGTCCAGCATTGTAGGCATTATGTCGTCATGACTGTTACGTTCTTGTAACATTAAGAGGGTTTCATGCAAGTGGGCCCTGGTCTTTGTGTCTAATGGTCAATCGATTGGTTAAATTTTTGATATTCTTTCTTGCTTACACTGGCATTCAGTCTTTCAATCATGTGCCATTTGCTGAATGAGAGGCCTGAATGCAAGACCACACGTATCATCACATGAGGAGTCGCTGCTGCTGTGAATTTGTCCTTATTGTCAATGTGATACCTTCATCTCTAACTGAAAATTTATGAGGTCTCTTAATTTCAGCAGTCAATTGTCAAAGTGATCATGTAACAGGCCAGCTGTTAAGAAGCTGTCCTTGAATCAAACTGTTTGCAAAGCAATTTATTTCTCAACAATTAAGCCTACAAGCATGCGCACGTTCTGCTGACTGCTTGTAGTTCTCCTGCCGTAGTTTGTCCACCTGCTCCTGAAGTCTTACACAGCGCTTCCTCTCTGTCTCAAGGGCTGTGTTTAGCTCCTTCCACTGGACGGCTACGCCTCCTGCCGCAGTGTCCTTAGACCTGAAGCTGAACTGTCAAACAAACAGCATCTGGCTATTGATTCTGAGTTGAGCTAAGTTGGTCGTCATAATGAACAGTACACACAATGTATGAAAGAACTCATTTCAAAGAATCCACGCTTCTTGGTGGATTTATTTTTTTTTATTTGATTGGTGTTTATTCCCCCAGTATGCCGTAATCAAGAATATTACGCTTATACACCAGCAGCCAGCAGGATGGTGGGAGGTATTTGGACAGGGCCATGACCAACTGCAGGTTGCTGGCAGACCTCCCATCATACAACCTGAGAGGAAGCCAGTATCTGGACTTGAACTCACAGAGATTGTATTGGTGAGAGGTGAAAGGTCATTTTGTTGATGGATTCTGGGAATGCAGCGGGCATCCATTCAAAATGAAAAAAAAAAAAAGTATTTCTTCGCCTAGCCGTGGGAGACATTTCCACACAAAAACATTTTCCCTCAACATTTGGAGGAAATTTAACAAACCTATTTTTCTGCCTGACTGGTGCTTATGGTTGGAGGGAGACGGAGTGCCAGCGGTAAATCACTGATGTTTGCTAAGTGCCTGACTCCTGCCTAACACCAGTAACACTCTTAAGTCTTCACAAAAATTAAATTCCTGCGGTGGAACAAATTTAACAACTAGATGAAAAACTTGTCTGATAGATATTACAAAGACCAGGATGAATTGTCATTGACAAAACTGGTAATCTGATGCCATCAATTGTATAGAGAGGTCAAAAACTACCTTGCTCTTTTTCTTGTTGGATTCTTTCTTGGTCTGGAGATAATCGATGAGTTTGAAGAGCTGCTCACTGTGCGACTCGTAGCGGTACTTCTCCAGGAAATGCCAGTCCTGACAAAACAAAGAGAAGAAAACTGATTCAGAATAGAGAAATTTGTACATACATGTACAATTAGAACTACTACAATATGTAGTAGTAGCAGTAATTATTATTTATTATGTCTTACTATTTATTCACTGTATTAGTAAGTCCATGAATAGGAAAATTCCTCAGAACGTTTTCTATCCCAAATGTTATGTAAGTACTGAATCACTTGTTCCAGGCATCAGGTAATATGAAAGATTTGGAGAAAAAAAAATGAGACTGATACAAAAACGAAAAAGAGACTTATTTATTTTAATCCTGTTTAAGATACATTCAACAATGTTTCACTTTAACCATGGCAGTTAATTCTACAGGTGAATAAACTTGGGCGTCCAAGGTTATCCTCAGGCCTATGGCGATATGTCGTTAACAAATGCAAGACTGTTCAAACTGCTAGAGGAGGGCAGTCAGCCAGTTATGGTCATCAAGGCCTTACACATCAAGGATCCACAAATATAAGACACAGAGCTTTACACACTTATGCTGTATAAGTGTATATCCAAATTTGATTGTGTTAACTGACTGTGTTTCACTTGAAGGTTGACGCGTAAAGATGGGCTTTCATGAGCACATAAAGGACATAAAATTATACTTTTGATGCCTCCACTTAATTAATTAAGCAATTAATCGGCCTTCATCAAAATCCTCCACAAGGCCTTAAAAGGTGGATAAATCAAGAAAAATGTGTCACCTCAAAAAGCTAAACCTCAGGTAAAGTACAGTAAGGCAGCAGGACAGTGATATCATTCTACTGACTTCAAATGTTCCTTTCCCTACTCATCACAGTGACGTCATATTAAAGACAGCATGATGCTACAACATAATCTGATACATTGCTGGCATTGCGCTACAACCAATTTTTGATGTAACAATGCCTCAATGTCCTGCCTCACACTAGATGCCACACAGACAAGAGAACAGACATGGCCACATTTGCATACATCGACCTTTTAGGCTGAGTGATAAACAGTACCTGAAGCTTCTCCATGATGTTTTCCAGGTCGACCTTCTCCCCAAAGATCAGCTCAAACTTGTCCATGGCCTCCTCCAGGTTACGAGTCAGTTTGTGGTTAGATTCCCGTAACGTCTGGTTCTCAGTGATGTAACGCGATATCTGAAACAAAAAAGCCATATTGCATATTTGAGTTCACCAAAAAATAAGCACAAATTCACAACAGCTGTGATATCCGCAAGAAGTTGATGTCATCCCCTCAGTCTACATGTAAAACGACAGTATGACTGATTTATTTATTTATTTATTTATTTAACTGCTGTTTTACACCGCACTCAAGTATATTTCACATGTACGATGGAAGCCAGCATAATGGTGGGTGGAAAGACGGCATGGTATTAAACACGTTGTTGGAACAACAGACACAGTCACTAAAAGATCTGGCCTAAGTTTCATGAAGTGCACTTAGTGAAGTCAGCCCTTACCTACTATGACAACCTTATATTGTAAGACGTATAAAGTTCACTTAGCTAAGGGCTACTTAACGAAAAGTACGCTTCACAAAACAGTTCAAGCCTTGGACTAAAGCCCACTTCTCCTCTCAGTTTAAAGCACTGCAGGTTCAGTAATAAAAATTAAAAAGTACCTCCTCCTTGAGTTTCACTTGTTCGTTAGCCTCAGCATTCAGGTTGTCCTTGTGCGTCTTCAAAACCATCTCAAGTTTGGCACTTGTCTGTTCCAGCTCCCCTACCTGTAACCATGGCAACACAACATATCAATGAAAATGACAACGCCCAGAAACACACAACAACAGTGCCGTCCTTGAAAAAGTCTTTGTTGGCAGTAACCCGACCCAATCAGAAACTAAGATGTGGTAGCAAGGCTACCAAAGCACTCACTTTTAGGGGATAGATGGCAAGAAAGTAACAAACAGATGTTAATGAGATAGATAATTAAAATTAATATAGTTTTGAAAGTTCATAACAAACTTGTGAATGGTGTAATTTTTGAGAGAAAACTGTACCATTGGCTAAGTTCAATACATGAAGTAGTTTTTTAAGATACATTTTGAGGAACATTGCTTTCCCTGTTACTAGGCACCTGAGGGTGAAATTTGTAATTTACAGTAATTAATACCCTTGTGTTATTACGCTCTAATTGTGTGCAAAACCCGAGCTTAGCACATAGAGTACTTTTTAAGATACCACCCTAAGAGAGAAAGAAAGCTGTCTTGCTTTTGGCACTACTGATACCTGTCCGCAAAATTAGAAGACTAAGGGTAATACCTGAGCATTGAGTTTGTCTATGGTACAATGAGCTTCCTTGAGCTGTTGGCTGATAGAGTCCAGCTCCATGCTGTACATGGCTTTACTGTTGTCCAGCTTCTGCTTCAAATACTTCACCTTGTCACACGCTGCTTGTCTGTTAGTCAAGCAAAAACAGAAGTAGAAAGTTCCTTTAATTGTTCATTTATTTTATAGCCTTGGTGATTTGACTGTTAGGGCAGGAGTGCCGAACATCAGGCAATACAAATGATTTATTTATTTCACTGGAGTTCCACGCCATACTCAACAATATTTCGCTTTATATACAATGGTAGCTAGAGTTACAGTGGGAGGAAACCGAGCAGAGCCTGGGGGAAACCCATGACCAATCGCATGTTGCTGACGGACTTTCCAATGTACAGCTGGAAAGGAAGCCAGCATGAGCTAGATCTGACCTCAGAACATTTGATGAGAGGCACCTCTGTCATTACGCTGCACTGGCGAGGTTACCACCTTGGCCACAGAGGCCCCGTGGGTGTATCTACGTTCGCCTATGACAGTTGATTGTTCAGAAAGTGGCTAAAGTGGTATTTCGTGACCAAATAAACCCATTTTCAGAAGTCCATTTAAAGTGGGGACAACATATGCAAATGTTCTTTTGGTATCCTAAAAAACTGTGTCAGTGGAACTTTATAAAGCTTTAACACAAAGTCAAAGTTGGACTAAGCCTAGGATTCAATTTTAAGGACACTTGAACACTTGAAAGTACAGTACATGTATAACTATTTTCCTCACTTGGCTTTCTGCTCAGCCTCCAGTCTGTGGCTTGTGCCTTCGAGTTTTTCTTCCTTCTCGTCAACAGCCTGCTCATACTTGTGACTAGAACAGTGAAAAAGCAAATATCTTCTGCTTGAAAACTTTTTGTTACAAAACGAACATTAAGTCAGTGCAAATTACAATGTGTTAAGTTCTACAAGTATCACCTCACACAACACTGAACTAGAAAGGGTCTTCTTTCTTTTCTCACTGTATCCAGTCTACTTCATTTGACTGAAGTTAAAAGTTATGCTGCAGCATTTATTGGTAGAGTAAACCAGAGGCTGCAACATCAGGTGCCTGACCAACCTCAAGGCCAAAAGTCTAACTGAACTGTTAAGAGGACTGACTGGCCAGGGGCCCACCAGTCAGGGTGAGAACACTGCCTTCGCTGAACAGATGGCCTTCATCTGTTCCAAATTCTGAATTTGTTTGGGATAGTTTGGGCAGTTCAGTGCTTAATGTTGGCAAATGCATACTACTCAAATCTTATCTAAAGCATGTCACTTTTATATGCATATATTTAATATGACTCAATAGGCTGACACTTTCACATTTCCCGACACAATTATTACATATCACACATAAATGTGCATGATTTTGCATTCAGTTCATACAGGAGGGTGATTAATTAGTAAATGATTCCATAAAAGTACACAGGTGATTTACTACGGCTTAACTTTTAACATTTCACAAAGAAAGAGGGTTTTTTTCTGCTTGAAAAGCCATATGGAATGAATTAAGGAATGAATATGGTTCAACATCACTTCAGCAATATCACAATGGACAAGTTTAAAATCGGGAGAGAGTTTTCAATGTGACAATAAGAACATTCAAAATTAAACCCAAGTAGAAAAGATATTTTTAATACCAGCTTAAATAAAACCATATTCACTTTTTTTTATGCACACATAAAACACATCATCTCACAAACTGTAAAAAAGACAAATGGTCTTTACCGTATTGTGTTGAATTCCGATTCTTTCTTTTCGTAATGTTCTATCAGTGCCTCCAGGTCTTCGATGTGAGCTTCTAACTCTCCACAAACATACTTCAGCTTTTCAACTTTCTGTGAAAAAGGCGCAGAATAGACTTTTGCATAAAAACAAAATTTTCACCTCACATATTTTCGAGACTAACATGGACTAGAAGAGAGAAAAACAAGTAACACTAATAAATCATGTCTCACAACATTAAAGGTTTATCCAGCTTTTCAGGAAAATAAGTGGGAAGAGCTAAAAAAACTGCAAGGAACAATCAGGAGACGTACCTACTGACCTAATTACTCATTTCACTTTTGTTGTAGAAGCACACAACAAATTCTTTTTTTTTTTTAGGATTTAAGACTCTATAATACTCTATTAGTGTGCTTTAGAAGCCCACTTTTGTGGATTACACTACTTTTGAAAGATTTCTCCTGCCCTGAACACAAATGAATAGAATGGATCCAAGAACTTTGTGTCCAAGCAACACTAGCCTATTCTAGCAGTGTTATCATACTTTTATCATACTCAATTTGAAAATTTTTTTCTGCACATCGATGGTGTCTAATTCCCCCAAATAACCAAGACCCTCAATTTAAGAGCAAAAAACTTGATTTACATCGACAGTCCCTGGCTAGTAACTAGCTGAGACCCTCCCTAGCTAAGTGGTGTAGAGAGTCACAAAGCTAGCCACTAGGCAATGAGGTCACATGTGCTGTAAACACAGCTTCTGTTGGCTTCGTCGCAGCCCTACAGCAGGCAGTTTGCTAGATACTTGCATCAGGTGAGGTGGAAGCTTTCCCAGGCCTCTGTCGGTTTCCCTTCACCCTAAAACACTGTCTGCCATCACACTGGGGAACAATTCTTGAGAGGCATACAGTAATAATCTAATCTCTGTGCATATGTTATATTTCAGTTTCAGTTAGTGGGATCACTAATTTCAGTAATTTGCAGACCAGGTCTACAAGCCTGCAAACAGGTGCCCGACATTTTTGAAAACAACCCTTTGGACAAAGGGGTATGACCAGGTTTTCCATGTTATGTAGTACTGAACAAAGTTCACATGGGTCATGCCACTTCCACCAAAGGTGTGTTTTCAAAAATGTCAAGGAACCTATTTGCAGGCTTGGGTCTGTATTTATAACGTCACAGATGTTAAAGATAAACTTTTCCACAAGCAATGTAGATGTGCACATTATAGTGGAAGCCTAGTTGTCATGAGGGAATGTTAGAATGAGCATATGGTCACTAAGGCCTGCAAACAATTTCAACCTACAAATTCCATGTCCAAGGCTGGAATTGAACACACAATGGCCTGGTTTGTCTTGGTGTTTTAACCACTCTGCCAGGCCATCCTTACACAACTGTTTGGTGGGTATATTTTAGGTCATAGAGTCGGATGGTAGGGAACCCTTTTTTCAACTCTGGCTTTTAAAAAGATTGGGATTTTTAAGAAATTAACATGGAGAGAAATATAAGTAAAAAGAACTTTCATCAAAATACCAATAAAAACTTTTGAGTATTGGCCTACTTCTGGAGGGTTGGTGGGTAGGGATATGCCCAACAAACATAATTTTAAGGATGGTCCAACAACCCGCTCCTTATCATATTCATATTGTTGAAACAGTTACAAGGTTTTCCCCACTCTCACCTTTGTCTCCAGTTCCAGCTGGTGGGTCCGCGTGGCCAGCTCACCTTTCACCGTCTGTAACTCCATGTTCACCTGACCTTTGACCTTCGTCACATCGTCCACACGCTCCTGTAAGTCCTGGAAGTCAACGAGACAGAATGGTTTATTTCTTCAGCATTCATAGAGGGGAGTTTCGAGTTCAAACTCTTTTGTCGCAGAAGGTAAAAAGAGTTCAACTGTGTCATGTGACTTGTCAAAAATGTCAGGCAATTTTGTTGATTTTAATTTACCGATAACCTGTCTTGCCACGTTAGGGAGGCACAAACGACATCTCCTTCTATCAGGAGCATCTTAAATTAAAAAACTTCTAGCTCCTTAATTCTCCCTGTCGTACGTCTACTCTTAACCACTTTTTGGAAACTTTTCTTAGACATCCAAGTTATAGTAAATGTAATCAGAAATGGTTACCTAACATTTTTGACAGGTCACATGGCAGTAGGGCTTTTCTAGCCTTTAGCGATAAAAGGTTCTAACTCTAAACTCCCCTATTGTTTGATAAGGACCAATTATGGATGTAATAGGCTTCAAAAGAAGGATAAAAATTTCTCACATGTACAGCTGTCTGTAGAAGAAATGAAAAGAATGACAGCACTCCGAGATGAGAAAAATGATTCTGTTGCCATGTTCACAACCTGAGAAACGCACTCGGTGGTTGAGATCAATGAAGAAATATACCTGTGCTTTAAGATCCGAAATAACATCATGGCATCGATATCACTTTAAGATCAATGCACAGAAGTAACCTCAAAACATAAATGTGTATGTATAAACAGACTGGTTCTAGATTGCAGTTAACTCTAATGCATTAAAAAATCTATATATTTTTATACCAGTTAAATAAAGGGGTGGCATAACATAACAAAAATTGTTATGTGGACCATCATGATGTCCCACACTTAATGATTTTCTCCACGGTTGTATTTTATCTGACCTTGTATTGCCTGGCTGACTTTTCGTGCTGTGATTTGGTCAACTGAAGCTCTCTTTCCAACTGATGCAGAAGCTACAACATACATTACCAACAATGTACACAGAATTTAAACTGTAACAAAATATTCTCATGGAGATCTGGAAATCATTTTCAATGTAATGTAAACTCATCATTGCAAAATAAACAAAAAAAGTAATGCTTTGAAATATTAGCACATGAATAATCAATACATAGCGGGCCTCCATGGCTCAGTTGGTTAGCGCGATGTTGCAGCGCAATAACCTGAAGCTTCCCACCAATGCGGTCGCTGTGAGTTCAAGTCCAGCTCATGCTGGCTTCCTCTCCGGACGTATGTGAGAAGCTCTGCCAGCAACCTGAGGATGGTCGTGGGTTTCACCCGGGCTCTGCCTGGTTTCCTCCCACCATAATGCTGGCTGCCGTCGTAAAAGTGAAATATTCTTGAGTACGGTGTAAAACAACAATCAAATAAATATATAAATTAAATCAATACATACATTCATATGATTGGTGTTTAATGCTGAGCTCAAGTTCTCAACTTCTCTCATGTTTCAAACCACAGCTCCGTAAATAAACCAACAGATTGAAACCTGTGACCAAAGTGGTCAAGGAAAACAAAGCCTCTGCCAAAAGGGCTGGTAAGGACTCACTGTGCCAAACGACTACACGTACAATGAGCCAATAATTATTTCTGTTTGTAAACAAATTTCTCACCATCTTTACTGTGCCAAACAACTACACGTACAATGAGCCAATAATTATTTCTGTTTGTAAACGAATTTCTCACCATCTTTACTGTGCCATACAACTACACGTACAATGAGCCAATAATTATTTCTGTTTGTAAACGAATTTCTCACCATCTTTACTGTGCCATACAACTACACGTACAATGAGCCAATAATTATTTCTGTTTGTAAACTAATTTCTCACCATCTTTACTGTGCCAAACAACTACATGTACCAAGAATTGTTTCTAAGTTTTCCAGCGAACATAATTTCTCACCATATCTTTCTCCCTAACTGCCTGGTCTTTTGATTCTTCTGCTTGACGTTTTTCAGCCTGGACGGGAAAAAAAAAAGTTAAATGGTAAATTAGCTCTCTTTGATTCTTCATTTTATTTTCAAACAATTACATGTGCTATTTCATCAAATTTCATTTCTTATCTTATGTTATCATTTCCTACAAAGTGTCAACCAGATTAAGTAGAGCTGACTCTAATACATGTTAAAACAAAGAACCTACCTCAGTAAAACAAGGAACAGTTTTTTAATACCATACCACATCTGCCCTAAAATTCACATCCATGGCATTTTATAGAAACAAAAATTAAAAAGGTCATAAAATAAAGCCTCTGGGTGATGAAAACTCAAAATTTTACCTGTCAGATATCTTCCTACCTTCCAAAACATTCAGAAAACATCTTTCTATGATGAACGGAGCCCTAAGAATCAGACAAATGAACAACTAAGTCAAGTTCAAATTTCTAGGTATTAAAATGGCCGCCCACGTTTTCCCTGGACAACAGCCATTTTTCCCCTTTAATACCTGAGCCTGTTGTAATTTATCCTCTATTTCCTTGACCCCAGTCATAAGTCGCTTCTCTAGGCCGTCCAGCTGCTCCTTTAGCGACTTCTCCTTCCTCTGAAGGGAGGAAACCTGCGAGCGCGCCTCGCTCACCGTCAGGTTCGCCTCGTGACAACGTTGCTCCAGCTCGCGAATCGTCTCCTGGCTCTCTGTGGATTTCTGTCAAATGTGACATGTACATTAGCCATGTAAACCTGATAACTGTTTCTCAAAATTTCTTTGTTTGATTGGTGTTTCATGCAGCAGCCTTGAAGTTTTCATTTATACGATGGCACTCGGGTTTATGGTAGGAAAAAACTACGACCCTGATGTAAAGTTTGCCAGGATACCTTATGTTTGCAAATAAGCGCCTGACATTTTAGAAAACACCCCTTTGACCAAAGTGGTATGGCCATGTTGTTCATGTTACTTATTGCTTGATAAAGGTTTCTTGGAGCACACCACTTTCACCAAAGGGGTGTTTTCAAAGCTGTCAGGCACCAATTTGGAGGCTTGTGAGGTACCTGACAAACCCCCAGGCTCTAAGTCGATGGCAAAACAATGACACCTGATATTAGACTTGCAACCTCAATGGTGGATGGGGTTCCATGGCTGAGGGGTGAGCACCAGTGCACAATAACACAGGAGCCTCTCACTAGTGCAGTTTTAGTGCGATCGAGTCCAGCTCATTGTATGTGCGAAGGTCCGCCAGCAATCTACGTACCATTGTGACTTTGACGCAGTCGTGCAAGTGGTGTAACATATCAACCAAATAATAAATCAATGGTTGATAGTTTGTCATGTTTTAGGCTAACATACCAACAAAAATGTATACGTCTTAGTACTAATATAAATCATAATTATCTTTGAGCAGTCTCACGTTCTTAACAACTGGCAGCCAGCATCACACCCCACAGTTGTCTAACTTATCTCACCTGTTGTAGTTGCTCCTGTAACCGCGTCATCTCGTTGCGCCCAATCTCTCCTTGGTTCTTCAGCTCCGTCAACTGTTTCTCCAAATTCGTGATCTTGGTTTCCAGGTAAACCTTCTCCTCTTTGACCGTCTCTGGGTCAAGGTGAGCGCGCTCGCGATCTCTGCGCCTTAGCTCCCTCATCTCCTCCTCAGCCTTCTCCAGCTCCGCCCGTAAACGCACCTGCTCTTCTTTCAGCTTTTCCACCTGCTTTTCCAGGTCAGCTCTGTACTTCCCGTTGGAATCCTTCAACGCCTCGTCCAGCCTCTTCTGAAGGTGTTCCACCTGTGTCTCTAAGAAAGCGTTGTACTGTTTCAGGTCGCTGAACTTACTCCGAGCAGAATACCGGTAGCCAGAGCCAGTCTTGTCCTGGTTCTCTTTCAGACTCCTGTTCTCTGTGGCTACGTCCTGAACTGTCACCTTGAAGTCAATGTTCAACGTGCTCACCTCCCCTTTGCGGGAAGTCTTCTCTTTTCCAGCACTCCCTAGATTTTCAGCACTGGCATCCACCGTGTCCACATTTCTAGAACTGGCAAATTTCACCATATCCACATTTCCAGCACTAGAATCCATTCTGTCTACACTTCCAGCACTGGTATCCACCATGTCCACATTTCCAGGCTGTGAAAACTTCCTCATTTCAGTCAACTCTTCTTCCAGCTGGAAAACTCTTGCTTCCAGTTCATCGCGTTCAGTTTTGATATCGATAAACTTCTCCGAGTTTACAATATCCAAATCAGTCACCGTTGTTTCTTCTCTTTCAGATTTCTGCCGATTCAGCTCATCCTGAAGTCTGGTAATGGTTTCTTTTAACTCATCAATGTCAGCCTGGCAGCTAGAGTGATCACTTTCACTGGACTTCTCTTCACGCTCAGCTCTCAGCTGTTCCAGCTCCTCCGTAAGCTGTTTAATTTTTTCCTTCATCTCCTTAGCCTCCAGATTCTGCGAATGCTGTTCGCTTATCTTTGCCTCGGCCAGCTCTTGACGCAGTTTTCGGATCGTGCTCCTCAGCTCCACCATTGTCTCCGATTGCCACTTGCGATTGTCTGATTTTGTGTCATCCAGCTCGTGTCGCAGCTGTTTAACCTTCCCTTTAAGTATGGCCGATTCAACCTGTTCGTTTTCTTTATCTTCCAATTTAGTGGCATCCAAATCTTCCCTCAGAAGCTTTATTGTGTTCTCTAATTTCACCATATCATTTTCACGGCTCTTCAATTTGCTCCTCAGCTCGTCAACTTCAGCTTGCAGCTTTTCAACTTTCAATTTCAGCTCTGCCGAATCAGAACATCCTTCAGTACCAATTCTCAACCTCTTCTCAGACCTTGCTTTCAGGAGATCCTTCCGCAGCTTGGAGATCGTCTCGGACAGATCCGCTTTGTCTTTCTCGGCATTGTCCAGCTTTCTCTCCAGAATCTTCTGCTGCGTGGAGTCTGATCTGTTTTTGGAACGGTCCAGTTGTCTCTCTAGGTTAGACACCTTCAGTTCTAGTTTGTTTTTCTCATCGCGCAAAGAAGCCATTTTTCTCTCCTCAAGTCTTTCTCTGTAAACAAAAAAGAGAAAAATGTATTTTGAGAATTTATATCATTTGCTAAATATGCAACATTTATGCATGGATGCAGATGTTTTCTCAGCTGATCTTACGTTTAACAAAATGAACCTGAGCACAAGATGTCATCAAAGTCCGGCTTATCTCAACAGCCCTCCTTTTAGCAGACGCACGGGAAGAAAATTTCTCATCTTTAATTTACAGTATTTATTCATTCCACTGGCTAAGTTATGCATGCAAATAAAGTAACTGTGACAGTCAAAAAGTGACAAATGGTCATGAAGAAAAGGGCAGAAACATGACAAACTTCCAGGTGCGCATCTGTTTTAAATCTTTGACTCTTTGCAGATTTGAGGTAAAAGAATGACAGAAAATCAAAAAATGAAGGAAATTTCTTGCAGTCCTTAGCCCTGAACTATAAAACAGAAAAGCAATGTTTACTTAAGACTGAGATAATTTTTCTGCTAAGCTAATGATGATCAGCTACGGGCATACCTGGCAGTTGACTTGGGAGTGGAGCAGGTGGTGGTGAGATCCTCCTTTCTCTTGTTGTTCAGATCTTTGACCTGCCTCTCCAGCTGAGACACCTTTACATTCAGCAATGAAATCGTCTGTCAAGAAAAGTGATTACTAAAAATTAGCCACTTATTTCATTATGCTGATACAGATATCACTGCATTATTCAGTTCTAGCGACACAAAAAGTATGAAACGAAACACAGTCTCTTCACAAAATTTCATTTGTTTGTATCCAAATAAAGATGCAACAGATCTTTGGGATGGCTTTTATTTCTCCTATGAAGAAAATAATACAGAAAGAAAAAGGACAATGACACAGCAATTTTTGGACTATACCCCTTCATGCTCTGTAAGAAGCCTTTCTTTGTCCTCGAGCTTCTGTTGCTGCTTATCCCCCTTTGTTAACGCAGCTTTCTTTTCTGTTTGCAATGCCGAGACTTGACCATCCAATTCCTACAAAAAAGTTCCAGGTAAGAGAACAATTCACTAACACCTCACACTGACACTCCAATGCCTGTAAAGGAACACATCTCTATTTCAAACAAGAAATTCACAAGCAACTGTCCTTTTTGTCATTCCAAGTTAAAATGAACACTTGAAAGGCTATCCTTTGAAGAAGATCTGTTATGTACAAGTAGGCCTAGAGATCATACGAAATTTATAAAGAAAGAGCATAGCACATGATATTGACTTTTAGATGTATGTTTCTCACATTTTCACCAACACTTTCAATGCTGATACCTTAATTCTGGTTTGTAAAATAGTCTCCTTGGACAAGGTTTTCTTCTCATTATCAATGCAGGTTTGGACCTTGTCTTTGAGATCCTACAGCCAAACAAAAGAACAGAATTCTTGACGCTGATCTAGACATCAAACTATGAGACAACTACAAATGAACATTAACAAGAACATTAACTTGTTGTCACTGTCGCACCAACACAGCTATAGGGCCATCATTTGATGGAAATACTTCAAAGAATATATGCTGCAAACCATGTCAGGTGCGATGAAGAAATTGTGAACATTTACTAAAGGAAAAGGTAATCACCATCAGGATGTTGTTATGAATTTAAGAAAATAATTTCTTTGTTTACAATTGGATTACAATTTTTCAAAACACTACACCCATATACACGCACATATATCTGTTCTGAGTGCACTGATAATGTTGGTGGTTAACCACACTACAGGTACAATGTACTTGTATGATTGATTAAACCTTCACGTAACATGACATGAAATTAAAATAGCTGCAAACTGGTTGATCAATAGAAAAAAAGAGGCAGACAGGAAGGCACCTGGAGCCTGGAAGTGTAGCATTGGTAAAATCAGATGAATTTTCATGAATGGGATGACTAAACCAACACTGAATAACGAATAAATTCTAATTTTTTTTTTTTTTTAAATCAAAGCCCAAAACTAAATTGTCTCTCATCCACTGACCTTGATGAGTTTCTTCTGCTCCTGGACCTCTTGTTGATACTGGGATAGTCTGTCGTGCACCTGACCATCAGAGGAAGTTGATCCAAGCATACCTTTGCTGCGGTACAAATCCAGGCGGTTCTCAAGGTTCTATATATAACAGAAATGTTTGGGAGCATATTCTGGGAGCATCAGGGTATCCTTCAAAAACTGTCTGTTGGGCATAACCCGATTCTATGAGAAATAATAAGGTCGGTCATTTTCAAAGTTAAAGCCACGACAGGAAAAATCGTTGCCTTTTAGTAAACAAAATGGATGACTGTCTCTCAAATACATTAAATATGATGACATATTATGAACAGAGGTTCAATACAAGTACTTCTTCCATTCCATGAATGACTCTTTACCAGGTATGGTAGCAAATAATGGATATGCAGGGGTACATGTAGTATTCCTTTAAGAAGGCCAAAATTTACACTTATCAAAAACTACAAAATTTTCTGGAACTTGAACAAGGTGTTTAAATTCAATGGAAACCCAAACCACAAACACAAGAAAAGGCACAGAGGGAGAAATGATTGATGGCCCTGTAAATATTAGCCACTACATAAAAAGATTATTAAACAGATGTCTTGGCATTCAGTGCTCTTAGCTTACTATGATACTGCAAGAGATGTCGTGTGCATAAATGCTAGCTTTCACCTTCAAATAAGGTTTGACAATGACAAACTATTATGACCAGTCAAACAAAACTGATTAACTAACTTCATTTATTGGGACAGGAGAAATTGGGTGTTGCGTACATCACTGTTCAGTGTCAAACTTGTACCAAGATAACACTACTATTCCATTTCACAATTTGTGAGGAAAAAAAAATTCTTTGTAACAAATTTTTGTTGTCGTTTAATTTTTTAGTTTTGCCTTGTCATAACACTCCTGTCCCATGGTTGCTGTCTTTTTGTTGGGAAACGTTTTTTTTTGGAAGTGTTGCTGCCTGTTTACCTTGATTTTGTCATTGAGTTCGCGTTCCTTACGCTTCCAAGTCCTCTCATCTACCCTGTGCTTGTCTAATCTGTCGATGATTTCCTGTGAATACATCAGATCATAAAATGACTCACTTATCTCTGTGCTTCCTTTCACTCTCATCATTTTGAGTGGGCATCTTTCCCAAAACACACACAATTTACACCATAATTGTCAGGACTGTTTTGGTGTGATAATTACATCAAAGTTGAGAATTACTCCAGAATGTAGAGCTGGAAGGTTTTGGTATGATAATTGCATATGAATGAGCATTTAGTTTAAGAATTAAGAGAATTTGTTATTTTTTGAATGATTCACTTTTTGGGTCTTTTTAAATGACAGATAATTTATTTTTGAATGACTTACCTTTATTTTTTCAATGACTCACCTTGATTTTTTCTTCTGTACGGTTTTCCTGTTGGTACTGGCCTTCCTTCAGTTTGAATGCTGTCACTGCATCTTGCAACTCCTGGAAAAAAAAGGAGAGAAACTGTTCTATAAATATTCAACACTATTAGGGCATGCCTGCCCAAATATGCTAACAACCAAAATACTGTAACACTATCATGTATTTCCGGGGCATCAGATTTTAAATCTGACTGTATTCAACTGTGGACTTTTCTGAGCTTGTCAATCAAGAACGTGCATTTGACCAAACATAATCAATAATGTAGGAGACAAGTCACATACATTAGTTACAAATGTTCAGTCTTTCTGTGATGTCATGATTGCTTTCACCGGGAATGGATATGAAGTGTTACATAAATCCATCAGACGTAAAATGGAAGCAAACTGGCACCTAACCGGTCTGCCTTAGAATGATTTATTACCCTGATTTCCTGGTCCTTTGACTCCAGTTTGGTTTCCAGATGGATAATACGGCCACGGTCTTCTGATCCTTTGCCAGACAATTTTACCAGATCCTACGAATCAAAATCAAAATCAACTCAAAATCAAGAATATTTCACAAATATGACAGTTGCCAACATCTTGGCGAGAGGAAACAGGACAGAGCCCCAGGGAAAACTCACGACCATCCCCAGGTTGCTGGCAAACCTTTACATGTATGACTGAAGAGAAAGTCGCAATGAGCTGCTCCTGAACTCACAGCAACGGCAACAGTGAGAGGTCCCTTGGTCATTCTACTGCACTACCAGGCAACAGATGCCCCATGTGATCTGAGATGGATTACCTTGTTCTGTGCCTCCAGCAAGGCCAGTCTGTCTGTTAGGCTCTGCTCACGCTCTGTTTTCACCGTCTCCTCACACCTGTATGCCTCTAACTGGGTCTCCAGGGTCTGCAGGAAAAGGGAAAACAGAACAGGTATGGCAGTTACAGCAGTTATGCAAATTGGACTAAATACTATCGTGCAATTAAGCAATAAGAAAAAAACATCAGCAGAAAAAAAAACCCTCCACCATCTTTCTCAAAGTCCCGCAGAAGGTGACATGTGGACCTGTTGACCCCTCTATATAACTGACCTTGACCTTGTCCTGCAGCTCATCCAGCTGGTCAGCTCTCTCCTGTACCTGGTCTCGCCAAAACGCCTCACCATTCTCCAGCACCTCCAGGTCCTTCTTCTGAGTCTCCCGGGACTTACGCCTCTCCTAGGCAAGTTCAACAACATCCTGAGAATAATCATTCTGTGACACAAAATTAACTTAACCAGAATGATGACCAGGATCCTGTTCCACAAAGCAATCGTAGGCTAAGTTGATTGTAACTATCATGGCTACCTATCTCTTTAACATGGGTTGTCTTGCTAGTTACGATCAACTTAGCCTATGGAACAGAGTCCTGTTCTGTAAAACACAGTATAGCCTGACATAATATTTACGCTGCTTGCTGTCTATCATCTCAAAACGCAGGTTAGCACTTCTGCATTCATGGTTTGAGGGTGGAAATTGTGCGACTACAGATACACAGGGTGTCCCAGAAGTCGCGCACCACCCTGGTTTTCCAAAAACAACCCCCCCCAAAACAAACACCTTTCTTGATTTCAAACACACCTTTATTGATTTCAAAACCATTTTTACTGATAATAATCATAACAAATGCTCAAAATGAGTAAATAATGGTGTTTTTGAAATCAATAAAGGTGCTTTTTTTGAAAACCAAGATGGTGTGCGACTTTTGGGACACCCTGTATACCTATTGATAAACCTTTTCACATAATATGGATGGATTCCATACATACAGTAATTCCGCACCCTTTTTGCACAGAAAAGATCAACTTTCAATGCGATTTATGCACGTTTTAAATTTGATCTGGGGAGACAAAACTACACTGGTCGAGTAGACCCATTTCAGATCTAGAATTTCATCAGTCTTTAAAGAATGTTGGTCTCAGAAAATTCTTAAATAAACGTCTTGCATACACGCGAAAGCACTGAAAAATTAATGGATTGCACAACTGGTTACATGAGGAGACTTTTTCAGGAATGGCACACCGTTCCTGCCAGTTCATGCCACGGTAAATGTAATTACAATCATCTTGGACCAGGTTAGATGTACTTAACTGACCTTGTCAAGTTTGCCCTGAAGTTCCCGAACCTTCTTCTGCAGGCCGTCTAACTGAACTGTACAAGCATCCAGTTGATTCTGTCTGCGGGCCAGCTGTCGGGTGAGACTGTCACGGTCAACCTCTAGCTGCGAGATCACGCCTCGCAAATCCTCCATCTCACATCTTCATGGGAGAAAAAGAGACGGTATGATATGTCATAAAACCTAGCAGTCATTTGATACCACAGTGCTACAAAGGAATACTGGAAATCTGAGTACACTGTGTGCTGGAAACCTGTACATACTTATAACCTGGGCATACTGGAAACTGGAATACACTGAAAATCTGAGCACTGAGTATACTGAAAACAAAGGAAATATCCTGGAAACCTGAATGCATAACAGTGTTCAGTTTTCTTGGTTCGTTTTTAATCAGAGTCTACAAAATACTTGGTCCTTGCACTTCAAACGGCACTCGGGTCCTAAATCACAATTTCTATGTTAAACACTAGCGCCATTTGAAAATTAGAGGAGCATACAGGTGAAGTAACGGGGCTCATCACAGTTTTAATCTTTTATACGTTGAAAAAAAAACTAGTATATTAAAACTACCTACCACAAACGAATATTTTATCAGTTGTGTTACCCATGGTGGTCTACATGTGGCATATTATATATCACCATTTAAAGCTTTCATAGTATAGTTATTTTGCTTTCAGGAGTCGGTTATATTGTAGTCCAACTATCCACCCAGGACACAAGCAGTTATAGAATCCCAGACAGCGAAGTCGTACAAGAAGATTCCTTACCTGGCCTCTCTGTCATGCATTTCTGACTGCTCTTCTATCAACTGGAGTTCCTCCCTCAATTTCTGTGTCTCAAAGAATAAAGCCTGGAACTTGGCCTCATTGATTTTCTTGCCTTCAAGAGCATCCTCGAGAGCCAGCTTCACTTTCTGTACAAATTCGAACATTCCAATTATTATAGGCAAAAACCCACCGAGGTGACTACAAGTGTAGGTTGTCACATTTTGTACATATGCCCCTATAGTTACATGTACCCAGTTGCTTAACCTGTGTTTATTTCATAAGTCAATGCCATGTCTTATGGCAGCATATGGTCTTTCCAGCCAACATTTACCCTGTGCTCTGCCAACTTTTACCCTATGCTCTGCCAACCCTTATCCTGTACCCTGCCCACATTTACCCAATACCCTGCCCACATTTACCCAATACTCTGCCCACATTTACCCAATACCCTGCCCACATTTACCCAATACCCTGCCCACATTTACCCAATACTCTGCCCACATTTACCCAATACCCTGCCCACATTTACCCAATACTCTGCCCACATTTACCCAATACCCTGCCCACATTTACCCAATACTCTGCCCACATTTACCCAATACCCTGCCCACATTTACCCAATACTCTGCCCACATTTACCCAATACCCTGCCCACATTTACCCTATGCTCTGCCCACATTTACCCAATACCCTGCCCACATTTACCCAATACCCTGCCCACATTTACCCTATGCTCTGCCCACATTTACCCGATACTCCGCCAATACTTATCTTGTACTCTGCCAACATGAATTCTGTACTCTACCAACATTTAACTTGTGCTCTACCAACATTTAACCTGCGCTCTGTTAACATTTACCCTGTACGTTACTAATACTTACCCTGTACTCTGCCATCTTTAACCCTGTACTCTGCCAACAATTAGCCTGTACCCTGCCAAAAATTAGCCTGTACTCAGTTAACATTTACCTCTGTACTCTGCTAAGACATATCCTGTACTCTGCTAACACTCACCCTGTAATCTGTTAAATTTACCCTGTACTCGCTAACACTCACCCTATACTCTGCTAACATTCACCCTGTACTATGCAAACACTCACCCTGCACTATGCTAATACTTGCCCTGTATTCTGACAATATTTGCTTTGTGCCCTGTCAACATTTACCCTGTACTCTGCTAACACTTACCCTGTACTCATTCAGGTACTTCTCTAGGTTGTTCTCCAAGGAAGACCTGGCCTGCTCTGCTTGTCTCAGCTCTTCATCCTTACTCAGGAAGGACTGCTCAATCTCCTGCAGGTGCGACTTCAGGTGACACTCTGTCTCCTCCAACTCATGACAACGCTCCTTCACGTCCTGCAGCTCCTGGATTTTCACTGTCAACTTCACCTGAGCACAGCAAAAGAATGACTAGAAATTTTCTTGCACAAGTGGTGGGAGTACATGTATTGTATCTGGCCATATAAAGTATAAATTTGCAAATCTCACAACGTATAATGATCACTTAAAAAAAATGTAGTAGTTGTCACAATATTATGAGCAACATAATAAGACGACAGTGTACAGGGCCATCCTTAAACAACTCTTTGTTGGCCGTAACCCGACCCTATGAGAAAAAATAGGGTTGGTCAGCAGGCAAATCCTTTTTTTGGGGGGGAAAAATTGTTATTCTGGGTCTTGAGAAAGATAAGGATTTAAAAGAAATTAAAATAGAGAGAAAAAAAAAAACAAACCCCCAAAAACTTATCAAAATACCAATTTAAAGTTTTGAGTAGGGCCCTTTTTGGGAGGGTTGGACGAGTTACGCCCAACGAACATGTTCTTAAGTATGGCCCAGATTAAAAGTAGAGTAGTGACGACACCATGATAGTTGGCAAATGGTCACACATAACCTCTGAAATATGGCCTCTTGGCAACTTACTTGACCTTACATGCCCACTAACAATATGCAAACTTAAGCAAAATTAAATTTAAAAAATGCAGTGATCTCAGTTAAATATATTAGATACCAATGGTCTAGAATTACTCAAAATGGTGTGTTATCATCACATTTATTAACCGTTAACATGAAAACAGTGCAAGACCTGTGCAACCCTGTATTGAATCAGTCATACAGGCTCAGGCAGAGACAAAAATCAGGGACATCATGGTTATGCAGAATTGCTGGGCGAAGTATTTATTGCCATGCATGCATGTTATAAAATACACAATCAAAAGTGACTTGACTTAGGATTTTGGCTGATGTCAAAATTAAACAGCATTTAGGAATTTTCATATTGAATAGGGGAGTGATATTTAAGTATTCCAGTCACTGAAACTTGGAATTTCCTCATCAAGAACCCAATTACCACCGTCTTTATTCGAGGTCTTTCAGTCTCTAATGAAATATACCTGGAGTAAAGAGGAGTCGCACACTTTTAGTATTTACACATGCAATTTGCCAATAAATGTAGAAACGGTTGTCAAAATCTCATTAATATTTTGTACTTCATTACTTCATTGTTAGGACAAGAAATATTTTTAATTTTCATGCCGCAAGCAATGAGTTTCCATGTCTTGTGCCAGTGATCTTAAATGGCTTGAATGGAGGTCGATAATACCTCGAGGTTATTGTAGGCTGGAGACCCAGAGGTCGTGATTGTGGCCGTGGTAGAAGTCGAGGTCGTGCACCCGGTGACCCCTCCTGAAGGCTGGGCTGGGTTTTCCACATAGCTGAAAGTGCTCAGGTCACCTCTGTGAACATAAAGGATTAAAATTTATTTATTTAATGTGAATGACGTAAAATTTCACCCCAAAAAGTGCACTTTCAGAGGCAAACAAATACAATTAAATATTACTTTTGGGGCTTAAATTAAAGTTTTCCTGGTAGGGTATCATCCTACCTTCCAAACAAACCTCAAAACACCTTTCTGCAGTCAACAGAACACTCAGAATGAGGAAATATGAGGAACTTTTTAATGGACGAAATTTTAGGTCATTTAGAGTATTTATTTTATTTATTTCATTGGTGTTTAAAGGATTAAAATTAAATTTTTGGACAAGGGGATTTATATGTTTCGGTCCCAAAAACATTTCTTCTAGTTTAATTGATGTTCTAAAAATCAAGGATTTCCATAAAATTTACCCCAAAACAGAAATAAAATTCACACAAAACTGATGAACAACAGTGCAGAAAAGTTACCTACCCAAAGGATGGTGACAAAACTGAGTGAGAGAAGAGTTCCTTTGTGTATGTGAACCCCACGAAGGGCAGATCTTTGCCGCTGAAATCACTCTGACTGGAGCTACGGAAGTCACTGACACCCAGCTGAGGACGAAGCTTCTCAAACTCGTCAAAGTTGGAAGTGTCGTCCTGACCATTGACAGTGGGAACTACAGGCGGGGTGGCTGAAAACAAATAGCATGGGAACGTTTTCAACACGCTGTCTGAACAGTGAAAAAAGGACGGAAAGGAGATTTGAACTGAGAGCTGACGATGTATGGCTTTGTACTACAATGTTGTATAGATGTATTAGTGAACCTCAATACAGCTTATCTAGAAAAGTGGCTGGGCTGAAATTTCTTATTGTTAGTTTGCTAAAATATATCTAAAACAGTCCATTAAGGGTACAAGGGCACACATATGCACCCATTTTTTAGCCAGTGCTCTAGAATTTTCTCTTTATTCCTAATTCAACCCCTGAATACTGATGAATTCTCTCTGACAATTACAGCTAAAGCTTTTGTGGTTTACCTTCATATTTACCTTTGGCAAAAATCACCAAGATTTCAACATTACATGTACTGGTAGTCTTCATGTAAGGAAAGCTTAGAAACTATGCAATTTTAGTCATAAATCTTTAGGCTGCAGTCCATCTTTAAAAATCTGTTTGTTGGACCCCATGAGAAAAAATAGGCCCGGTTGGTAAGGTAGTTTTTAAATTCTGGCTATTGAAAAGTATAATTATTACTGAAATCAACATTAAACAGAAAACCTTATACCAAATACCAATAAAAACTTTTTAGTAGGGCCCTTTTTGGAGGGTTGGTCGAGTTACGCCCCACAAACATATCTTTAAGGATAGCCCCCAGATTTCAATGATAGCTTACAGTCTCTGATGTGCTGGAAGTCTGTCTGGCCAAAGAACCGGTGACAGCATATAGCCTTGAAGCCCAGACGGTGTTTGGCATCAGATAACAGAGACTTCACAAAGGTCTGTGCATCTACTGAGACTTTGGGCTCCTCAGGGAATGCCAGGCAGTTCTAAAAATATAACATAAAATAAATAAATACATAAACTTATAATCTTAAAATGATGGTTGCAGTTAAGATCTTTATATACTAAATATATATATATATATATATATATATATATATATTTTTTAAAAATAAATACATAAACTTATAATCTTAAAATGATGGTTGCAGTTAAGATCTTTATATACTAAATATATATATATATATATATATATTTTTTTTTTTTTTAACAAAAGGGGACTGAGTGGTTATATTTATCTCTTAATTTATTTACTTACTTTATTTCCTTATTTGATTGGTGTTTTACGCTGCACTCAATATTCACTTAAATGAGGGCGGCCATCATTAAGATGAAATGGAACAGGTCAGAGCCCGGGGAGAACCCACAACCATCCACAGGTATATATATTTATTGGATTTGTGCTTAATAGCATACTCATTCATCCACACTTATGGATGATAGAAGCTGATGTGCTCTGAGTAAATGACCAGCAAACCTTCTCAAGGTAAGGAAGAGATCACTTTGGTCACAGGCACTTTGGCTGCAACAAATACAACCTAACTATGATGTATGCATATATTTTTTCCAAATTTATTTACAATGATACAATTTTTATGGCAAAAAACAGTTATCTTATTTCTCTGATTTCTTTATGCTTCACTGGTCTTGGTTCATTATTATTTTTTTTTTTATTTATTTGTTTTACACCATGCTTGATGGTGGCCAACATTAGTGTGGGAGCAAACCGAGGCCTCCTGACCTTTGTTTGTTTTCTAAATGTTTACAACACTCTAGTCGCTCACCTTAAAGTTCATATATTCTTCAGTTTGTTGTAAAACACCAATCCCGCATATCAAACAAACCTTAAAGTTCATGATGTTGCTATAGGTGGTAACCATGGAACCATTCTCATCAGTGAAAGGCGTCTTTCCGTAGAGCATCTCGTAGGCACAGACTCCCAGGGACCACCAGTCAACCTCGACCCCGTACTTGGACATCCCGTCGGCACTGTTCATCGCCACTAACAGTTCAGGGGAGACGTAGTCCGGTGTGCCCACGGGCATGCGTGAGGATACCTATCACAAGCACATTCAGCAAATTTATACTCCAAGCTAATTATGCATGGAGCAAGCTAATTTGACACCCATGGTCACACTGAAGAAGTCACAACTGGATATTTCGATTATACACATTTTATTTAGCACAATTACAGTTCATTTTTAATAACTGATATATCTGATTTTTGTTTATAATCATACTAACCAATTTTTTACTTGAACGATGGCAATCAGTTTTATGGGCGGAGGAAACCTGAGAGCCCCGAGTAAACCACCAACCTCTGGTATGTTGCTGACACACTTTTCCACATTGTGGGAAATAAAGACTTTTATGCCCCATGAGCACAAGACCAGTGACTGCTCCACAGTGCCCTTATATGGGGTGTAACACACGGATAATAAAGTCAGGTAACAAAGACCAACAACTATAATTCAAAAACAACAACTAAAAAAAATAATTTTTTTTTTTTCTTTCAAACTGACATTTTGCTTGATGGTGATTCTTTCATCCACCTTAGGGAGCCACTTAAGAGTTTATCTGCAGTTTGATTAATTTCTTATCAGACAAATGTAAAGTGTTGGCACTAGAAGTATCATTTAAGGCCTTTTATGTTCTTCTGAAAGCGTATATTTCCATGCCAAACTTTGGGTGAAATACGGTTTCTTTATTATGTTACACTGTTTCTTACCAAATTGTTTCTGCCTAGTTTGGCTGCTGAGCCGAAATCCGCCAGCTTTATGTGCCCACACCTGTCCAGTAACACGTTCTCGGGTTTTATATCCCTGCCAAACCGATGCAGAAACTCAACAAAAGGCCTCAGTTATAACATGAACATAGAAAATAATTGCTAACACAGGCCTGCCATCATTGTCTGGTTTACACTCCCCCAACCCCAACCCAGAATCCACATAATATCCTTTTCTTAATATCAAATTCAGCTTATTGTAATATTTTCGTTCAACAAAAGGACTTTAAGTCACTTGAAGACCTTCTTTGTTATATCGAGTGATACTATCTCTTGTCTGCCATCTTTGTTTTTACTCAATACCACTATCTTGTGAATGGGTCAAAATAACATTGAGCTATGGATGGATTAACTTGAATTTTATTCCAGCCACAAGCCTTGTGCCTTGAAAAAATGTCAGATTTGAGGAAAAGAAACTGCATCATGCCATCTGTCCATCTTTTTGGTTTTAATGATCATATCACCTGCAATTATTAAGCTGACTGAATCTTTAGATGCATTTCACAGAGACGCAAAATGTACCTGTGAACATATCCCATGGAGTGGAGATCATTTATGGCCAGAGATACCTCAGCCAGGTAAAACTTGGCCATCTTCTCCTCAAACACATCGTCATACCTGTAACAGCAACAAGAACCGTTTCCATCCCATGTTTAAGCTGCGCTTCGTCATCAGATTATGTTGTTATCACCTCAACTAGGAGCTTTTAAATCATATACCTTAATAAATTCTGTGATTCAGCCCGTCAAATAAATTTAGCAGACACACATCATATTGCAATTTAAGAGAACAGACCATATTTATGCAAAGTATGCATGATCTGAAAGGTCATTTCCTGCTGATTCCAAACATGACATTCATTATTTTTATGGTTTTATTTTCCTCTGATTGATAAGTCTACGTTTTACGTGTATCTAAGTAGCACAACACCTCTATCTGTCTTTAGAGTGAACACAGAACAGTTACAGCATGATTAGCAGCAGAAATGAAACTGTAACATCACTGTGCTTCAATGTGGTCCAAAAAGTCCAACATAGCACTGCAATCTTTACTTCATTTCTAATCCATGTAAAAAAATGCAAGAAAATAATGAAGACCTTATTTGGAAACGGTCCATATTTTCACACATCATTTTCTTCCTCAAAGAAAAAGAAAAACAAAAAAACTAAACCTAAAACATTTACACATAGCGTTTCATAGCCTTTCACAAGAATGAATGAATGATTATGGCTTAACGCCACATCGGCAATATCTCGTGGCAAACCTTTCACAAGAAGGCTGCATCATTTTTTTCGTCTTCTAAAGTTAGACCAAAATCTTCACTGCTCGGCCATTACCAGTGACCAGTACATGGAGTAGAAACACAATGAACCAGCAGAAACAGAGGCAGACAGTGTCGCTGCCTGAGTGTGAGGGGTGTGTGAACTCACCGTGCCAGCAGAGAGAGGAGGTCTCCCCCAGGGTGGAACTCCATGACCAGATAAAGGTTGTTCTGATCCTGGAAGGCATAGTGAAGCTGTGTGATCCATGGACTGGCAGCCTGAGCCATGATGTCACGCTCCTCCTCAAAAAACGCAATCTGAGCATAGATGTCATAAGATTAAACAGGGTTCCCACAAATGTTTAAAACATAAACCCCCCGAAACATCATCACTTTTCATGGTCAAATCTGACAATTATAATTCATGACTACTACAATACAAAATGAAAAAATCTGAAAAACACTATTACACCATGAAATGGTTTCACAATCATAATGGAATAAAAAAGAAATCACTGGAATGAATGCTAAGCAAGAAACTTCTAGGACTATGACGTCTGAATATCGAACCCATGTCTCTAGCTTCTTGAGATTTTGCACCACCACTAATCATGCTTTAAATGCTGTAATTTTTTTTTTATTTGAATTACCCCTGTTTTTGGACTGCAGATACAAACAGAGTAGGACAGACATGGACAACCAAGTGCATTCTAAACCACTTCACTCACATCTGGCTGGGATAGGGTCTCGCTTTTCCTCAGGGTCTTCATGGCGTAAACTGTTCCCGTGGCTGCTTCGCGTACTACCTGGACTTCTCCAAAGTGACCACGGCCTATAGTGTCCTTCACCTCAAAATCACGCACGCTGATACGCAATTTCTGAATCTCTTTCACGGTGGTTCTGTCTGCAAGGAGAAAAGTCATGTTCAGTGTAAATAATCTGACTGTCGCTTACAGAAGTTTTATATAAAACCAAAGACGCTATAGACAGTAAAAACAGAGCATCGACAACTGGAAATTTGCCCTCTTGACAATTTACCTCAGTTAGGGTCTTACTGCATAGATCCTGTGCATGATAAAAAAGTAGCAACTTATACATCCCTCTAGCACCACAGCTTAAGCAGAATTAGGTTAAAAAATATGCAGTGATGTTCCTTGCAACTGTAACAAATGACTTTATTTTCTTTAACAAACATTCAAAAGTTTTCTCCTGGCATATGTACAAAAGGCAAGTGATTAAACGCAATGTCAGTATGCTGTCTTTGTTTTGACAAACATTTTATCTCCATGAAAATCATCAACACAAGAAAAATTACTACATGTACTAACATAGATATCTGAGTGTAACATCAGAATATCAACCACACACATATTAGTGACAATATTGTTACAGTATATCAAGAATTCGTTAAAAAAAAAAATAATCAAAAGACAATAACCATAAGCAGCTACCACTTCACAAAGACTGTGAATGGAAAAAATTCAAAATGCATATCTGAATGGGTCTTTGAGGAATAAATCCATTTTATGATGGCACAAAATTAAAACTGAAATTTTATCTGGTTTTGATAACTTTACACAGCTCAAGTAAAATTTCATCCAACTCCATCCTATAAAACATATGACAGATATGACAGCTTCGGCACTAAAAGTAATATTTTGTTATCTTAATTTGACTCTTAAAAGGAATTTTTTGTAACCAATGTTTAGATCAAATACAAGAACAAATACAAGTGTTTGGCCCTGGAAGAGAAAGCACAGCTCAGTTTTGCATGATATATAACTATTAACCATTTCAAACAGACTTACATTTTTGGACAAATGTGGCCACATGTTTATTTTTCATCAGCTGTTCCTTCTTACACTCATCAAAAAGAGCAAGAAGTGCGTCCAGCAGACCATCGTGTCCAACCAGGAACCTCCGAACCCCATCCTCGCGCTGGCCATGAAGCATGGCGCTCAGCTTTTCAACCCTGGACTCTATTCCCTCCTCCATCTTTGCATCTGCTCCTTCCTCATCCATACTGGTGTCTGATGCAAAGTCTCTTAATCAACTTTTTAGCCCAGTGTGTCAATTTTGCCGTACACTTTTACACCAAGCATTTTGTCACTTCTGACATTAAGAAAAAAAAAAAAAAACATGAAAAAAAGTTTATGATAACAAAGAGTTTATGACAACACAGCCAAAATAAAGTTAATAAATGTAAACATGTCTGTTTCACTGGAGGCTCAAAGTTCATGAATATTATATGTCACAGTGTTTTAGCCCGACACAGCAAGGAGAGCATTTTTGAGTATGGTTATTTGCTTAAGGAGATTTGGATTGGATTTTTACAAGTCGATGAGACCGTCAGGTCAGCTAAAGCATCAACATTTAACTTGTTTTAGTGACTATGGCATACATGTATGAAACACACATTGCCAACAGGATACCTAAATACAGACCTCGCCACGATATGGCTGAAACATTGCCGATGTGGCGTTAGACTATAATCATTGATTCATTCCTAAAATCAGAAAGAATGTGATAACTGTGTGCACAAGTTTCCGAGTCAAAGAATCATCAGCGGGCCTTGCCTATTAGCAACAATAACCTATCCTTATACCGCAGCTATGAAACAATGGTAATTCACGCTGATGTTGTTCCTGTACACTTGCACCACATCGCCACTTCCCCTCCCCCCACACACACCTATGAGTTGCAATCCCCACAATGCAGATGTTTTCTCATTACAACCTCTTGACATTCATCATCATCAACAATAAGACTCTGAAGCCATGGACACAGGATGGTCCATTCTTTTGTCTGCAAGCTCAACCATACAAATGACAGACGGCTTTAGTTACATAGCAGCTTGCTGAGTTTTGGCAAAAAATCAACTGTTGAATCAGGAGATGATACTATACCTCTGTAGACCTCATGTTGTGACAAATGTGGCATATGGTTAGCTGAGGTAAGTTTAATTCAACTGTCAACCTTACGATTCAAGGAGGCGATTTTCTTTCGCGGCTGCTTGATAATCAATAAAAATCTAAATGCCAGCCTTTAAGCCACATTGACAGCACCACCCTATCCTCATGTCTCCCCAACTATAAGTTTTCGAGCCACTGTAAGACAGTGATTCTATTTTAAAGGGTACAACATTCGTAACAGCCGTAGGCAACACCTATCTTGGAAAGAATTAACAGGTTTTGTATTCTACTTTCTACATATTTAAACCCATTTTGACACTTCAGAGAGACATACGACAGTGATAACCTTTCACTAGTCCCGTCATATCATAACATAAGCACATAGGTAAGGTTGCAGACTGCTATTCTTTGTTCTTCAATCGATTAGTTTTTATTTTCTTTGCTACAAAATAACATGCCGTTGTTGTTGTATCGTATCGGCGAACTTTGACGAAATCCACTTTATCAGAGAATTACAAAAAATCATTCATGTCTTTTGGACTCACCGAAAAGATAGAGCTTTGACTGTTCAATTCGTGCAAGTGTCAAATAACAATAAAGATGATTTTGTGTCACATGTAACACATCCATTCAAATTTTCCGCGTAACAATGAAGACGACATTTTCGAATTGCAGGTATTGACCAATCAAACCTGCTTTTAGTGAAGGTCTGCATCAAGCGCCATCTATCGCAATTTGTTAGTGATAAAAGTTATCTTCCCTTAGAATAACAGAGGACATTTACAACCAATCGTCTGCTAGCGTTGTAGATAGTGCATTCATGGATTAAGTTTAGAATTCTCATGGAAACCAGACGCTCGCGCCAGTTCAGACAGTCTTCACAAAGTTTGAATACAGGTGATTTTGTAAAAAATATACAACCACTTTGCTCTGAATAATCACAGAATGCATTTGTTTAAGAGAGACGTGTATCAAGCGTTTTTCGCCGCTTTTAAAGAACCCTCTTCGATGCCATGTGAAAATTTGTTTCTGTTGTTGTTGTAACCGTTATTTCGAGCCTAACCGCCGCACGACCTGTCATGGCTTGTAGCTTTCTTTCAGAGAAACACGGTCGTACAGAATAAATGAAAAAGTAAGATAAAAAAGACATCAGTTGCATTTAATTACCAGTAGAGTTGGCACACCACATTGACTCATGGGCCTCTCATATATTAGCCAAGGATTTCGGCTGTGATCTTTAAAGTGCCCCTCTGGTCAGAATACAATATACGTAGAAACATTAAAGTTATATGAAAGAAATCCTATGGAACAAAGCAAGCATCATGGTTCAAAAGGATTTTCGATGAACAACGCTATTTAACCCATATAATTCAAGATTCCTTAAAAAACAAAATCTGCGGTTGTGGCTGTAAAAGTTTCCTGATGTGACGTTACAACATTCGTTATATATAAATGTCGAATCACGCAGATGTGAGGTTGAGTCAGTCAATTGTACAGGGATGACCTCAAGCGCGTTTGAAAGGACAGCTTCATTTGTGAATACACGTCGGTCATTACTGACGTCATGTGTTCATCTGTGAACTTCAGCTTTCAGAATTGTCATGCTTTATGTGTATTCAAGAAGAATCTAATGTACTTGGAGTGAAATTGAACAAGGAGGTAACTCTTTATGAGATTTATTCCTAAATCAGGTCGACATAGACCTTGGGCTAAGAGTGGCCAGCGGTCGTTGCACATCAGTCTGTATCAGCCACCCTTAAACCATGGTCTCGAGCTACTTATAAAGACCAGGGATCCTTTGAGATAAAGACCAGGATCCACTTTCACAAACTTTCGTAAACCAGTTTCTCATAACTTTTCTTGTAAAGCGCATCCTATTCTGGCTCTATAACGTAGACGATGCCTTTTAGGAGAAAAGTTATGAGAAAAGTGACTCATGCAGGCTTTCTGTCTGACTGTAAGTGAGAAGGTTGTCCAACAATCTGAGATGATTGTGATTTTCACTTGTGGTTGAATCCACCATAACACGGGCCACTGCCTGGTGAAAACTGACATTTGACCGTACTCCGTCGTCTAACATTAAACGCCGCCATTCTGTCTGGGCTGTGATGTAATTCTTCCGAGTGCGGAGCACTCGTCACTTGAGACTGTAGTAAGCTGCTAGGGTTGTGTTTGATACTTAAGTATATGTGTAAAATTTGTAATATAAAATGATCTAGAAACTTACTCCTGCCATAATACAGTGGTTTAGAAATACTTTGCAGTGTTGTTCACACCTGTAGTAATTATAATGAAAGCATGTAACATTAAAACAATGTCCTGTGCCTATGTTATTGTATGTTGCATTGACAGTCAACTCAGATGATTCATGTCACAGCTTATGAACAGCTGATATCTCCTAGCTCTCTGATTGGTCAGTCTCTTATAAGCTTAAAAGCATGGGCACCTTCAGATCTCCAGTCAGCAGCAAAATACTCCTCACTTCAAACTAAGACAATTCAGCAACAAATTCATACAAGTCAAACAGTGTTTTGCATTCAAGACAGAATTTTTTAATCTATTTAGTGAAGAGTGCCTCACTCATGAAGTGTCTTTCCCTTAAAAAAAAATAAATTTCTTCTTCATTTTCCAGGAAGCTTGTGAGATACTCCACAATACATGTATGTGAGAAAGAAGACTGTCTGCGGTTATGTACATGTAACGTGACTAGAACACTCCAGGGCTTGCGAAAGATTCTGTAATGTAGAAAAATGGCAGCTGGTAAGAGACAGTTGAAGCCTGTGGCTTCGTTAGGTGCTGTTAATCCAGCGTTGTCTGTGGATCAGGCTCCCAGGTTGAAGGAGATGTTGTCAGTTTACAGTGATCAGTCCGCCTTGAAGCTTCATGGTAGCCGCATGTCCGTTCCTCCGCTGAAATGTGTCGACACGTCCTCAGTTGATCGAGCTGGTAGGATGGAGATGAGGTCTGGTTCAGGAGCGAGCGTTGCGTCACAGGATGTTGTGGAGAGGAAAGAGCTTAGTCAAGTTAAAGTGAGTGACAAAAATGATTATGGATAAATTGAAAATGTCAAGTCATGCTGACTTCCTTTCCGGTCGTATGTGGAAAGGTCCGCCAGTAACCTGTGGATGGCTGTGGGTTTCTCTCGAGCTCTGCCTGGTTTCCTCCAGTTAGGTAGAACTTAGTAAACGAGTCTTCAACCATGGCCAAGTTCTGAAGAAGGTGAAAGCGAGTCATGACAAGTACATCAAGCATGCTGGCTCAGTGCACTGACCCAGGGGCCTTTCAAGTTTAGCTCAGACTGGCTTTCTGTACAGCCGTATGTGGGAAGCTTTGCCAACGAACTGTAGTTGGATGCAGGTTTCCCAGGAACTCTGTCTGCTTTCCTTCCTGGTGACCATCGTATGTAAGTGAAATATTCTTGAGTACGGCAAAACGCCAACTCTTAGGAAACATGTCATCATGTTGACAAGGTTCTCTCTGAACAGCAAAGTGAACTTGGTTAAAAATTTTCTCTGAGTATTAAAACATGTCCATCTTCTTGGACACATCTGTTGGATGACAACATGACATTTTGTGTCATTCTAGACTGGTGGCATCTATAAACTCAAATTAATGGCACTGCTTTTTTTCTTAGCATTTAAACGTGTAAGCCAGAGTGCTACAATGTAGGAGCAGGGTGGTGGTGTGTTGAGGGTGTAGGTTTCTTCTATCTAAGCCTTTATTTAAGCATTAAACAATATGGATAAAACCCTAACCAATGAAAATTGACAACAGACTGGATTTCACCAGCTGTGCGTGTGACCATTTGTAAGTTGTCATAGTGTTGTTGCTGCTCTGGGTTTAAGCTCCACAGTGTTTTATATTGTATAACACATAGATGTACATTGTGAAGATGTCTCTGAGTAAAAATGCAGAGGTTAATACATGGCTAATTAGGTATCAAGAATCTGTCTTTTTTTTTCCTCCCTCCCACAGGCTAAAGAGAAACATTTGCACTCCAAAATAGCTAACCTGAACAAAATCATCGAGGACCTGAAAAAACAGCTACGTCAAAAGGAAACTATCATTGATGACATGGAAGTGAAGATAAAAATGCAGGTTTGTGTGTAAAATGTGTGTCTGGAATTGAAGATGTACATTTATATTATAAACTGTTGGGACTGGCTATATATAAGCTAAATGACCCAAAATTTTGTCTACACCTGAGTTGTTCATTTTACCTGATTCTGAGAGTTCTGTTTATTGTGGAAAGCTGTCCAGAGGTTTGTATGCAGTTTATACTTCTACTTCTACTTTTGTGCATTCACAAGGAAGACGTCTTGATTTGTACTTGTCCTGTAAGTTGAAGTGTGTGTGTGAAAACTAAGTTAGATAGGCTTACAAACTTGGTATGCTTGGGAAGTGTGAAGTGGGAGGGTTGTAATTTTCCATTTTTCTGTACTATACAGGTTTTGGACATAGCTCTTTTTCTTTACTGAGAGGTGTTATCTTGTAGATTTAGTTTCTGAAGAACCATTTTTGTCCACCTGATCATATTTTTGCTTTATTGGCATTATTTTTATCTATTTATTTATCCATTTATTGGCATTTGGTTTTCTTCTATTTGTAACTTGGCTGTTTTTAATTCAGGAACCATAGTATCTTGAACGTTCTTACCTATTTGTGGACAATGATTCAGCGTATGTGTTTTGTCATCACACAGATCAATTTGTAGTTTATAGCTCACCTGTATGATGTGAGGTAAGGTGAGGTATTGTGAGAAGGGGTAAAAGTGGCGGCCTGAGTGTTGGTGTCTGGTTAAGTTTTCTAGTTTTCCTCATTAGTCTAAGGTATGGTTTGTTAATGTACATACTCAGGTGGAACATTGAGCTTCTTTTTGGCACCTGCATACTTTGCTTTCATACATGGATTAAGGTTAAGTTTTTTGTTTTTAGCTCCCTAGTCTAAGGTATCATGTGTAAATGTACATACTCAAATGAAAGATTAAACATTTTTTTTATTTAGCTCTTGTATAATGAGTACGAAACTAAACAGCAGTCTCATTCAAATATGCTGTTGTCTTTATTTAGATTGCATTTTCTAGGTGACGGCTAATCAGGCAAGCTGGTAGGGTTTTCTGAATGCCTTGTTGTTGAATGTAACAGGAACAAGATTACAGAGAGCAGATTCAAAAGGAGAGGAAGATCCATCTGCAGACGCAGTGTAGCCTGGATCAGAGGTCAGAACTGTTGCTCAAGACAAAATCTGAACTGCAGGCGTTGCGCGAGGAATACGAACTCAAACTCAAGCGATTACAAGAACAGGTATTCTCATCCATTTTGTGCCATCAGTTTGTTGTTCATGTCAGAACATGGCACCTGCATATCAGAAGAAAAGGTAAATATTATCTGCAGTTTGCGATGGGTTTGTTGTATGTTTGGGAACATTTACACCCATTTAGCAATGGCTGATGTGGTTTAAGCGCACTAGCGCAGTGCAGTGACCCTCACCAATGCGGTCACTGTGAGTTCAAGTCCAGCCCATGCTGGTTTCTTCCCCGGTCATACGTGCGAAGGTCTGCCAGCTACCTGTGGATGGTCATTGGTTTCACCCAGGCACTCTCCGTTTCCCTCCCACCATAATGCAGGAATAAATTTAACAGAAACTGAAATGGTCAGAAGAAGAGATATTCTTGTAATTTGTGCCATCAGTTCACTGTATGTTCATTCATATGGGAACAATACACTCATATAAAGTACTCGAAATGAAAAGGCCAGAAGGAAGGGTATTTTCTATAATTTTCCAATGGCTTCATTGGATATGTGGGAACATTACACCACTTAAAGTGTAAATGACTGAGGCATTGTTCATGAAAAAGATTACAAAATTTTATTTTAAATGCAAAAACCTGTTTGAATGTGTAAGAATTTTTTGCTGAATTGTCTTCGTTTGAAGTGTGGAGTATTTTGCTGCCGCCCATGATTTTAAGCTTATGAGAGATACATGTAGGCCAATCAGAGAGCTAGGAGATATTAGCTGTTCACAAGGTGTGACGTAAATCTTCCAACCTGACTGTCAAGGTAACTTGTAATAGCACAGGGACAGGACACTGTTTTATATTTTAATTATAACAAATAGATGTTGCAAACAACACTGCAAAGTATTTCCAGGTGATTGTGTTCTGGCGGAAGTAAGTTTCTTGATCATTTCATGTTATTAATTTAGATATATACTTACTTACTACTTGCTTACTACAGTCTCAACTTGCGCACTCGGAACAATTACGTCACAGCTCACACAGAATGGCTACATTTCATGTTAGCCTACGGACCACGGTTAAATGTCAGTTTCCACTGTCATAGTAGCTGTTAGAAAATATACTTCACCGAATGAAACAGTATTGTCAAACCTTATTGATAAACTTAACTTCGAACATTTGCTGTCTTTCACTTAAACAGAAGCTGGAATGGTTTTTGTTAGAAAAGGCATGTGTTTTGTGCCTGGAGGATGCTGCTTTATTCATACGAAATGAAGTCGGTTTGCACTGATATTGAACAGATAGCCAGTCTTTCAGAAGCATACTTTATGTCCGTAACGACACTGCATTTGTGTGTAAAGATGCCTAGTTCAGTCCCTGTCTGGTGATTTGACCTTATGGTGTGTGTAAGATACACCAGCATGTTGTATGGGTATATGGCCTCATATTTCATCTGGAAGGTTAATATTAGGAGCAAGACTGTATCACTGGCGTGTTTTGTGAATACAGCAGCCTAGCTATTCAAGACACATAGACCAATCTGAGGCCACTTTCATAAAACTGCGTAAGTGACCTTTTTGGTAATTTTTCTTGAAAAAAAACATTATCTGGGTTATAGCACCAGAAGGTTGTGTGATCAACGAGAAATTCATTTATGAAGCTTTGTGAAAGTTGGCTGAGAAGACTATAATTTTCCCTGAATTGTGATAACACATTATATGAGATAAGATGAAGATTATATTGAGGTCATGTTCAACCCTCAATTAAACAAACAAGCAAATGATACCAAAGTTGAATAAGTTTTTAAATTTGTTTTGTGCAGAAGGATAATGAACTAGCGGATTTGAAAATTAAGAAGGATGATGAGATAACACGAAGGGACAATACGCTGCGGAAGTTGAAGAAACAGATGGCAGACGTGCTGATGGACAATTCAAAGTGAGGCCTAATGTAATCTTCTTCAGTGGGCAGTTTTTGTTCTGTCAGTTGGCATGGCAGTGAGTTTCTCATATAGAGCATATCAGGCTAGATCTGAGTGTGTTCAGAGGGATGGGAGAAGGAGGGGAATGGATGCCCAGCAGTGAGGAGAGATGAGATTCTGAGTGGTTTATCTGTTGATTAATCGGTCATAGGAGCAGATGGTTCGGCCCGATTTCTGATTTTTAAGCTTCAAAAATCAGTTGCCTTCACTGTTCTTGGGGCCCAGGTGGCAATTAATCATCAAAAAATACATATACAGAAACATTTATGTGGCTTTACAAGAAGTTTGCCTTCCACCTCTATTGAATCCATACTGAGCATTTGTTGCTAATGAAAATCAGTTCCTTGTTTGTGGAAAAGATTGATAGATACTTGACAAAGTCTGGTGATTTTCAAATTGCAGAGTGATTTCTCCTATCTGTGAAATGCAGTTGTACAAGTGATATATTCTTAAGTATTCTATTACACCAATGAATTGGACATGATACACCCAAATGCATAATGTTTTATAGGGGTACTTCCTATATGAATATAGATGTAGTCATTCTTTTTGTGTTCACTTTTGTAAGTTGCAATTTTGTAGGTTGCATTTTTCAGTTGGAGTTTAGCCCATTCTATATTTTTTATGGAGTTGCCCACATCTATCATGCCACCCCCAGATCGATTCAGTTATCTCCCTTGAAATCCTTCCAATTCATGGGTAATACTGTTGCAGATAGGTCAATTGGATGTCCCACAGATTGGAGATGTTCGAACAGTCATGGGTAATACTGTTGTAGATAGGTCAACCGGATGTTCCATAGATTGGTGACGTTTGACCAATCTTGAGTAATAGTGTTTGAAATAGGTCAATCAGATGTTCCACAGATTGGTGATATTTGCAGGGCTATCACAGTGTCCTATATTTTCTACAAACCTTGTGTTTTTTGCTTGTCTGTATTTTGCAATATTTTGATGAAATGTCCTGAATTATCCTACATTTTTGATGCATTTTGTCCTATATCAAGCAAAAATGCAACTAGCCTCTGAAAATAAACATACATGTACCTAGATCAAGTGTTTTATATCCAGTTGAAGATTTGTCCAAACCACCACATTGAACCGTCACTGAAAAATGACGTGAAAAATTCCATATTGGTCTGGAATGGAGATAGTTGATGATATAATTTACCATACCTCTGTCTTGAAGCTGACGAGCTGTACATATGGTTGCATTGAAATATTTCATTTCTTTCAGGGAGCGTCAAGTTCAGCTGGAAGAACTGACTAAAGAACTGAACAGAGTGCAGGAAGAGTCTGAAATTTTGCAGTTTAAACTCAGATCTTACAGAAATAAACAACAGGTAAGTATACCTTAAACAAAAGATGAAGATAGATTTATTTACTTGATGAAGTTTGATATATTTGATTGGTGTTTTATGCCATACTCAAGTATATTTCACCTGTACTAGATCGACCAGCATTATGGTGGGAGAGAACCTTACAGGGGGATGAAGGTAGAGTCAGCTATATCCTAAACTACCTTATGTACATGTAGATGATTTCACTTTTTTGTCACTGAATTAAATGAAGTCAAAAGCTTGATTCTTTGGTTTGATTGAATGGACTGAAAAATCACCACGAATATTTCAGCCTTTCAGACATAGAGAATGTTCCTGTCGGTTTCATCAGATTTAAAAGAATCTCTCACGGTCTGGTTTCACTGAAAACTTGTAGCATAATGTACATGGAAGGCTACCCGGAGTACCTTTAATGCAGTCAAAGGCATATTGATGTCCTAGTGGATAGTTGCGATATTAATGTCACATCAGACAGGTGCAGTATTGATATCACAGCAGATAGGTGCGATACTAATATCATAGTGGATAGGTGCAGCATTAATGTCATATTGGACAGGTGTGATATTAATGTCACATTGGATAGGTGCAATATCAATGTCCTAGCGGATATGTACAATATTAATGTCACATGGTATATGTGCGGTATTAATGTCGCAGTAGATATATACAATATTGATATCACAGTGGATAGGTGCAGTGTTAATGTCACAGTGGATAGATGCAATATTAATGTCACAGCTTATAGGTGTGATATTAATGTCACAGGTAGATAGGTGTGAGATTAATGTCGCAGTGGATGGGTGAAGTATTAATGTCACAGAGGATAGGTGTGATACAGATACGTTACAGGCACTCCCTGAAACCTGGCCCTGGTGTGTAAGACTTGTAGCTTTGTACAGACTCATGGATGTTGAATTACTGGCATGGGTATAAACTTTGCCAACACGCAAGGCTGTAATAGATGTGATCTCAGTCCTAAGCCTTGACTCTTGCCTCCGCAGTAATGGCACAGGATTGAACTTAAAAATGATTAGGCTGACCGCACAGCCATCCACGTTAAATTCACTCTTTCATGAAATTCTCCCAAATTCCTACTGCGCGTGATTTGTTGTAATCAGGAAAATCAGTAAAATGGAGGTAAATAAAATTCATTTCCATGTTTACTAACAGTACTCGACTTGCTGACCCATTCACAAAATCCACCATGTAACTTTATTTCCGGACTCTGAGTTCGCAGCAGCAATGGATGCTTCATCCAAAACTGGCCCTGAACGCATACCATTGGCAGCAGTATTTACAAACCTATCAGTGACTCAACATGGTGATTGCAAGGTGAATTTTTAGATTATTTTCGAGGTCCTGTGAAATAGGCATACTATTCAGCCTGTGTTATTGGCAACACAATGGCTTTAGAATTTATCAATCTGGGAAGCACAGTAATAGCGTCTGATGTCACAGGTTCATATATTTGTAATTTTAAAACTTCAGTTGTAAGCAACGGTTGTGAAGTGTCTAGTTTCTCATGCAGTCATGGTACTGATCACTGAAAGGTTTTTAGTATAATTTTCGAATTCGTATAATCGGGTTAAATATGAAAGTGCTTCTACAGAGGAATATTTACTGGGTTTTTTAAATATCATTATTCACAAAATTAAAATCTGCTAACAGTAACAACAAAGATTTTGTGTATTTTCTCATTAAATTGCCTGTAGAGGCCAGGGAACAGTAAATGTGCATACACACGGTGTGACGAAGTTTGTAAAACCTCATGTAAGTCCATCAGAGTGAAGTGTCATATAAATCACTCGAAACAAATTGACCATAATATTATAAATCCATTTTGCTGTGTGCCAGCTAATGTCTTGAACCTGAATCAAATGTGCGCTGAATTTGTACACTTCCCCGTCATACAGCATGCATGAATACTGTATAATGTTAGGGAGAAGAGAGTTGCATGTGCTGAGGTTTTTGATCATGGGAACTTGATGTAGGGCCTCCAATAACCACAACAAAGTTGCAGATTCAGTACAATCTTGGAAGGGCTCATGGTTTGCAAGCTTTGAAGCTCTGCCCAGGGTTAATATCACCAATGTGAGGGACGGCTCTTCGTCCAGGTGTTCGTTGAACTTGATTGAACTGGTCGTCTTACATCAGCCACATCTAATGATGTGTGTTACAGTAATCTTCAAAACACGGGTACGCCCATATAGGCCCCAATTTCTGGGTTTTCCTAAGGACACTCACTCTTAAAATTACCACCAAATCTCCACAAAAAAAACAGTCAACTGGCTTGCAGGATTTCCAAGTACATCAAAGAACTATGTACGTCCCATAACTTCTTGACAGGTGATTTGCATAAGAACGCAACTGGCTCGGCCGCGGAAAACATCGGCACCTGTGACAGTTCATTTTATGGGAATTACTGTATTACAAATAGGCCTATATAGAATCGACTGCATGTAAAAGCGGATTTTACAGTGTTATAGATAATTCAGACAGGGTGTACCTGTGCAAAAATGAAACTTTGCTGTTCTTTAGATGCACTTTATGAAGTTATGAACATGCAAGTTATACATGTATGTAAAAGTAGGCCTGCTAGTATTGTAAAGGTGATGGGGTCTGGAACACAGGCGAGAGATCAGCAAAACTTTGCAACCAAAATTTATATGTCAGCCAGTAAAATAGGTATTTTTTGACAATGGCAGTTGTTTGTTTGGAAAGCACGGAAGGGATATTTTTATGTACTGGTATACAACATGCAGAACACCAACATGCGAATGAGCAAACATCGGCAACATTTTATCCTGAAAGTAATCGACAGATTAATTATTAAATACCAATGGATTATCACTCAACACTTGACATCTTCACTTTGTGTCTATATGCAAACGGCATGTACCTGCTGGTAAGTGTCTCCTTTCGACTTGTTACTCTGATGCGAACTGTAGTCAGACCAAAGTCATCCATAGCTCCCCAAATTACTATGGAGAAAACTACATGTATAACTGTGTATAACCACTGCTCCCGATCCCAGCATTCAGCTAAAGTAACTTCACGTCGGTCTGTCATAATATGATGTAAAATCGTTAATGTGACAAATGCACCGAGAATAATGTACTACCAGTGTAATTAATTTGAGATCTATCGATTAATTTCTCACAAATATCAGAATTACCAATATTTGCCAAGATATTACCCAAGATACAGAACACAGACACATGCACTTGGCTATGCTTGCTGGCTGACCAGTGTTGTTGCTGTACACGGTCTACTACAGGTAGCACACACTATATTTCCTGGAGAGCAGCGTGTGTATTCGGCGAACGGGATTACCCCCAACCTCCTCATTTGCCAGGCCATAAATTGACCAGCTCTCCACCGCTTGTAAAAAGGTCGCAGAATTACGTTAGTCTGCGAGGAGAACTGTTCAGCCTGAGTATGTTCTTATAGTAACAACATACTCATGAACTCAATGAAACCTGATCCCCTCTCCTTCGTATGACTTGTTGTATCTGCAACTTTTTGTCTGTTCCCTTATATTTATTTATTGGAGTGGTATTTTATGCCACACTGAAGAATATTTTACCTGTACGACAGCAGGCAGCATTGTAGTGGGAGGAAAGTGGGCAGAACCCGGGGGAAACCCACAACCCTTCACAGGTTGCTTGCTAATCTTCCTATGTACAGCCAGAGAGGAAACCAGAATGAGCTGGATTTGAACAGCCGCAGCATCTTCAGTCATTGTACTGCACTAGCACCTTAACCATTGTGCCACAAAGCCTCTGTGTTCCTTTACAGAACTGTCTGAATGGACACCAGGTAACACAATATAATTACTGCATGAATTTGCTGCTTTATTACTTCTGATCTGTCTGTGGTCATACGTTGATTTTCAGTTTTGTTTTCACAGGCATCGTGCCCAGGCTGTAAGGATCTGACAGAAGAGGTGAACAGATTAAAACCTCTAACACAGCGTCAAGACGAAACCATCAAAGATTTACAAGTTGTTTGCACTAAACTGGAGCTTCAGCTGGCAGAGCAGGATGAGCTGCTGCGTCGATTTGAGGTGGAGCAGCAGTTGAAGTCACTCACTCCTCCTTAATTCATTCCATTGTCATTCTGGACCAATAATCGATCAATCATCATCAGTGTTTGACTCTTCAGCTGACTGAGCAGAATGAGTTACTCCAATTATTTGAGATGCAGTAGAGCAGCAACTGAAGTCACTTAAATCAGTCATCATCAGTATTTGACACTTCAGCTGACTGACCAGGATGAGTTACTCCAGGCATTTGAGATACAGTAGAGGAGCAGCATAAGTCACTCACATCAATCATCTGTATTTGACACTTCAGCTGACTGAGTAGAGTGAGTTACTCCAGGTATTTGAGATACAGTAGAGGAGCAGCTGAAGTCACTCACATCAATCATCAGTATTTGACACTTCAGCTGACTGACCAGGATGAGTTACTCCAGGCATTTGAGATACAGTAGAGGAGCAGCATAAGTCACTCACATCAATCATCTGTATTTGACACTTCAACTGACTGAGTAGAGTGAGTTACTCCAGGTATTTGAGATACAGTAGAGGAGCAGCTGAAGTCACTCACATCAATCATCAATATTTGACACTTCAACTGACTGAGCAGGATGAGTTACTCCAGGTATTTGAGATACAGTAGAGTAGCAGCTGAAGTCACTCACATCAATCATCAATATTTGACACTTCAACTGACTGACGAGGATGAGTTACTCCAGGTATTTGAGATACAGTAGAGTAGCAGCTGAAGTCACTCACATCAATCATCAATATTTGACACATCAACTGACTGACGAGGATGAGTTACTCCAGGTATTTGAGATACAGTAGAGGAGCAGCATAAGTCACTCACATCAATCATCTGTATTTGACACTTCAACTGACTGAGTAGAGTGAGTTACTCCAGGTATTTGAGATACAGTAGAGGAGCAGCTGAAGTCACTTAAATCAGTCATCATCAGTATTTGACACTTCAGCTGACTGACCAGGATGAGTTAATCCAGGTATTTGAGATACAGTAGAGGAGCAGCATAAGTCACTCACATCAATCATCTGTATTTGACACTTCAACTGACTGAGTAGAGTGAGTTACTCCAGGTATTTGAGATACAGTAGAGGAGCAGCTGAAGTCACTCACATCAATCATCAATATTTGACACTTCAACTGACTGAGCAGGATGAGTTACTCCAGGTATTTGAGATACAGTAGAGTAGCAGCTGAAGTCACTCACATCAATCATCAATATTTGACACTTCAACTGACTGACGAGGATGAGTTACTCCAGGTATTTGAGATACAGTAGAGTAGCAGCTGAAGTCACTCACATCAATCATCTGTATTTGACACATCAACTGACTGACGAGGATGAGTTACTCCAGGTATTTGAGATACAGTAGAGGAGCAGCATAAGTCACTCACATCAATCATCTGTATTTGACACTTCAACTGACTGAGTAGAGTGAGTTACTCCAGGTATTTGAGATACAGTAGAGGAGCAGCTGAAGTCACTCACATCAATCATCTGTATTTGACACTTCGGCTGACTGAGCAGGATGAGTTACTCCAGGTATTTGAGATACAGTAGAGGAGCAGCTGAAGTCACTCACATCAATCATCAATATTTGACCCTTCAGCTGAGTGGCAGAATGAGTTACTCCAGGTAATGGACATACAGTAGAGGAGCAGCTGAAGTCACTTACTCCTCCCTGATAGTAGGATTTCATTATTTACTTTTGGCCTCAATACTGGAGTACCATGGCTTTTCCAGTACATGTTATAATAACAACAGGACTCCAACATGACTGACAAGGATATCTTGTGCAACCCCCTGTAAGTGATCAGTCATCATCCGTATTTGACAATGTTAAATCCCCAAAATCACGAAGCGGTCAGAGACTTTTAATGCAAAAACTTGCCTTACACCTTCGTGAAAAAAAAATATAGATCAGCATTTACGTTCAAGTTCAGAAATTACACTACACATGAAGGTTAAGTCTGACTTTATTCTACGTGATCACTCATGCTGATACACAAAAGTGCTCTGTGTGTTTGTAAGTGGGTGCTTGTGTGAGCGGTAGCCTGTGGGTGTTAGCTTGCTTGTTTTTTGATAGAAATCTTGTATTCTCCAAGATCATCGACATTCAGTGTGCCTATCATTTCATGCTTATGGGCTGTTCTAGGACAGCAGCATCGCGTGTCACAGCTTTAATTTTATTTTATTTTTTTTTTCCATTAAAATTGTAACGTGTCACATAATGGCATATAGTCCTTTCAGCATGTTGGGAGACAATCAGTTAACAGCATTATCATACATGTCTGTGAAACATCCTTAACACAGAATGCCAAGACAGAATGTGATTTGATGCGCATTGAATATGGTTGTGGACACACCAGATACGGTTATGAATGGCATTGATTTCAATTCACATTCGTATGTGGTTTGGGAAATTTGATTCAGTTCAGTTTTATTGAGCGTTGTGTCAACAGGAAGAGCCTTGAATGTACACTACATCAGCTTTATATGTCATTATTATCCATTCAACAAGATACATGAAAATCAGTTCAAGGCACTAGCAGTTAATTTTATAATTGACAGGGTGAGGATGTTTCAACAGCTGCTATATTTTCTCATTGGACATTACAATCTGTCCATTCACTTAGAATGTGATGTAAGTAATTCATGAATCAGTATTCTCGAACAGAGTTATCATTCTTAGGAAGAACTGTAACAGTATTGTTGTTGTTAGAGAGTATCAGTATGAGTGTACTTTGAAAAAGGAGCACTGTATATCCCAAGTAGCTACATGTATGACACTTTCATGTGTCCCTTTTTCGGAATTGGTAAGCTGTTGACAGAACTGTCGACCTCTTTGAACTCTTGTCTCTAGTCCAGGGCCCACCTGCATAAAGCCCTCCAAACGTTACGAGCGCATAACTACAATAATAACCAGGGCCCACTTGCATAAAGCCCTCCAAACGTTACGAGCGCATAACTACAATAATAACCAGGGCCCACTTGCACGAAGCCCTCTTAGCATTAAGAGCACTTAACTACCATGGCAACCAACACTGTAGGTATGGTAGCTACATTCTCATAATGTTACGAGCACTTCGGGGAAGTGTCCCCTAATGGTTTTGGTCATACACAGGTGTGGGCGGCTCAGCCATTTTGCGGCATCTCGTGATGTAAGCTGGATTATTTTTCTGGCTTTCTTTATGTAAACTATAACTTGAGAATGCATGCATTCATATCATTCTAATTTGATTGATTTTTAATACTACATGTAAGTTTTTCAGAGGAATAGAGTGGAATGTTCATTCATATATGAATGGTACAGTTGTGTATGTGTAAATGTCAGGGCAGCATAGTTGTTTTCTCTTCTGTTGTTTCCTTCGCGAGGAATGGCTATCCTCCTTGTATGGCTATGCCTTCTTTCACAAAACCATACGTGTATAATGTTTAGGAGAAGTTGGAAGTTGTTAAAGTATATTTAAAGATGTTTAAGGAAGGCAAGTCTGTGATACATATTTTTTTCTGTTAACGAGAATGTAGATAGTCTTAAAACATGATATATTTTCACTTTCATTTTGAATGTGAACTTTGTTACTTGTTTCATTATTGGTTACACATTGTTCGTGTAGTCATGGACTACATACTTAAGCTTGCACATCTACATCTGTGCCATGTTTGTGGCCAAGTTGCATGGCTTCCAGATCAAATGAGAGACATATTCTTAGAATATAAAATATGAATTTAATATCCTTCTGTTTTGCTTTTGATAAAAAAAAAATATATCAGTCTTGATACTTAAACTGATTGAGGCATATCCAAATAGTACCCCAGATTCCCCTAATTATTGAGACTTCCAGTGTGCCCTTTTCTTAGCAATATACAGATAATTATAACAGGAAGTTTTTTTCCCTCACATGTTTAGTCCATCTAATGAACAACATATCCACATCTTTACTTTTAGGGGGAAAATGTGACAGAAATGCAATTGTGTTTTGATATGTGCACTACTAGTATCTGCCCCCAAAAACTAGAGGAATTAGGATAGTGTTCTTGATCTTAGCATACTGTGACTGGGTGGAGGTGTCATGTCTGGTGTCTTTGGCATGGCTTTTAAGTGAGGGATCATTCAAACAGTTCACTTGTCGTCTACTTTCCAATCCTTAAATCACAGACCACCAGTCTGCTTTAGATATGTATTGTGAAAAGCGTAAGTCAAAAAAATAAGTAATATGCAGTTGATGTTGAGAAAGGTTTGAAATAAGAAAAATGCAAATTATCAGTTTGGTTAATCTTGAAAGTTTGTTCTCAGTCTTGTGGCTAAACCAAAACGAACAAAACTTCATCTTTTGGTTGAGTCGGTGAATAGTGTGGAGATTAATATGGACTGGTAATGTCGCTTTGTCACTGATTCAGATGGGTCAATTTCTTAAACAATTCAATTTCAAGCTCAATGGCTGTCACTGGAGACTGAATTTTTAAGTGAAAGCAAGTGTGTAAATCACACTTGAGCACATGCAGATTTCACGTAACACTTGAAGTATTTGAGACAGCGGACATCCGCATATTAGCAGTTTTACTCGTGCCAACGCACTTTGCTCGCACGGGCATGACGGTGAAAACAGGGTCAAAATAGCGTGAAAGTAATTCAGAACTCTGCTTCACAGCCCCATAAGTCCAAAACTAGGTTTAGTCAGCATCAAAAATTTACATATCCTTTACAGATTGCTCTGGAATAAAACATACTGTAATTCCTGGTTATTATCAGGCATAGTTCTCAGAATATTGTCCAGTGTTGTTCATTATCCTAACCCTTCCCAAGTTATCTTTCACGTCGCTTGCTGCTGCCCTAGGCGGATGAAGTGCCCGGATGTTTGCAGTCTCAAATTCAATTTGCAGACTTGTAGGACAGGAAACTGGTACTTTCCAATGCAATAGTAGAATGCCAAAACATAGGTGTGCCCAGTACCCATGTAGCCTAATTGTGTGGGTGTCTTTTAACATGGTGATCATGTGAGGCAGCACAAATAATAGATTGGCATTACCACCTGCCTGCCTACCTGACAGAAGACTCTATCAGAATTTAGACACACAGCATAAACCATGTCCATGTGTTGAAGGCTAACTGCATTTGGATTTTTATGCATACCAGTAGCTCAACCTTGTTATCTAATCCTTGCTTTTGACCCTGTTTCATTTTCCAGATGGTTTATTTCGAAAGCCAACTAACCCTTACAGTGATTTTCCTCTGGCTTTCACTTACCCATATACTTGCTGCCACACAGGTGCAATATTCATGAGGACAGCCTTGGTGGTTAGAGCCTTCGCCGCATGGTCGAGATATCAAGATTCAAGCCCGAGTCGGGTCATACCTAAGAATTAATGGTACTTGTTGATGCTTCGCTTGATGCTCTGCACTAACAGGATAGAGCAAGAAAACAGGACTGGTAGGCCCAGTGCCAGTATAATGTGACCAGATGGGGTGTCATATCTGGTGTCTTTGGCATGATGTTTCAGTGGCAGCAGCATTTTGGCATGGACTCGCCCTGCCACAAAGACACACCATATGCACACACCAGAAGGACTTATCATCTTATGACTGAAACACTGTTAAGTACGACATTAACCCACAAGCACGCATGCATTCACTCAATATTCAATCACAATATAAATAAATACTCTAAATGACCTAAAATTTCGTCCATGACTATGTGCTTAGTTTTTCTGATTCTGGGGGTTCTACTGGTTTTAGAAAGTTGTTCTGAGATTTGTTCGAAAGGTTGGGTGATACCCTCGTGAGAAAATGTGAGTTTCATCACCAGAAATAATATTTCATGACATTTATTTGGCTCTAAATATGCTCTTTTTTGGGATGAAATTTTAGGTTATTTACAGTAACCTGATATTTGGATGTCCAAAAAAAATAAAAAGACACCACTACATGTACTCCTCTTCATCATTTAATACTTCCAACATTTTGCACATGTGATCAAAAGATCATAAAAATACTGTGTAATGCACTTACATGTAAAGCCCCTCGGCTTAAAGTACACATACAATGTGATCAACAAATACAAATTCCAAGAGATATTATTTACAATACAAGCCATTCATAAAATTGTGTAGGAGATGTATAAATTTGGTGAACTTGGGACAAACTGTTCTAGAGACAGAGCGTTTACAAGTATTTTATAAAATTAAACTCAAATGACTCCAATGACCTTAAAGGAAAAGGTCAAGCTCACTGAAAATCAATAGGGTTCTTCCTTGTGCCAAAGTGCAAGAATGGTGTAAGTTAGGTAAACTTGTGCCAAACAGTTCTAGTGACATGTTTACAAACCTTTTATAAAATTTAACTTAAACATCCTAATGACCTTAAAGAAAAAGGTCAAGGTCGCTGAAAATCAATAAGGTTCTTCCTCATGCAAATGTTTAACCTTGGTGAACTTGGGCTCAATCTTTCTAGAGATAGAGTGTTTACAAGTCTTGTATAAAATTTAACTCAAGTGACCCCAATGACCTTGAAAAAGGGAAAAGGGTGCCGAAAATCAATAGGGTTTTTCCTCATGCCAATTTGTAAGTGTGGTGTAAGTTTGGTGAACATTGGATAAACAGTTCTTGAGATGGATGCCGCCCACTATGACAATACCCCTTGACCAAAATTGTCTGATATAAATTTACACATTTACACGTAACTTGATCCAGGAGTACCTTCAAGTTTAATTCACTTATTCTCAGCTGGTTCAATACTGCTTAAGTACATGAACAGGAATTTATACTGGAAGGAATGGATAATCCATAAAGACCATACAAAACAAGATGAACTGTGTAGTAGTTGTCCATGTACAATTACAACTGTGTGATCTCAAACTGAGTGACTAACATAATCTCCACCTTCAGGACAATTTCGAAAAGCAGTTTCACGTTTATAACTGTATGGTATGCTACTCAGAAGTGATACGTTATAAATTCATGTGAAGAAAAACAACAGAAACACGGTATGAAGTTGTTATGCACCATCTGCATGTACTCAACACTATACAGGACTAGCACAATGTGCCCCATGTCCTTGTGGCATGCTAAACACAGCCGACGACCTGACAACTTGCACTGTTCAACAGATTAATTTATTCATAACTGAACCGAGTTTGACCATCCAATAACTCACACTTTCAAACTCATTAATGAAACCCTTGGTAATTTTCATTAAAGAATACCATTTTCATTTAGCTCATATTAAAGGTGAGGAATTTTTTTCAATCATAACTTTTATTTATTTATTAATTTGATTGGTGTTTTATGCCGTACTCAAGAATATTTCACTTATACGACTGCAGCCAGCATTATGGTGGGAGGAAACCAATTATAACTTGGTGTTCTCTATATCTGCATGTACATGTGTAGTGCCCATACCTGGTAACAGGACTGTCAACCATTCTGTAACAAAACAAGAGATTTTTGAAGACTTTTCCAGTTATAAGATTCTTTAGTTGAAGATACTTCATCTCTGCCTTCCTGATAACTCTGAAGTACACAGGCATGGGAATTCATGGTCAGAAGGAAGTCTGAAGTTTGCTGACATTTGTCTGACAATAGCATCCATTACCTCCACATTACATTAGCAATTTTACCTGTTCTCATAAAATCAGTTGCATTTTTTTTTTCAAATCTGAAACACGGAAAGTCTGAAAACATCTAATTGGAGGAAATCTCCTATACTAGAGCACATGTTCCATCAACAATCTTGCACTCAAATCTGGTTATGTGACAGATATCAAAAGACAGGTATCTTATTGGATTACTTTTAAATGACATGCATAGGTACAAGTGAATAACTTTTAACTGGAAGGCTTATTATAAAAACGTGTACAAATATACATACAAGTTATGTATTTGACACGAGCTAAATATTGGCACAGGTATAAATAACTGAAGTCATACGTTTACCTCTGACACTGATATAACACTGGACATTTTCAGCTCTGATAAATAAATCATGTCTCATAACTTGTTATTCTAAATTTCTGCCTCAGGTGTATTTCTCAAACAACACAAGGAGTCTGTCACAATACAGGAGCAAACACAACTGCATTCCTTTTTGAACACAGCTTTGAATGGTGACAAATACATTAAATGAGGACAAAGAGCAATCAACACATACTCATAACTCTAGTAGCATGGCTCTGCATTTCATTCTGGAAACAGAAGAGATAAACTCAAGGTTCTGGATTATGAAAAGATAAAGATGTACACAGGGCAGATGATATTCCACATGTTGGATAGTTCTCAGGTCAAACATACAAACTAAACCATATACCTTAGACACATACAACTCCTCATATATGTTTACCAGGTCCTAATCTGCTTAATAGTCAATCTCTAACCTACTGTTCGTAATACAACTTTAAATCTACAACCTACATGTACCTAATGCAACTCCAGACATGTCCAGCATAATCCCTAACCTGCCTAACAACTCTTGACAGGCCCAGTGCAATCCCTAACAACTCTTGACATGTCAAATACAATTCCAAACCTGCTCAACAACTCTTAACATGCCCAGTACACTCTCTAACAACTCCTGATATGCCCTGCACAACTTCTACCAACTCTTAACATGCCCAGCACAATCTCTAACAACTCCTGACATGCCCTTCACAACTCCTAACAACTCTTGACATGCCCAGTACATTCTCTGACAACTCTTGAAATGTCCAGTACAATCCCTAACAACTCACGACATGCCCAGCACAACTCCTGGCCGCTCTTGACATGCCCTGCACAACTCCTACCAACTCTTTAACATGCCCAGCACAATCTCTAACAACTCCTGACATGCCCTGCACAACTCCTGACAACTCTTGACATGCCCAGTACACTCTCTAACAACTCTTGACATGTCCAGTACAATCCCTAACAACTCTTGACATGGCCAACACAATCGTAACCTACCCAGCAGTCGAACAATAACATACCTAATACAACTCTTTGACACACCCAGCACAATGAATCCTTAACCTATGTATGAACAGTCAATCACAAACACAACTTCATAGAGTACAACCTCAAACGTGCCTAATACAACCTTACCTACATGTACATGTACAACATGCCAAACGCAGAGTACAGATCCCAAATTAGGGCACATTTTTCGATGGTCATCTGATTTCCAAAATATCCTTTACAGGAATCTATTTGGACTTGTTTCACCTAAATGAGTTCTAAGTACTGCAGTCAGCATTATATTTACATTTTCAGGAGTCTTTGGTGAAAGACTTGTTTGGGATGGCTGGCCCTACATGTATAACCTAAATATCAAACTTGACTCGCATGCGGAAATAGAACAATTTGCTCAAGACATCACACACTTCACTGTCACATGAGAGGCAATTAAATATGTGTGTAAATTGATTCCACCAAGGCTTTTCTTTGCCGGGAACGTCAGTTGACTTTTAACTCGAATATGACGTCCTTTTAAGTCCATCTTTACTAGCAGGTGTTTCTAGTGAAATGATGAGCCACATGTCTAAAATTGGATTCCCATGAGACAAACAGAAATTCTTTAGCATTCTGGTCAAATTCAATAAAAAAAAAAGTGAGCCCTTTAAGTAAGTAAAAGGGGCAAGCTCTGGTTAGCAGTATCATGATGATACATCATGGAATCAGACATCCATTTATTCCATGGCACTGTCCAGTTATACCAGAGCTGGTAACTATAAGATAGCCAGTCTAACAACATATAACTGTGCCATTGTTCAAAACTATTTTTAACATTTAAGCGTACATTACATGCATCCGATTAATGGCAACTAAAATCATGCTGACAATAATCACCAACCATTGTAACCATTTAATGCTGTTGGGACTAATGTGGCAGAAATTAAATTTATCCAAGTTGATTTTTAACACTATTACAAGTACAGACTATCCATGTGTGGCTCTGGGGTTTTTCTACCCATACAGTAACTTTCTTGTTGTGGTTACTGGAAAATTAAGTTTTAGACAAATTTTGTGTTCAGTTTTCATGAAATAGATGAAAGTTTTGATACATCGCTGACAAAAAGAAACACTGAGCTTTCTGATTTGTTCACGTTGAATTTCTAAAACGAAATTGGCTAGAAAAACCCCGTGGCTATTTGAAAAAAACAGCAGCCGTACTTTTCTTCTAGCATCAAATTGTTTCCATGGCAACTGTAAATAATTCATCACTGAAAGCACCACTCCCAACAGTCACAGCATCTCACACACAATATACTATGCCTAAACTTTAACGTCTGAGGGATAAAACTGAGTACATAATACACACTGGACATACACATTACTATCACCAAATCAAGGCAGAATTTGACCTTAACTGCTAAAACTGCTGTCAACATCACAAAAAATATCTCCTACATGATCAGCTCTTGTACAAAAACCAATAGCTTCAACAACTATAACTCTGTTTTCAAGCTGAATATATATATATCTGCTTATCTTTGTCATGTACAATTTGACACCTCAGTGATGAATGTTCATCCTCTGGACTGATAACTTCGCCACTCCAAATAAGGAAAAAAATTCATGGACAACTTCAATATGATCTAAAACTCTCACAGAAACAGCTTTGTCATGAGTAATTTCCACACCAGTAACTATATCAACAACTTCATTATCATCTTCATGTGTAAAATGTCTCTGAATAACGTCCTTATGAATCCTTCTGTTAATAACACAGCCACAGAACATAAAAAAGGTCAGTCTGAGAGGCTACATTTTCAGGGACTCTCTTTATTATGTCCAAAAAACAAAAGCTATATCACAAACTAGCATATGACAAATAAGTCATTTAGACCAAAAAAACCCCTTCTGCATGAAAAACTTTCTCAAGGTGACCTTGAATAAGTTGGCACAAATAGCTTCAGTATAAATATATATCATACATATACACATAACTTCCACACAACCTCCACAAATACCTTTCTCGTGCACAAATTCTGTGTGAATATTGTTACACAGCTTTCCTAACAAAAAAAATTTAAAAAAAAAAAAAAAACACTGACAGATCCATGCTGTAAGCTTCTCCCTGAAGACAGCTTCTGTCCAACAACAAACACCGAGAGATCTAGCTGTAAGCTCTGGCTTTGTGTCTCTTTACAAATCTACATAAGCTGCAAGTTTCTCCTTGAAGAAAGCACTTCTCCTACAGTAAGCACAGACAGACATAGTTTCTTCCTAAAGAAACCCCAAGTCCTCGAACAGACACAGGCAGATTTGGGCTGTAAGTTTTGGTTTTTTTTCTACATGTATGTACAAATCTGTCTGGAAGTTTCTCTCTGAAGAAAGCATTTCTCCTCCAAGAGGCATAGACAGATGAACGTTGTAAGTTCCAATCCGAAGAAAACACCTGTTCTAAAACAGACACAGGCAGATCCAGGCAGCAAGTTTTGGTTTCATCTCTCTGTAATCTGCCTCTTTACTTATCTGTTTGATGTGTAATCTAAATCTCTCCAGATACAGCCTCAAATTCATGTACAAATTCACATCTTCCTCCAGATGAGACAGAGCATCTTTCACATCCTTCTCAGCCACATAGCTGTTTGCTATTTTCACACTGTTGGCAACAGAACCCGGTGACACCGGCACAGGCTTCTGGGGTTTCTTTGGGGCGTCACACCCCAAGAAAACCTTCAGGTCTCCCCGAATGTTCTCCTTGCTCAGCGAGCCATGAAGAGCAGCTTCAGTCAGTCTGTTACAGGTGATGTACAGACGGAGTTTATTCTGCATGATGCAGATGTATCTGAGACAATCTTCCTGAGAGGCATGTAACCTGGAGGAATGTTCACCCAGAACAGCCGCGTACATCTCTGGAGCAGGGATGTCGGATCTTGGGGTGCTAAAACAGTCCTGAGAAAATGTGAAACTGTTCTGGGAGTCCTGGAAACCTGGAATATATATATACAAAATCATACAAATATCTCATATTACAGAGAAAGATCTTGTCAAAAAAGAGGCTATGGTGAGTGAAAAGGCCATTAAAAACTGTATCTGAAAATACCTTCATGCAATTTTTTAGACTTTTTCTAACCAAAATAAACACAGTCAAATGTTTTGACAGTACGATGGGTTTTATGGACCTTGTTATTGATGTGGTTCACCAGTGGCGTCACGCTGACTTTTCTATGGCCATAAAGCAGAACTTTAATCTCACATTAACGTTTCCATACACAGGCAAACATTACAGGAGTACCCTTCACAAGAAAACAATATTCAGAGCTGAACATAAAGGTGAACAAAAAGCTGTGTGACGTAACAGGTGAACCACATTATCATTATGGTCCATGAAACCCACCATATTATCAAAATATTTCACTGCATTTAGTTTGGTGAAAAAAAATCTAAAAACTTCAGTGAAGCAGTTTTTAATGGTCTTTTGACTCACCCTAAATTCATTTTTCCGAGGCCTTTCCTTTTAAGGAAATAAAGAAGTACAACTGAAATACGGATCAGGGGGAAGACCACTAAAAATTGTATGTGTACATACTGGTAATAAATAAGCACAGTAATTTTGAAGAAATTCATGTGACGCTCTCAATATTTCGACTTAAATTAAGTCATCCTCAGGAGAAATGTGCCACTTGGGGCTCGTTATAGATATATATACGCAAACATAAAGTAGGCTCCCAGAAAGTCATACTGGAAAATTTGATAAGGGTAGGCTACATGGTAATAAACATTTATGGTGTTGCTTTACAGTCAGCTGAAAGTATTATGACAGTGTCAACAAAAAATTACACATGTGATGACATAGCAATATAGCCCCCTTAGTATCCTAAAGCTGTTAATTGTGAGTACAGTGCCACATCAACATTAAGAACGAGGAGGGGCCAGGAAATTAAAAATTAAATTAAGAATAGATAACAATTTGGTTGTAACATAATAGTGCATATGCATGTGGAATTTATAAAAGAATGTCTACAAATAGCCGTAAACATAGCGGGCATCTAAACTGGAGGACAGGATTTCAAGAAGTCCTATCTGGAAGAGGATTATACTGTAAGTTTTAATTTCAAACACAGAAGTTTATTTAAACAGTTTTAACTCCAGTGATTCAGAATAGGACTGTTTCACATGATCGCTCATGCTTCTTTAAATAACAGTTAATTCCAGCTGGGTGAGTCGTCAATCCTGAGTGTTACATAACAATAAGGGGTATACTGGAGACAGGGGTATATTATTAAGCCTGTCTGGAAGGTCGATTAAGTGCTTGATATGTTTGAAATGGTCACATTCCATTACATGGTTATGGATTTCACTCAGGCCTTTGCCATGTTCTAGAAGGGTCTTAAGGGGGCAGCGTTCCGTCTTCCCTATGTAACTAAAGGAACTCCCTGGGCATTTGAACTGGTAAACTATGCTGCTTCTATATTCTGGATCATCGTCAAGATTTTCTTTGTTTGCCAGCGGGTGACAATCTTCACTAGTCCATTCAGTAGCTGGAGTATCTTAGACAAGCACCTCTGTACAATCCGCTCACACTGTCGTCCGACATACAGGAGATTTATCCAAGTGACTAGAATATCATCTCTGGGCTTTTCCCAAGGAGGTGGAAATCTGTAGAGTGAACTTCTCTATAAGGGTATCACATACTGTCTTTGGAAATTCAGTTCAAGACATTAATGTTTTCACATTTTCCAGTTCCTTATTGAAGAGTGTAAGGTTGTTGCAAATCTTATGTGCTCGAGTGACAAGGGATCTGATCCAGGCAACTTTTGTGGCCTTAAAATATGCTTATTTCCATTTCTCTGATTTTCTCAGTAAGTTAAATGAAGCCAATGTTTTGATTACAGCTGTTGTACATGTATGTTTTATAGCTTTGTAATGGATTTTTAACCTTGTGACAAATTTTAAAGCCTTTCCAAGCATCTTGCTCGGACATTTCTATAAATTTGGGGTTGGTTTTATGGCCTTCAGACAGAATGTACTTGTCTACTTCCGGCAGCAACGTCCACAGGCCACAGTTCACTTACCCTGTGAGAGGTTGGGATTTGCCCGCCGCAGTTTCCGTGGCGACACTGATATCTCCAATTTGCCTGCAGTCAACACAGCTCTCATCTCCTCAGTCTCACACACAGACAGGGGCGTGTCCCCGGAGTTTGTTCTGGCTTTCAGCAGCGCCTGACCTGTCAACATTAACATGTATATGTGGAGTCTTGTAATAAATGGTACCAATTACTGACTAGACTATCCAAGAAGAGCACAACTTTAAGGTTTTTATTGGGTTATTTATCAACTTTTTGTTACCTTAAAATCCTCATTTCTTTTAAGGACCATCCCCCTAAATCGTGCGCTTTTCTTACGTATTTTGTGATTGGGAAATGCATTTCAAACTTACTCTAACTGTTTGAGCAAACGTATTTTGTCCATACAATTATCTCAGCTCAGCTGATGGGCAGAAGGGGTTGGGGGGAAGTCAGTGAATGCGAACGAATGCGAATGAGAAGAAGATGCCCTTTCTCAAAAACTGCTTGAAAACCAAACAGAGATGCAATGAACGCTGCAATACGCACTGAAGATGTACATGTAATTCACATTCAAAATAATTCCACAGTGATAAACATAGCTGACTTAAAACTTATGACAACTTCCTTCTCCCTCCTACTAGTCAGATCACGACCATACCCTGCGTTACATGTTATTGTTCGCATAAACATTTTTATGCAGTGTCTTTTTCCCCAACTACATCCAAGTGGTATAAGAAAAATCTTTGCTGTGTACGCAAATAATCCCCGCAGCCGCGGCCCAGTTATTCTCAACGTGGGTTGAGCAGCAAGACTTCAGTGGGAGGCCTGGAGATGGTTGTTGGGTGCCAGCCCAGCTTACCAAGTCATTCAGTAATCGGAATAATGCTTTGTATGTGTCCCCTAAACTCTACTCACAAAAACTGAAAAGAAGACTTTCACACCTTCAACTTAGCCTTCTCTGGTATACGGAAAGCCCAACATATACATATTTCAGCGATGTGTTTTACAAATAATTTAGTACATACTTCAATGCGCATACATTCTGATTTGAAAGTCCCAAATTTTCAATAACAAATAAAAACTGGGGACAACTCTTCTTGTGTAGTTGAGTTTATATACATGCGCTTGTGTTTTAATTCGGCCTCAATGAATAAGGTTATTGTGCAAATATTTCAACAATACTAATTCAAAGAAATACAATTAACATGATTTACCACATCTGATATCAAAATCTTATTCTGTAGAATTATGATGCTTGAAAACTTATACAGCACTGACTAAATTTGGGAGTCATCAAGGAATTTTTATATGTTGGTATGCTGCTATAAATGCTACCGATCAGTGAAAGCGCTTTCATATAATTTCTGAATTCGTACATAATTTGGAAAAAATAAGGATATTTTTAATATTAAACTTTGTGAACCGTATTTTTTTCCAAAGAGGTCTGGCACAATTTTTTCACTTAATTGCCTAGGTCTTCAGTAAATCTGCATACATACGGGCTTGATGACGTTTGTAAACCCTCGCCTAGGCCCATCAGGGTGAAATATCATGTCAATGACTCGCTAAAAATTGCGAGTGAATATTTCTAAACCTGAATAAAATGTGCACTGAATTTGTACGCTGACCCTTGCGGTATAGAGAAGAGATGAATGCGGTGGGGTGTTTGGGAGGGGGGGAGAACTTCTGATCGTGGGAATTTGATGTACAGCCCCCAACAACCACAACAAAGTTGCAAATTCAGAACATTCTCAGAGGAGCCCGCAACTTGGAAGCTTTAAAGTTCTGCCCACAGCCTATGTCATCATGGGACTGATGGACAATTCTTCGTCCAGGTGTTCGTTGAAAGTGATCGAACCATCGTCTCACGTCAGCCCCATCTAAAGATGTATGTTACAATACTCTTCAAAACACAGGCAAGCCCATATAGGCCTCAATTTCTGGTATTTTCTAACACAGGATAATCTTAAAATTACCAGCAACTCTTCTGAAAAAATACTGAAGGCTTGCAGGATTTCCAGGAAGACATCTGTAAATCCACGGAGTAAATCCGTCACCTCTTGACAAGTAATTCGCATACGAGTCTGACTGGGCATGGCATCGGGAAATATCCACACCTACTTGTGACAGTTCATTCTGTGGGAATTACTGCATTACAACTATATACATGTAGACTTCAGTGTAAAAGTGGCTAAAAGTGCATTCTGCAGTATTTATAGAATTCAGATTTTGATACACTTTTGAAAAACTGAAACTCTGCATACAGCTGTTTACATGATCTTCATGAAGTTAAACACCTTCACTGAAGGTGACACTTGGCCTACACACAGGCGATCGATCAGCAAAACTTCCAGCTGAAATGTATGCATCTTGTCAACAAAACAGATATTTTCACAGATTTTTTAATTGTAACAATACAGAAGGGATAACACGCAGAGCACCTGCATGGACGAAAATGCACTGGCAACATTTCATGCTGATAGTGACAGATTTATTATTAAATATTGGCAACGGATTATCACTCAACATTTGAGATCTTCACTTCCTGTACATGTGAGAATACTGACACTACATGGTTCCAGTTTCTCAATGACCTGTTATAAACTGATTAACATGTCAGAAATTAAGTCGAAGGACAAAGACAATGAGAAGTCAGCCATATGCTCAGCCAGAGCAGGGTACTGTTCGTGTAGACAGGGCGTCTTTTTAATTGCTCCATACTGTGTCATCACAGTCATTTGCATTGTTGAATAAAGGAAAGAAACAACTAAATCTTGACACGTCTTGAAAAAGGAACTCAGCGGGAGACCTAGAGATAAAGGAGCGGCTGGAGTGAAGCAGCCAATGCAGCATTACACTGTTGTCTGCACCCTTTTGACATCTTCGGCTCACCAATCTAAGGACATATGGCTTGTGCATTATTCCACTGCATGGTTTTAATTAAAATTATTGTAATGAATGACCGCCTCATAATTTATGTGCTGCAACTGACATGAAATATATTACGCTATATTCGACATCTTGTTTCATTACAAACACGTCTACCCAATCTACAATGCTAAAGCTGGGTAAATGTGGATTTAACAAACAGGCATTTAAATTTTTGGTAATGTATGTTTTTGAAAGTTACTTGATTGTTCCATATTAGTGCACAAAAAAATCACTGATACTCATGTTCAAAATACTAATTGTTTTTGGAAGAAAGTAAAGCAACTAGCAGTGTAAAGACTACATTTTATCTGATGTTCATTTTTCTGTGTTTTGCCTTTTTCACAACAGTTTTAAGTTAATTACTGAAAACTGTAATCTATGACCAACTACAGATGACAATCATACTTGGTGTGTGAATGCCAAAACGATGTTTTTACATTATCCAAGATTACTGGGCCTACAAACTTATCATAGCAAGACAACATGAGGCACACCTACACCACGATTCAACAGTGATTCATTTGTTCAAGGAAGCATAAAATCTCCACAATATACTGAAAAAATATAATCAAGATAATAACAGACTCATCCTCAATTTTGAAGTTGTCTATTTTGCCTTTGGTTGCATAAAGATCACATGACATCAACTTAGAGACCACAAAGACGGACATCCAGACGCATATTTGTTCTAGTTGCAGCTACCATAACAACTTCCTGTTTTCTCAATACCTGCATTTTATCAACGCATCCTCGTTCATTTTATTGTGCTAATGGTTTATAGATCATAAGAAATACATATCATGAATATAATATACCACATACAACAAATCTTTCATTGTTTCGAATAATCGTTTCTGTGATTATTTAAAATTATCGTTCCATGAATCTCAACTACACCAATCTTTTTCAACATCACAGAATTCAATCGCTTAATTCTACTGGAAGGCACACGGTTTTAGGGGGATGACCCCTTATCAGAAAAAAATTTTAATTATTTTTCGCTGGTGAGAATGGGCCCATCAACAATCACACACACTTCTGGATTAAACATTATCATGCGACTTCTGAACTTCATTTCAGCATCAGCAGCCTGTATCCAAGATGTACAACACTTTACCATTTCACAAGGGTTGGTAACCTTGTACCTATTACCCAGGCATCAGTATTTGGCCCAGAAATTTTTATACAAGTTTTAATCAAATGACTTGATACAATTTGATATCAATTATAACAGACCAAATGAAGCTGGGTGCTAGTGCACATCACATTTTACGTGATTCTTAATCAACAGTTAATATATTATATTATGTATAACTTCATTTGAATGTTTGTTATATTCTGTGCCCTTTGATTTTCTGGCGAGTCGTTCTGAAAGACTTCTGAATATAAAGCCCTGCCTTTTGCTCTTGAGTACCTATGCCTATCATACTAACCTCCATGCTGCATCAGCGCGTACGCCACGTCCAGTCTGTTATACATCACAGCCTCATGAAGAGCGGTCACGCCCTCTTGGTTGGCGGCCAGCAAGTCCACTCTTTCTCCACTCTGACCTGAACAAGATATCGATATCCTTCGCTTGGTTGTGCTAGTTTAGCAGATCTGATTTTAACATTTACACACCATGAGTGCTTTCTTAGCAGATCTTATTTTAACATTTACACACCACAAATGCTTTTTTTAGCAGATCTCACTTTAACATTTAAACACCACTAGTGCTTTTGTAACAGATCTCATTTTAATATTTACATACAAGTGCTTTTGTAGCAGATCAGATTTTAACATTTACATGTGAGTGCTTTTGTAGCAGATCAGATTTTAACATTTACATGTGAGTGCTTTTGTAGTAGATCTGATTTTAACATTTACATGTGAGTGCTTTTGTAGAAGATCTGATTTTAACATTTACACACCTCGAGTGCCTTTGTACCAGATCTGATCTTATCATTTACACCCCCTGAGAACTTTTGCAACAGATCTTATTTTATCATTTGCACACATCAAGTGCTTGTGTCATTTGGATTTTATCATTCATACACCTTGAACGTTTCTGTACCAGATATGATTTTACCTGTTCTGATATATACACCTTGAGTAAAGTTATGACACTCTGACAAGAAGTCAAAACCACATGTGTGCCACTTGACTGATCAATTGATTTTTGTTGAATATGGCCCTGAAGAATTTTAACATTGCAGGTGGAAGAAAATAAATCGCCTGGGGTATACCTTCTGCAAGCCAGTGACAAACTTTTCCACAGAAAACACAGACTAGCATGCTATACTGGTAGACAAGCGTTTTCAGTCAGTGTAAGACTGCACAATTGGCCCTACAGCTGCTGTGTTTAGGAAACCTCAGTGCCTGGGGTATACCTTCTGCAAGCCAGTGACAAACTTTTCCACGTAAAACACAGACCAGCATGCCATACTGGTAGATAAGCATTCTCAATCAGTGTAAGACTGCACAATTGGCCCTACAGCCGCTGTGTTTAGGAAACCTCAGTGCCTGGGGTATACCTTCTGCAAGCTAGTGACAAACTTTTCCACGTAAAACACAGACCAGCATGCCATACTGGTAGATAAGCATTCTCAATCAGTGTAAGACTGCACAATTGGCCCTACAGCCGCTGTGTTTAGGAAACCTCAGTGCCTGGGGTATACCTCTAGCAAGTTATGGGCAAACTTTTCCCAGTAAAACACAGACTAGCATGCCCTTCTGCTGGACGACAAGTGGTCATCAATATTAAAAACAATAATTTTATTTCAGACTAACGTCCATATCATTATTCCGGAGCAGGATATACTAAATCAATTAAAGAAGAAACAGGATAAACACATATTTGTTACAGGAAGAAACCGAGAAATACATACTTGTTACAGGATATCAAAAAATATACATCAGTGTAAGACTGCACAAATGGGCCAACAGACGCCACTGTTTTCAGTACCTGTGGCATTGCCGAAGTAGCTGGAGATGGTGCGGGCCGGCTTGTACTTGAGCAGCTCCACAACACAGTCCAGGTGCCCTTTATAGCTGGCCTCGTGCAGGGGAGTCCAGCCAAAGTTGTCACGGGCGTTCACCTCTATACCTGAAACATTCACCCATTCATGACTTAGCAACTTTGGCAAGAGGTTTTATGTTCAGTGAGATATCATGACTCCTGTTGGGTTTTTTTTTTTTTCTCACTTATGGCTGTACATCACATAAGAATCGAAGAGTGCCTTGTGATGATCTGGGCATTCATCATCAGCTGTGATGTTCCAGTAAAAATCCTAGTGTCTGGTACGAATATTGGTGTTCTTTTTGTTATTGTCGGGGGGGGGGGGGGGTGTAACACTACGAGGAATCTGTAACAACAATGCTGTTTTTCCAGAACCTGCGGTTCACAACACAACAAAAGAAAAAGTCACACAGATATTCCCTTATTAGAGATAACATGACATAAACAAAACTGATATAGCAACCATTTTAAAATGGTCACAGCAAAACATCATTCAACATCTACACCCTATACTGTACATGTCATCACATATGACAAAGGAAAAAGATTGCAACATGTAGAATTTTCCACAAGTTCAGACGACTTACCCGAGGTAGAGAGAAGTTCTCGAACTCTGACAACATTGTTCCTAGCGCAGGAAGTATGCAAAGGGGTTTCACCTACAAAACATTGGAATGTTAGGATCAGGTCAATACCTGACTTCATGCAGTCAGAACATGTGCTGTTATTCTGTTGCTATTTTCAACAGTGGAAGAAGCTTTGTGAGTTGTGGTGCCAAGTTAATGAATGTCAGACGAACTGCAGGGACGGGGAGAGGCAGTTCTAGTTAGCACCCATTTGTATGCTTGACTGGTATTACATGCCATGATTAGGTGCACCCAGATTGATGGGAGTACTGGAGAAAACCAAGAGAACAAAGCTGAACAGAGCCCAAAGGAAACTATTGCAAGAAACTAGAATAAACAGGATTTTATGGAGGTCGTCAGGACCAACCGGTATTCCGTCGGTGAATTGAATAAAAAACTCAATACTTATTCAATTTATGTTGTTTTTGGAAAGAAATATTCAAACTTTTACATAAATTCAATTTGAACATCTCAAAAATCCCCGAGCACTTCATAAACCTGACCAACTGATATGATTCCAGATAGTTCTGTTTTTCACTTATATTGTAGCGAGACTGACTGTGGGTGAACGCAGTTTGCTTGGTTCCTTCCCTCCTGACACCAACTATCAACACACACAGCCTGCGCTCATAGATTGCAGATTTCTTTTTAGATTGTGTGAATGTCGATAGATGGCTTACAGTGGTAAAATAAAATCAGGGTTCAAATTTAACTACTAATTTGTCGGATGTGCGACTAAAATTCCACCGAAAAATTTAATCTCTTTTCTGATTGTGTAAACTTTGACAGATGGCTTACAGCGTTTTTTTGTTGGATATGCCACATTCTGGCGAGTAACTATGTGCACTTTTTTTACCAACATTTTCAAGCCTTACAAAGCTCCCTGTGCCAGTTACATGGGTATATGAATTCTCATCAAGGTTTTTCACTGTGAACTAAGCCTATAGACCTCTGAGTTTTATGAAAGTTCAGTCAGCCATGCTGCCATTAGCAGGCGAAACAACAAGTACTAGTCAAATATGTTCTAAATAAGGATGTGATGCATGTTTAAGAATTGTATTCGAATGTAAATCAGTTGTTCATATTCAAACATGTACATTTAATCTGAATTATGATACTATTTATGAATATATTAAAATTATAAATATATCCAAAATCCAGGTTGAACAAAATTGTAAGATAAAAATACCAAATTCTAGTGCAAATATATTTACTGAACATGTGAAACACTGTCACTGACCAAGATGTGGTCCCAAATAATCACCATACAAAAATACTTTCAAATACACTTTTCTCTTGAAAGAGAAAATCAAAATAAATATTAAAGACTATATCTGCAAATAAATTTTCTCGCTCTTTCATCTGATTTTGGCATCGTTTTTAGACATAAGTCTAAAACAGCTTCATGATGCAGAGATCTAGTTTTACCTTTGGCATTCCTCCTGTTTACTTTTGACAAAGCTCGCTTAATGCTACTGGACATTTTCAGAGAAGACACGGAGGCAGAGTTGCTGGAGGATTTCACAACGCTACAACTGATAATCATAATGAATTTAGGACAAAAGATTTTCATCAATCTGATTGTTGTAGTTAGGCATGCAAGACTGTACAACTGGAGGAAGCAGTATTGATTACAGGAAATAATCCATTTTCCAAATTATTAGGAAGCAGAGATCTTGTTTGTAACAACTGAAAACTTACCGAAAGCACATGTGAAAACTGAGTTGGGCGAGTACCATGGTACTTATTTCACTTGCTTAGGATATTCTCAGACGGAGAAATTTTAATGCATATCATTACTCAAATTAAAAATTTTTCAGGAGGTCTTTTTCACTCACCCTCCCCCCTGCTACCTAATCTCCCACAAATCTTACCTTCCCTTGATTCTACTTAAAGTGAGATCTCTCTTCACAGCAAAGTGAATGTCCTTCGCCGACGAGCCCTTCCCCACTAGAGTGGGTAATAAGTACAAGTCACGTGACACCTGGAACAGTAACATAAGGCCTGTGAATAAAACGCAAGGATCCAGTCGTTGGAGGTAGACAAGCACTGTCTGAGTGATTGACTTGCCTTTCACCAAGGCATGTTTTGACTGGTCAAATTCTTACGATGTTTCTGTTTTGTTTATCTGTTTTTCAATATGTGACCATATTCAGGTTGAATTGGAATAAAGAACTGAAGCACTGGGAGTAAAGTACTCCATGATACACTCAGCTTTTCGTCCAAAGGTAATGAAGTGAACACAAAATATGACTTGCTCCAGGATTTACTCACGATACTTGAGAGGGTGATCTCTCCCTGGTCCTCAGATAAAAGGTGCCCTTGAACTAAAGAGTCATCCATAGCCTCTGTCAGGAGGTGACAAACCCCTAGTCCCAACCACGGTGGGTTCAGGATAGTCAGCACGAACTGTAACACAATCTCTGGCATGTCTACAACAAGACACAATGCACAAACTGTAACACAATCTCTGGCAAGTCTACAACAAGACACAATGCACAAACTGTAACACAATCTCTGGCATGTCTACAACAAGACACAACGCACAAACTGTAACACAATCTCTGGCAAGTCTACAACAAGACACAAAGCACAAACTGTAACACAATCTCTGGCAAGTCTACATCAAGACACAAAGCATAAACTGTAACACAATCTCTGGCAAGTCTACAACAAGACACAAAGCATAAACTGTAACACAATCTCTGGCATGTCTACAACAAGACAAATCATAAACTGCAACACAATCTCTGGCAAGTCTACAACAAGACACAAAGCATAAACTGTAACACAATCTCTGGCAAGTCTACATCAAGACACAAAGCATAAACTGTAACACAATCTCTGGCATGTCTACAACAAGACAAATCATAAACTGCAACACAATCTCTGGCAAGTCTACAACAAGACACAAAGCATAAACTGCAACACAATCTTTGGCATGTCTACAACAAGACACAATGCACAAACTGTAACACAATCTCTGGCATGTCTACAACAAGACAAATCATAAACTGCAACACACCCCCTGGCATGTCTACAACAAGACAAATCATAAACTGCAACACAATCTCTGGCAAGTCTACAAGAACACAAAGCACAAACTGTAACACATCCTCTGGCCAGTCTACAACAAGACACGGAGAAAAAACTGTAACACTCTCTATGGAATGTCTACAGCAAGACACAAATCATATACTGCAACACTCTCTGACAAGTCTACAAGAAGACACAAAGCATAAACTGTAACACTCTCTGGCAAGTCTACAACAAGAAACAAAGCATAAACTGAAACACACTCTCTGACAAGTCTACAAGAAGACACAGAGCAAAAACAGAAACACTCTCTCTGGCAAGTCTACAAGAAGACACAAACCATAAACTGTAACACTCTCTCTGGCAAGTCTACAACAAGAAACAAATCAAAAACTGTGACAGACTCTCTGGCAAGTCTACATCAAGACAGAAAGCAGAAACTGTGTCTCACACATTGACAACCCTACAACCAACTTAACATCATGTTGCCACCCAATATTTCTGACCATGTACAACTCCTATATAATCAGCTCAAGGTCGATATTTCAACCAATTCAATGGTATATTTCATTTAACTTATTTTCATTTAACTAGCATCTGCCAAATCTAAGGGCACGTTATCACCCCGATTACCTGTGATTCGGAGATCTTATTGTCACGACTTACCACTCAGCCTCCTGGCAAGCTCATAGACCAGGCAAGAGACTCTCTCTCCCTGAAGGATCTTTGTTGGTAGCCTCTCGGTTTGGTCAGCAATCCGCAAACAGCTGGCCAACATAGAGACAATATTCAGCAACATCTTTGCTACAATCACCTACAAATATACAAAAATGGAAATTTCAGTCATTTGGGGTTGTATTTTGGGGGGTGGAAGGAGGGGGCATTTATTTTTTTTTTTTTGGTGATGGATCTTTTAGGGAGAATTTAAAACTAGAAGCTCTGAAGGCTGTTTATTTAAAAAAAAAAACACATGCCGCCACCACCATTTTTGGGGGGCACTAAGTACAGATCTTCCCAAACAGATTCGAAAGAAAGGTTCCAAAGAGCTTGCCTATTGGCAGGGTTTTTTTCTAGCCAATTTCTTCTCAGAAACTCAATTTGAACAATTCAGAAAACTAAATATTTTGCCTCAAAACATATCGAAAACTGAAATTATTTCATAAAAAATTTCAAAATTTGTCTAAACCTCAGTTTTCTGAGATTTCACATGATGTTTACCACAAACAGAAAGTGTCTAGAAAAACTCCTGATAGGAAACACTTGAATTCATCAGCTCAATACACACCTGTAATGTACTTCAACATTTTCCTTAATTTAGGTTCTAGCACACAAGAGACATAAAGGTCAGGAATTTGCGGTAATCAACACAAATGCATGGCATCAACTACTGAACAACCCACTCATGTTACTGTGCTTTATAATGATGCAAAACCTAAAATCAATACAGGGAGTTCATATGATGACATCATCTTTAACATTAACGTTGCATACAATACAGAAGAGGCTAGTTCATCAGGCCATGCTTAATAAATTGTTTCTTGGGTGTAACCCAAGCATATGAGAAAAAATAAGGTCGACTAGTTGGTCTGTAGGCAATTATTAGTTTTTTTTTATTCAGGTTCTTGAAAAAAAGATAGAAATTTTAAAGAAATTAACAATTTAATAAATACCCCCAAAAAAACCTTTTGAGTAGGCCTTTTTTGTGGGGTCTATCAGGTTACACCCAACAAGCATATTTTTATGGATGGTCTCAATTTTGCAGTTTTAAACCCTGTCATTGTTTCAACTGTTATTTAACTGTGGAGGTGAGCTAAGACCAGCCAGAGTTGTCGTCACAGCATACCTGAGTGTTGTCAGTTCTCCACAAGTCCAGGCTAGCCTTGAGGAAGTCCAGAATCTCCTTACAGTGTTTGTCTATCGAGATCTGCTTGGCCCCTGGCCAGAATATACTGCCCACTATGCTGCTCTTTACATCCCTCAGTATCAGGTGGCTTTCACTCGGTTTGCTACAATACACCAGGATTTGTAACATCATTAAGCAGCCATAAAGGCAAGTCAATAATGTGTTTCAATGTGGTAATTTCAGGCCTTTCCTTCTTATTTTTTTTCCCGCAGGTGTGTGATCATCACACCTCTCGCGAAAGGCCGCAAGCCTGCATATAGGTGTCTGCCATTTTTGGAAACCTCCAATTGGATGAAGTGGGATGACCATGTTTTCCATCATACCACTTACAATATCAAAGGGGTGTTTTCAAGAATGCCAGGCACCTATTTGCAGCAATAGGTGAAGTCATGGACCGGCAATGTGGTTTGCACACCTAGATTCACACTCCTCATACTTTGACTTTGTAAGGCATGTTTTATCACCACACAGATTCTGTTTCAGGAGTGTGCTGGATGTGGTAGGGTAAATTTACTTTTTCATCTGATTAGAGTTTTATGCAGTACTCAAGTATATTTCATTTATACGACAGCGCCGTGCATTATGGCAGGAGGAAACTGGTCAGCGCCCGGGGTAAACCCACGACCACCCGTAGCTTGCTGGCGGACTTTCCCACATATAGCCTGAGAGGAAAGCGTGCCTGAAATTCAAAAAGCTGCAATTTGAATGATGCATGCATTTATTTGATTCCTAGGCTATTCATGCCACAATCAACAATTTTTCATTGGTACATATGCAATGCATTCAGGTTTACAGATAGGAAAAGATAACCTGCAAATAGGTGCCTGCCATTACTCAAAACATCCCTTTGGATGAAGTGGTATGACCATGATTTCCATGTTATGGAGTACTGGACAAAGTTCACTTAGGTCATACCACTTCCAAATTCAAAGGGATGTTTTCAAGAATATCAGGCACCTATTTACAGGCATGGACCAGCACTGGGATTTCCACACCTAGATTCACACTCCCCATAGCTTCTCTTTCAGGAGTGCACTGGATCTGGTAGGATAAATTTATTTATCTATTTGATTGGTGTTTTATGCCATACTCAAGAATATTTATACGACAGCGGCCAGCATCATGGAGGGGGGAAACCGGGTAGAGCCTGGGGGAAAACCCACGGCCATCCGCAGGTTGCTGACGGACTTTCCCACACACAGCGACCGCATCGGTGAGAGGCACAGGGTCATAATGTTGCGATGGTGCACTAACCCTCTCAGCCACAGAGGTCCCCTGGGAGTTAAGTAAAGAACAAACGACAGGCCTCTGCCAGTCACCTAACAAGCCTCCTGAATTAATACTGCAATTGAACAATGACAGCAGGATTTGAACATGTAACCACACTGGTGAACGGCTGATCCGCTGCACATACAACAATGGTTTAGCCAAATAAGGCAAGGTATGTGTGTATTGTACTTAACCTGAAGTTTAACACGTGAAAATGCATTTTCTGAACAACATAAAGGAATCACAATGGTACTTCTGATGCCAACACCTAATTTTCCTCTTTCACAAAACTACACAAAAAAACACTTGAGTTGCCTTATATATAGTGGAGGAATCCGCGCTAATCACGCAAAATGTGTCACCTGAAAAATGCTACACTTTAAATAGTAATACTGTAAGTGCGGTATACCTTTCTCAATGGATGCAATAACCAGATTCCAAGATATAAAACTACCTCAAACATAACACAATTTCACTCCTTCAACAATTCCGGTTTTCCTAGGCATTTAAGATGTTACGATGCAAATTTACCCAATTTGCATCATCTATACAAAAATCTACCATTAATTACAGCTCATAAATCCCAACCAACTTAAAGTAGTTATAAACTGGACAAAGCAACTATAAATTTTGATAATATAACATATAGAGTAAGCTTTTAACATAAAAGAAACTGTTACATGAAACACATGAAAATATGCAACATTCATTTCTGGTACTACCAGACTAAATGTGCACTGCATCCTTCAAAAAGACTGTTACATAGAACACCAGTAAGCAGCTCACCTGCTGAACAAATTGGCCATGTCAGACTCCAGAACAGCCACGATATACTGTAACAGCAGACTAGAGTTTGCTCGTAACAGCTCATCCAGGGGAGGGTTTTCTATGTTGTCATCAGGGCTATGCACTAGGCGACTGTGAAAATGGAAAAAACAAAATGACACACTGTAACAACAGGATATGATTATCCTGCAACAGCTCATCAACGACAGGGTTTTCTGTGTTGTCGTCAGAGCTACACAAAAGGCGACTGTGAAAATGCAAAACAAAATGGTAAGTTTTCACAAGATTCACAATTGAAGGACACCTGATTTTGATTGGTTTTCGAACATGATCTGAAGTTAAACAATATGAATCTACTTACAAAATTTCATAAAAATCTGACAATGCTTGAAGGAACTGTGGCACAGAAAACAGCAAGCAAAAAGAACAACAATATATGAGTCCATCAAACATGCAAACATGTACAAATGAAGACAATCTTGAACAGAGATTCCACAAAGTGAACCTGGGATTCAAATATATATCAATATTGGAAACACTTTATTGTAGAACATTACAATATGACAATCGGACAGACAGACAACAGGCAGACAGACCCATATTATTCCTTGCTTTCACTGAATTCTGGGATAATAAAATTTACATGGACGCTCGACTGGACTGACCCTTACATGATGACAGAGTTGAGGAAGTATCTCTGTTGACCCGGGGCATACTCTCCAACCCCAGTGGGGTGGAGAGAATGGAGGTACGTCGCCCTTATTGCCTCCTCGTCAGGCCGGGGTGGGTGGGTCCGTAACATCTCCATTAAGAAGTTGTAGGCTCTGTGGGCTTGGTGGGAAGTTGGAGAGTCCTGGAGGGACAATTACAGTTAATCAACTCAACTTTCAAATGTTTAATGGATTTTTTCACCCAATTAATCTCTCTGCTGTACAAACTAAATCAGAAGAAATGTGTGAATTACTGATAAACACAAAATTTATCATGAATTTTCGCCAAATCATCAACTTCTATACTACAGGTTGTACATATGGGCTATTAGTTGGTGAAAAATAACATAAAAGCATTAGCTTGTCATTTTCATATACAACTCCAATAAACCAAGGGAAGTGCCTTAATACCAATCAATCAATGCTGAAAACCTGTGACGAGCTTTTCACACATATTCTTATCATCCTGAAATTTGACTGGCACATTAAAGCAGGTCTACATTAAGCAGGTTTGAGCAATGCCTCTGGGCATTCTGCAGCAATTGCAGAAAAAACCTGAATTTATTGACTTCATTACATTAAAAGCAGTTTTATAGATTATGAGAAAATAGGTAAATAATTTATATCACTGTTCAAACTGTTTTTTTTTGTTTTTAAATGAAGTCTAACAAAGTATCAAAACTGCTTATAAATGGGAAAAAAAGTTCCCATAAAGGCAAAGAAAAGTCTTACCCTTAGCATCAGTGTCATGATTTTGTGCAGCATTCGGGATGGAAGGTAGATTTTACTGGAAGTGGCAGAAATAAGGACATCAAGTGCAGACATAGTGTAGTTATTCTCAAGACAGGTTTCTATAATCTCCAACATGGCATCGGTCATCGGCATGGAAACAGATGAATTAAAACGCTGAAAGAGACGAAACAATCAAAATGTGCTTCTGTATCGCTTTCAAGAAACTGTCTTCTTGGAAACTGTAGCGTGAAATATATAGATAGAATGGTGTGAACACTTTGTCTCCGAATTTCTGTTTGATCTCTATGTTTTGACATAATGAAAAAAAGCTCTCACAAATTTGAAAGTCTCCCGGAAAGTCTGGAATGTACCATAAATGACCTAAAGTTTCAACCATGACTAAGAATTCTATCAATTTAGAGAGGTTTTCTGAGGTTTGTTTGGAAGGTTGGGTGATCAGTGAGTTTCATCACCAGAAATAATATTGTATGATATTTATTTGCCTGTAAAGAGCCAGCTTTTGGGACAGAATTTTAGGTCATTCACAGCATATTTCGATATCATAGACAGCAAAGTTGCAATAAGGGACGAATTTTATTCACTGCAAGTGTACAGTAAGGGTTATACCTGAATTATGTGTCTTGCTGTCTACACTTAAGCCAAGTTTTGGTTGAAATCCGACAAAAACTGTAGGAGCATTTGTGAAACAAATGTTACACACGCCCTGGTAGACAGATTGAAAGACAGACAACTTGTCAGTACATTAGCTCTTCTGATCTTCGACCAGTATACCTAAAAAATTCAGTCCGAGCATGTAGACCTGTAGTTAGATAGTTCCAGCTTACCATTTTCTTTCTCTTATCACTGGAAGGCTGAGGCATTTGCTGCTTGCAGGCAACTCCAAATGTTAATGGCTGCCAGGAATTTGGATCATGCCTAGTCTGCAAGGCAACAATCCCAAAATGACACTTGACTGACTGAGGTTTAGGACTACTTCACTTAAATGACAGCTGTAAGTTTAAATGTGCAGGACATCAAAGTGTCCAGAGAAAACCACTAGCCACTGGCAAATAACTGACACTGAAACCCACGACCATCTGCCGGCTGCTGACAGACCTTCCAATATCCGGCTGGAGAGGAAACCAGTGTGAGCTGGGCTTGAACTCACTGCTACCACACTGGTGAGAGGCTCCTGGGTTATAACGCTACACTAGTGTGCGACTCCCTCAGCCACAGAGGCCTCCAAATGGCCAGAACGCCATCAAAACCATCACTAAACATTTACCTCCATGAAAAGCACCCAAATTACGTCAATCAAAAAAATGCTGTTTATTTAGTTTACCTTTTTTCTTCTGCTACTGAAGACTTCATCCAAGTCCAGGTCCCTGAAAATTTTCCTCTTGGCAGCTTTCACTGCGGGTGCGCTGATTGGACTAGAGAGGGTCTCACAAGAACGTGTCTTCTGAGATGCAGCTGAAAGAAATAGGCTAGTATGTGACAATTTCTTGAAAAGTCCTGAACTATGTAAGTTTAACCCGACTCTGTCTTTGAAATAAATATGCATGTACAAATTCAATGAGTTCAAATCCACCTTAAGCCAGCTTTCTCTCCTGTCATTATTGGAGAGGTCTGCCAGCAGCCTGCAGATGGTCGTGAATTTCCCTCCGGCTCTGCCTGGTTTCCTCCCACCATAATGCTGGCCTCCATTGTTTAAGTGAAATATTCTTGAGTACTGAGTAAAACACAAATCAAATCAATATATAAATAAATAAATAAAGGGTGGGGATGGTTCTTGAACAACTGTTGTCAGAGGAAACAACTGGAGAGCAATAACTACTTACTTGTTTGTTTGGTGTTTCAAGCCATACTCAAGAATATTTCACTTACACAATGGCAGCAGCCAGCATTATGCTGACAGATAGTAGTTACTGACTATGTATACATAGTTGACATAAAGATATCAACATATTAAGGGAACAAAATTTAGAGCACTTTTTGGTGAACATCTTGGTTCTCTGTTGCCGCTCAGTGTACATAGTGTTGAAAATATTTCACGACTCACAGGCCTGCCCAAAACGCTGAGGGCAAGTGAAAACTGACACGCACTTCCTTTCATGTAACCCATTGTATGTTCACAGTGTTGGAGCCAGGAATTTTTCTAAAGGTCTTACTTTTATTTTTTGGAAAAAACTCTCACCAAGTGCAGTGAGGCATAATGGTTCACAATAGCTGGGCATGTACAAGCAAATGTGACATCTGCCACTGCTCACACATTCTAGATGTAAACCATGAAGCCATCAGTAGTCCACCTGTTAATCTGTAATTCATGACCATATTGTTAACTATCTCATACAGATTACTCAGGACGTATTTTAAGGCAATTATTTAAAAATGAAAACATTTGCCTTTTTTACGACACAAATCAGAGGATTTTTTCAAATTGTTTCCAAAATTAATTTTTTTTTGAAGAGTCTGTAATAACACGAGATCCAGTATCAATCCCTAGATTGATTAGATCACTGCATGTATCTAGTTAATCAATTTCCATAAGCCTAGGTCATCATTATAACTATGATGGTTGCAGGTAACCATCCGTCCAAAAACAGCCCCACTGCTTTCATTTTTCTCTCCGTGTTAATTTCTTTAAAATCCTCACCCACTTTATTAGCAAAGAATAAAAACAAAAATATTTCCCTACTGTTTGACCCTCTTAAATGTGATAGGGTTGTTACCCACAACAAAGAATTATTTAAGGATGGCCCTACATGTGTCTTAACAATATTCTATAACCCTGCTATCTAACTAATCCCGCTTTTGAGCTCGCACTCGAAAACAGCTACTAAACAGAGGAGACATTTTGTTGAAAGGACGTGCGAAGTAGCTGAATTCCACTTTTGATTCCATTTTTCATCTCAATCGCTGCAATTCTCCGCTCACAACTGCTTATTTTATTGTTACTGTTGTTCAGTGCCTTCTAATTACATGTTGCTACATTACAAATCAGTCTTGATTGATCAATTCTATAGATCCCTTATGGCCCTAGAGTCCTGCATGACTGAGAAATAAATATTAGGTGGCAAAGAGTTAAAATGAATCACTAGCCATTTTAAGTTTGCCCCTGTGTATTATAATTATCTCAATATGAGATTCTCACTCTTTTTCCACAGGGTTGTAGACATCAGAGTTGAAAAATCTATCTCTTGAAAAGCGACATAACTGTTGATGGTGGGCATGTGTGGTCAGAACTCTCAAAAGATGCACTATATTAAAAGAAAAGACAACAAAAATTATAACCAAAGTTATTTCAGAAGAAGGCCATACAGACATAACCCTAAATAGGAATTTTTTTTTTATGATGTGCTTGGTACACGTAACTCTAGAAATCAACTTTTAACCTGGAATTCTTACAAGGCCCAGGGACACATCACTGCACAGAAACGGGGAACATGATGGTGTCGTAACCTATGCTCTTCAACATTTGAGACCAGACGCTCTTTTGTCGTGCGAAGTACAGTCCTCCTTATTATCACAGCCGAAGGAAACACACAGTGGCCTCCTCGTTGACACCTTGGGGAATACATAAGGCTTATTCCACTACCATATTTTCATTGAAAATTGGTTTTGAAGTACATCAAACTTGTTCCGTATCATAAGGAAAACAGCTGATGTAATACCACTTCTAAACGTCAAAATGGTGAACTAGGAATGGGTGACGTCACAACAGAAACAGATGAATTCTTGGGCGGTAGAAATACCTCTTGCCTTGACTGGTTAAAATTGAGAGTATGGCGGCCAGTGTGATTTTCCCTACATAGGCGTTTTTGTTTTCTTTGAATAGTAATATCTCAGTTATCACAAAATTTCTTTATATTAAATGGGATTCTTTCTCGATACACGCAGTGAAACTTATGAAAAAATGTTAGTTTTGACAAGATGCCTGTTTGTGGAATATAATGAGTACAACAACAACACTTAACAGTACTTCCTTGTACACAGTTTGCACACGTCACTAATAACAAGGTGAGTTAAGTTTTTTTGTTTTTTTTTGCCCCAACTTTTACTCCTTTAAATGTGTAGAGGAATAGGCCGATCAGTAGGCTTACATGGGGAAAAAAAACTAGGCTAACAATTAAAAATAAGTGGAACTGGAACTTCTCAGGCATCTCTCACATCAGCAATGTTTTTCATACCTGTCAAATCAAAGTAAAACCGTTACCATCTTTTGAAATCCCTGAACGTAGATTTTCCAACAGTGCATGTTGGTTTAGGACTTCGGGAAAGTCTCATAAACCTGAATGGGTTGAACTTCATCAATCAGGGTCTCGTACATTTCCCCACGATGTTTCTTAGCAGAATATTTACTGATATCCTGAATTACTCAATGTCATCTTACCTAACAGTGTGTGGGGTGTTTCAATCAAAATCAACTTTAAGAGAATGTCAACATCGTTTAGTGAACTGTTTGCTAAGAGGACTATCTCCTTTTCTGAAAACACCTTTCTGACCCCCAGCGGCAATAGGAGCAGTTGGCTGGCACCAAGCTGTGTTGGATTAAGCAGTGTGGTTTAACATGCACTAGATATAATGAGGACTGGAAATCCCTGTCAGTATTCAGAATAGACAAGTGTCGATGAATTCATTAAAACTAACATGGGTTTAACATGGAGATAAAAGCCCACCAAGCCGCATGGTTGGCATAGATTAGATGTTGGTTTTTAGATATGTCGCTGTCGACAAGTTTCAGTGTATATACTTTTGGTCTACTGTTGTCTTTTCTTTTAAAGTACACCAGGTAATAAAAAGTGTCGGCATATGTACCTGATTCCTTCACTTGGGTGTGTGGTACACTGGACCTCGTGAATGGAGGGGTTATACGTGAAGTTGGACTTCCAGTTTTAGTGCAGATCAGAGGCTTTTCCACACCAGACCCATCAGGAATGTTCACTTTTGGTTTGGATGGCTCCATAGGCAGCCTCTCCAACTTAATCACTAGGCTACATGTACTTGTTTCAGATGATGTGCTTCGTGATGAATTTCTCGACGACCTGCGTGGAAAGGACTTCACAGAATTCAGCACGGGTTCATTTTTCTTTGCCTCAATTGTGTTGTTGTTGTTGTTGTTGTTGAAGCAGGACGGTGATGTCGTATAAGTTGTAATATCCGACGTACCCTTCTCGTCACTAATGCTCCTCGAGTCACCCTGAATTTCTGACCAACTAGAAACACCCACAGAAGGGCGAGAGGTCTTTTCTTGGTCGCTGAGAGAGTTTGTCGCTAGGAAACATGAACTTGTTCGTATTGTGTCCGATGATACAGGGGCCTGAGGCAGTTTAGTCTGACTAAATTTATCGGAGGTTCGTGACAAACCTGACCTGTGTATGGACCTTGTTACGCTACGACCCAAATATTCAATGTCCGATAATGACCCACTATTACATTGTGTTGAATGAGACTTGCGTCCAGAACATCGCTTACAACTTGAGTCCAATGAACTTCCCTCCATGGCATGAGCTTTCTGCTCTAAGGGGAGACAACTGGTGCCAGAAGATCGTGTGACCTGATTCGTTGGAGGTCTTGAGTCTGATTTAGATTTGCTAAGAGAAGAAGTCTGTGGGTCTAACATGACCGCATATTTTTTCTTACAGAGTGACATTTTATCATTATCAGAGGAGCTGGCAATCTGCTCCAAAGGGAGACAACTGTCGCTGGCCGAAGAGGAACACCTGGAAGACATGGCAGCCATTCTGGAGGAGCGGCGAACTTTCATGAAAGCGTCTCGATTTAGAGAACTGTTCTGGTTACTGTACACAGACCCTGAGCTGAACGTCCTTGAGGAAAATTCCAACAGGGAGCTGACATTGGAAGCAGTCGACGATCCTGGGGACGCCTTCATAGAGCATTCACTTACCTCCGACGCTGGTCGTCGTGGAATTCTTTGCAGGATTATGTACGCCAGTTCCTGAGAGCTGGATCTTAGACAGTCTGAAGTACCAATGGCGAATTTCTTCCTTTTAACAACACACAAATCGCTGTCTGTAATGGAACAGCAGTGTTTTCTGTCACTGTTTGGGCTTTCTAATCTCCTGTTCTGTAGCCGGTTGAGAGTGGTGTCCCTTCCCACGGAGGATAACTGAGGGCTGACTGCAGACAAGTGCATGCCTCTGCTGCTACTCTTTGAAAAAACAGTCTTCAGGTACAGTACTTCGTCGTCTTTGGGCGCCGTAAAAACATCTACACATGTCTCGTTTGTCAGCATAACGCTCGATTCTGATGTGGGCTGAGGACTGTCACTGCTTACTGGACACAGCAGACTGGGGCTATGGCAACTGTTTGACTGTTCGGATGACAGAGGAGAGGAAGACATAGACTGAGTGGGGGTGCTGACGTAGCTTTCTTGGGACAAGCTCGGTAATGACTGCTGAAAGCTAGTTTGAGGAGAACTGATGCTGTATTGGTCCATTAATCTCTGACTCAGTTGTCTTTGGCTTTCTTCCTTCACACCATGTCTATTTCTCTCAGGTGTGTGTGTCCCTGCTTTCTCCTTGATTAAACTTGTCGCCTGCTTGCCAAGTTTTTTCGTTTCGTTCAATCCCATGGGCTGTGCGCGCTGCTGGGTTACGTACCGTCTTAATTTCACTTCACGGCGACCATCTTGTGTAGCTGGGGATGCAGTCATTGGTCCCTATGTAATCAAAGAAAAGCCAAAGATTAAAAAAAAAATAATAATATAAACCTTTCCCGACTGAATTAATTCAGGTCAAGGCTACATGATCTATCATTCCTTAAAGACCTTGGATTTATTTATTCATGTAATTGATGTATTTATGCCGTACTCAAGAATATTTCACTTATATACCTGCGGCCAGCATTATGGTGGGAGGAAACCGAGCAGAGCCCCGCGGAAACCCATGGCCATCCACAGGTTGTTGGCAGACCTTCTCATGTACCCCCAAACAAATAGGGACCTAAGTTACACTTTCCATATATCACGATTTGCCAAACGAACTTTTCACACCTGTGACAGATTGATATATGCACACCATATCAGGGAAAGAGTGGCCATATCAGTGGCCCGCAACAAGTCTCAGATCCCCTTTAAATTCCCCAATCTAAGGCTGACACCATTCCATCGCTACGTAACCGTACCTTGATAAGGTAGTCTCCAATGTAGTTAGGTGCGTAACACTGGAATCCTTCCTTCAGCAGGTTCATAAACGCGTCACTGTCATCGGGATGTACAAACACATGGGTCAGGATACGTGACAGGTCATGGGCTGCTGTAGGAAGCGGAGGTAATTTATACACCTCTCCGCCACCATCGTTTAACAACCTGTGCCAAGAGATACATATTGTATTTGTTTATTTATTTATTTGATTGGTGTTTTATGCCGTACTCAAGAATATTTCATTTGAACGACAGTGGCCAGCATTATGGAGGGAGGAATCCAGGCTGGGCCTCACAGGAAGCCAAGGCCATCCGCGGGTTGTTGGCAGACCTTGCCATGTACAGCTGGAGAGGAAGCCAGCATGAACTGGACTTGAACTCACAACTGCATTGTTGAGAGGAACATAGGTCATTAAGAGATGCATATTGTAGTAGCGTGTGTTTTTGTTATCTCTCCAATAAACTGTGTACGTACACGTAAGGAGGTGGATTTGTGTGTCCATTTCATTAAGTGTCAACTGAAGATTGGTTCACCTATGTTCATGACAAATGTCAGGTTTATTAGAGGAAACTAGGATGCTAGTAGTGGATGTAAGCCACTGTCCTTAATCGCATACTTGAGAAACTTTGTGAGAGCCCTGCTTATGTACTCTACATGTGGTTTTACATGAACTTTAATGGTATAGTTTAACTGTGTACGCACATCCTTGAAAATTTCAAGGGTTAGGTTAACCATCTAGGCCATTGTTTAAAAATTCTTTGCTGCAAGAAACACAACTCTATCACAAAGAATAGGGCTGGTCAATAGGGGGAAAATTTTTTTCATTCTTGCTAATCAAACAGATAAGAATTTTAAAGAAATTACCATGGAGACAAAAAGAAAAAAGAAAACAAATTTGACCTAAAGCCAAATAAACACATTAGAGTAGGCCCTTTCTCAGAGCGTCTATCGGGTTACTAGCCACAAACATATTTTTATTCATGGCACTAACCATCAATAGGAATGTTCAATGTTTAGTTATACCGTTTGTAAACAGTTTTCCTTTTCACACTGTCCACCAGCAAGGAGGTTTTCCAGCCAGCAAATGCTCCTCTTTTTGTCTCTGTGCAGTGGCGTCGCCATGTTGAAGGTGCAGACAGCATTTCCTCTGGGTAGTCTCCCTTTTTGGCCCACTTGGGACCCCATTCATACGGCTCTTCACTCAACCACTGTTTGGCTTTAGCACAAGCCGTGATATACTCCGGCACCAAAATCCATTTACCTAAACAAGTGAATGGAAAGCAAAATAATTCATTTTTCAGCACAATTTAATATGTACTCAAGCAAATCTGACGTAGCCTCAGCAAAGTCACTTTCAGAATTTTCTCAGCACTGTTTGAAACATGAATAAATTGGCTCTGCAATGCCAACTGTTATAACCATTTCTGTACTATCACCTTAAATGTTAAACCATTACAATTTTCATTTTGTAGTTGCCCTTCATAAATTGGAGCATTCCTTTATCACAAAAACTGGCAACATATCTTTAGAAAATCCTGATAAATTGATTTCACTAATAATTCCACATTTATAATGCAAGGCAAATCTGATCTTGAAATCAAACACAAACAAATCACATTTTTTCAATTGGTTCTTCCAGGAATTTACCTATTGTAACTGACCTTAAATTTCGACCATGACAAATCCGCTCATTGTTCCTGGCTCTGAAAGTTCTTTGGATTTCAGAAAGGAATATGGACGTTTATTGGGAAGGTAGAATGATATCCTACTGGAAAACTAAACCTTTTACCATTATCAATAATATTTTATAACATCAACCTGCCTCCACAAATACACTTTTTGGGGTGGAAATTTAAGGTCATTAATAGTATTTGTTAAAAAAAAAAAACAAGACAGAACAGCACAAAAACTGTTGCCCTAGTATACTGGCAATGACCTAACATTTCGCCCAAAAAGGTGCATTTTCAGAGGTAAAAAAATGTCATAAATTACTATACTTGGTGCTGATAATTACATTTTTCCAACAAACTATCTTGATATTTTCCAAATAAATATTAAAATATCGTTCTACAATCAATAAAACTCCCAGAATCTGGGAAAATGAGCTACTTGGTCATGGACAAAATTTTAACTCATTTAGGGTAATTACCCATATCATAATAATGCAGTTTCATTTCTTTCCAGTTAGAACACACTGAAACACCCTGTTATCACTTTATAGGCACATCCAGCAGAGAACACATGTATGCCACTCTCAGAATGTATTTAATTACCTACCCATGGCACAAGCACCCAGAAACTTCTCCCCCCTTGACAGCTTCCCACAGATGACATGCGTGCAGTTTGGCTTGAAGACCTGCAATATACACAACTCTTTGTTAACATCTCTTGCAATTGGCACATGGACAAAGAGTTTGAAATTGGAAGATTTGTTGTCCACTCCTACCAAAATCAACACACCAAAACATGGTTTTCAAATAAACCTATATGTACTTCCTGCAAAACCATTCCTGTCCTGTAAAAAAGAATTTCTACGATAAATGTATGTATATATTTAAGTGTAACTTTTCACACTGAAAAACAAAATCTTAACTCTTCAGGCAGGAAGGATTGCAGAATCATTCCTTGAAAACAAATATTATGTGAGCAGCAAAACAACCGATCTTTATTGTTACTTTATTTACAATTTCGGTACTCTGGCTTCTGGATGAGGAAACCAAAATGTCCTGAGTAGACTGCCAATTTACAAATTAACTGACAAACCAAAATGTCCTGAGCAGACTGCCAATTTACAAATTAACTGACAAACCAAAATGTCCTGAGCAGACTGCCAATTTACAAATTAACTGACAAACCAAAATGTCCTGAGCAGACTGCCAATTTACAAATTAACTGACAAACCAAAATGTCCTGAGCAGGCTGCCAATTTACAAATTAACTGACAAACCAAAATGTCCTGAGTAGACTGCCAATTTACAAATTAACTGACAAACCAAAATGTCCTGAGCAGACTGCCAATTTACAAATTAACTGACAAACCAAAATGTCCTGAGCAGACTGCCAATTTACAAATTAACTGACAAACCAAAATGTCCTGAGCAGGCTGCCAATTTACAAATTAACTGACAAACCAAAATGTCCTGAGCAGACTGCCAATTTACAAATTAACTGACAAACCATTTCATAGCTGTATCAAGACAGTGTATGAGAGCAAAAATCCACATCAAATGATCTTCCGAAAATCACACATCACAGCACTTTAGCCATCCTTAAAAATATGTTTATTGGGAGTACCTCGACAGATCCTTCAAAATAGGGCCCACTCAAAAGTTTTTGTTGATATTTTGAAAACAGTTTTTTTATCGTTTCTCCATGTTAATTTCTTCAAAATCCGTATCTTTTTCAAGAGCCAAAATAAAAAAAAATTCCATACCAACTCACCATATTTTCTCTCACAGGGCGGGGTTACACTTAACAAACAGTTTTTCATGTATGGTCTCACCTGTCTCACAAGGTAGACGGCTCCCTGCTGGGCCACTTTATTAGCCAGGTCTTCAGGACATCACACATCACTCACCTGAGTCTCCAGGTAGACACCCCCCAGCTGGGCCACTTTACTGGCCAAGTCTTCGCGGACATCATTCGAGAGTCCTGAGAACAGGAATATGCGCCTCACCCTCAGGCCTTTCAGGGACATTATCTATGCAATACAACAAATAAAAAAGAGTTTTGAAACCTTAAAGCAAAAGACAACTCAGTGATTTGGTGTATTTCTTGGAGCATGAGAGAGTGCAGGACCATCAGTAATAACTCATGAACACATTGGCTGCTCCCACTGCTCAGCAAGACAAAAAGTTTGATAGCATTGTTCTCGCTTGTGAAACTTGTTTGTTTCAGATGGCCTAGGCCAAATTTTTTTATTATTCAAACGCGTGAGCCAAATGTGAAGAATACAGTGTATGCACAAATTTCGAACACTCTTGACAATGTGTGACACCTCAGTTAAAGAGTGCACAGGCTGTGAAAGTAAGCGGTGATACATGAAACTGAAGCTGAGAAAAGATTAAGCTTATAGCCTATCAATCTGGTGAGGTATTCTGGGGGTTTATAACTATCCATAATCCTACTAGCTATTTCTTTTTGGCAGGTTCTACATGCATTATATAAGCCTGCCCCTCTGCGCACTTTTTAATATGACTAAGGCCTACATGTATACCTCAGTCTTGTCTTTCAAGTAGACAAAGAGAAATAAAACATGCGTTCTTACAGGTACGTGTGTGATTCCATATGTCTTTGTTGTCCTTCAAAGTCATACATAGGGGGGCCTATCGGGTTTGACTGCAGGCATCTGAGTCCAGGTACTAATATAAAAATGGTAAAAATTCAAAAAACACACACTGAACGTGCAGATTTGGTCACTCACCTTAAAATGCAGAACTTATTTCACTCTTAGAACTTCATTATTGTACCATAAATTTGGTCTAAGCCTGGATAAATTTCCTCTTTCCTGGGAAACGTGTATTCCAGCCATTTTGGCAAGACAAGTGAGCTAAGTGAGGCTCACCTGTGCTAGTCTTCATGTGTGTAAATCCCAAATATGGAAACTTTGGCAGATTGACAAGGTTTCTCACTCCCTGAAGACCTTACGCTAAATCTGAATAACTATAGCTGTCCAAAAATGGGAATGACATTGGACATCTTCAGCCGATTACACCAAATAGTGCAAACTTCAGTTGACTACTACAACAAGCAACAATGACCTGTGTGGAAAAAAAGCCTTAAAAACTACCATTTCCGAGGTAAGTGAAGTTCCCATAACATTGGAAATGAGCGAGAAGAGGGATAACCTCACACTTTCAAGCAAACAGAATATGCCAAAACGCTGAACGGTGGCTCAAAACTAAGAAGATGGAAGGGGATACAACAGGCCGACCTCATGGACAAGATATTTGCATATGCCAGATACCTTACCTGTAACAGGTACAGGATTTCAGACAGATGTTTCTGGGTCACTGGAAGCCCTACCATTTCCACTGCACTGCATAATGTCAAGAGAGGTGTTCAAGAAAGTCATTCTGCACAATTATTATTAAAGTTTTCCGACAGTTAAAATGTATGCATGTCTATCGTACTGTTTATTCTACTCTCTACCTGACAGAGATGAACATCTTAAAACGGCACATGAGCAGGGCATTAACATTACAAAACTGAACTTCATAACATCACGTGTATTGCTATGCGCCCCAGGTATCAGCCAACATGGTGGCGCCTCTAGTGAGGCTATGACACGTATTGTATGCAACCTATACAAAGTCTTTTGGGGTGTTTCGCAGTCACTGTTTCGAGCCGCCATTCACTGTGGCAGAATCCCCGAACCCTGTGTTTGGCGATTTCACTTCTGGTTAATACAAATATCGGACTTGACTTGGGGTAATTAAAAAAACAACACGAAGTACATATATCTTTAGTAAAAATGATAGTTCGTGTTCATCACCTTAATTATGTTTCTACATAGTTGATGTTAAATGCGACAAAAGGACATACGCCAGTCAAGTCCAAATTTCGTTTTTTTCTTCAGCCGAGGCCTTTAACGACCCAGTTATGATTTTGATTGGTTTCAGTATTAAATGGTGCAAAGCACAGTGTTGTGGTTGTGACAGTTAATAATCAGTTAATTTCGTTCATCAGGTAAAATTAATACTGTATGTTTCAAATTGAACTCTGAAGTCAGATGTTCTTTTTAGACACACAGGCGGATATTTAGGTATTTTAATTTTATCGCTCTTATGAAACTGCCACGTGATTCTTTGGGTTAAGTCCCCAAATGTTATACTGCCGGCCTAAGAGGCCGAAGAATAGCAGTGGGACGTTTGACTTATTGAACTAGGGTGTTTCGGTTAACCGTCAGCGGGTGAAGTGTTGTTGTTCTACTGGGACCCACAGCACGGATGACACTCTCCATAAAATAAACATAAGCCCCAAAACAGCCATCCCTTGCACCGAATAATAACAGTCCAAACTGCCCTCTCGCAGAGTGCTCTTGGTTTCAGCTGTACTTCAACTTTACCTAATTTTTGGCTTTCTTCTTTTGCTGGGGGAGGCATTTGAGCTCCCGCATTCCTAGTTTTTCCAATCAATCTGTGCTTTTTGAATGGGTGCCACCTGTCGGCAGGGGGAGAGAAGTGATACCGCCATCGGATAGGAGAGCACCCAATCAGTGAAATATTTGACAGCTTCCTAGTCCAGGCGCCTCAAAAGTTCCAAATATGAAACCCAGTCTCGTTAACAAGTAACTGAGAATTGTTAGGTACTGCTCAATGTTGAACTTTTTAATTTGAAAATGATTGCCTAATATTTATGTAATAATTTGATCTACAAAAAATCCAATTAATAGCCCAATTTGAGAAGATTTTTTCTTGCTGGCAACTTTTCCCGAAACTGAAGTAATAATTCTGTTTTTGACGCAGGTTTTCTGAAATATAAAAATATGAAGTATCACCCCCCCGCCCCCAGACATGAATTGATTTCATCAGAGTATTACCAGATTTTTTTGTTTGTGTGTGTGTTTTTTTTGGTGCTGCTATGGAAAAAAAACAAACATTATGATTCTATGGCCATTGAACTGCTCGCAGAGATTGTAACTCTTTATGACAAGTTCCGTTCATACGTGAATTATTAATTTCTATCATGCTGCACAATGTTGATAAAACTTGACCGTTTTAAGACTTACTACGTTTACGAAGTTGCAGTGAGGCAACAGATCATAGTTCTCGCGAAAATAACATTTTTTTTTCCAAGATCGGCTAAATCATAAACCTTGACCTTGGACTTTGGCCAACCGTGTCGCTGATTGGTTGAAAATATTTATCACGCTCTCAGCTCGTGATACCGTCACAACTGTAATGGCGGAGTTGAGCTCGCAAGTTGTTGTTGTTCTAGGTACTACTAAAAATCCTATTGCAGTTGCGGGTAGTTATGGCTAGAAGTGACCCCAACAGCCCAGAACCGTCAGGGAGGATGCTTGACAAAGGCAAGATGCGCCACAGCTCAGGGAGTGGCATGGAAGAAGAGGATAGAACTATCCATAGTGGACACTTCATGTTGAGTCGTGTGCATGATGGGGAGAACGAAGAAGAAGATGAAAGTTTCTCGTTTTCAAACGATCCTCGGGGATTCGACTTTTTTGAAGCCAACAAATTCCCATCCAGAACTTACACCTTTGGTCCTCGCAGCACTCAAACGCTGGCCATCGATGCTTCCCTCACAAAGCTGTTTGAGTGCATGACTCTAGCGTACAGGTATGTCAGTATAAACAAACTTCTACTTAGATGCACCTGACGTTAACGTTAACTGAAGCACGCTGTTGACAAGTGATGACATCTGATGTAATAGCCCAGACATAGAGTCACAGAGACAAGTTTGTGTTCATGTGTAAGATGAGATTATTTGATAAGTGTATATACATAAATGTGTGTGTGTTTGCATCAGATTGCTAATGCTGTATCCCTATCTGCATCTGTCAGAATTGATACTTTACAAAATAAATAAAATAAAATTGTAGTGTATTGCTGTTGCATAGTCTCTGAAACTTAAAATAACTAAGTTAGGTTCAAAAGAGCTATGTTTGCTAGAAAAAAGTTACTGACAAGTAGGTTTAGAATCATTTGGGTACAACATAATCATGAATGCTCAGCCTCTAGACTAAGACCACGCATTACAACAGATTGTCAAGTAACGGATTGCATCCCAAATGAGCACTTCATGTACCTCCAGTTGTAACATCTACCCTCCCCATGACCACACATCAAAAAGATCAAGTCCTTTCAGCTTTGCTGTATCCAAATATTGCTCAACTAGTGTACTTATGGTTGTCATTCAATATAATAAGCTGGCGGACACCCTGCAATTTTCTAAATATCTCACTTAGTGTCCTCTAAGTGTTGCTATTAGTCATGTTACTTTAAGGTTAAAATTGGGAAAATCCTTGATAAGTTATTGTCCTGGGTTGCAGTTATGGTCAGTAGTCCAATACTAATTTTCACTAGATTTACATGTATGGTGTTGAATTGTAGTTTAAATAGGGTAATGTGTTTTTTTTTCTTTTAGTCCTTTCTATATTTTACAAAAACAGTCTGAGAATGGAGATTCTACACTTAATATGTACGTATCTGTACTAACAGCACATTTTGGATGTGCTTATTCTGACACACTGTTACATATACATGCAGGAGAAAACCAGATTCTCAGCCTTCAGGTATGTATCAACCCTGGAAATAGGCAACTGGACAATGTTGAAGATTATGTCCAGCACCCGATAATATTTTAGCAGGGGCCATCTGTACGGTACAGGACATATCTGTGAAGTAAAAACAATGTAATAATGTTACTTCTTTAGATTTGACGGGTAGCTGGAAAATCTGACAATCCTGGCACCAATTAACTTCAAAATTATGTCAAGGCTAGTACAGTAAAACAAAGATCTGATAAATTTTAAGACCACTAAAGCTAATGTTATGCCTCAAAATAGGGCTATTGCATCATTTTAAGCAGCCTGAGGATTGGTCCCTCGTTTTTGAGTCTGTTGCTTTAACATAGGGCCTGGCTGGAAAGAGCACATTCAAAGTGTCTTGCATCCAAAACAGGACATAAATGAAAGTTTCGCGAGAGAGGAATGGCATCCATTATCACCCAAACAGATTTCTGGTAGTAAGAGATTGAAAAGGCAATACAACATGGTGACGGTGAACAATAATATTGTTAGTGAGGAAGCATCCATGGGTATTTGATTTTACTCCCTTCTGCCTACTCCCAAACGTCTTGCATGTTTGCTGTGGATCTTGTCTCCTTAGTGTGCTCATGTCTTTCAATATATAATTATGTGTTAAAAATTATGTTGAACGCTGAACTGATACTCAGATTACATGTTGAAGTTAGCCATTCAGATTGATAAAGTGAAATGGCCTTTACATGGATCAGCAGACTCTCTAAACCTTACATGTGCCAATAAGTGTACATACAGTCCTTGACCACATACAACCCTTGAACCAAATGATGAGTTTCTGGTGCTGTAGTTTATTGATATTAAATTAATAATGAGATTCACTTAAGCTGTCATGAAGCTGTCAGTTTTCATATATTTCTAATGTAACATTTATTCAAGCAGTGACTGCTGTCATTTCATGAATGTTTTTGTTTTATAATCATTTTAACCAACTTTCACACACGTTGTTGTAGTTTGATAGTATGGACTGCTAGCATTATATAAAAGTTGAAAGTTTTATTTCCAGTGATTTGTTTTCAGACTATGTATACACAGTTTTAAAGCCAAATGTTCATGCCAGTATTGCTCTTCAGTAGCACTACCGTCACAATATGGCTGAGATAATGGCGATGTGCCATTAAGCCATAATCATTCACTCATTAGCATGAAGAATTTATGTATTCGTTAATTTAGGAATGTTTTGCACCACCAGGCAAAACTTTGACATGTCAGAATCAAGCACATTAACACTGTATATAGTATACATGTATGGTCATGAGACGTACATGTATTCTGAGGTGATATGAATGTAAAGTGGGAATTCCGTTTGACCTTTGGCCTGTTGCATCATGATCAGCCATTATCTGCATGTTCATGCTATGGCCCCATCTGACCTAGATTCCATAAGCTACTGTATACACTTGTAAGTTCAGAATAAGTGTGTTCAGTGTTGTGGATAAAATAGAGCTTCAGAAGTATGTGTGACTTCAGTGAATAGCTTTATATTCCTGAAGTATTATGGTATGATCAGATCTCTAGCCAGGAATTGAGAGGGGCATGGTGGTAAGGCCTTCTTGGGGGCATAGGCCTGTTATGCGGGGCATCGGCCTGTTATGCGGGGCATCTTGCCATACGTCGGCCACATGCTGAAGACAGCACATAATCAGCGTAGTTTACACTGAATATGACTAAAATATTTTGCCAGTCAAATTACATGAAAGAGAGTTGTTTTGAATACATATTGGACTGAAGTGACTGTACAAAATTTATTTAAATAGTGTTTCATGCCATACTCAAGAATATATCACTTATACCATGGCAGTCAGCTTTATAGTAGGCTTACAAGGAAATCGTGAGCGCTAAACGGAAAAAGGAAAAAAAAATCAACTTCATGGTAGGCCTAAGCTATATATTTCATGGAATGTTGGATCGAATTTTGCACAAAAGTATTCCAGTTTTCAAGGGTGCTTGAACAGCAAATAAGCCTGGGTGAACTAAGTGTTTTCACTTTTTACCTACACTTGATTATTTTTCAAATGATTATTGAGAGCGATGAGACTTTGAAATTTATTACGGCGTTGTTGTTGTTGCAACTGAATTCACACAACTCGTGGCCCTAGAACTAGAAGACGACTTTTGGATAATGCTGCTGCATGCCGTCTAGAAGCAGGAAGTTTTTACAGATTTGCAGTATTCTGCGACGTGTGACAACTGTCTTGAGCGATTTTCAGCATTTCTTTCTGTTGTCGGCATAACAAATAAAACTCTGACAAAGTGACATATTCTACTATGAGAAGATCTCCACAATTTGGCAATGTGTGACTGTCTCTGCAATTCTGTGTACAATATGTATTACAAAAAGAACTAACCAAGTGTTAGAAAATTCCGCCAGACTGAAAGAAAAACTTTTTGTTTCTCCTTTCGCAGAAGAGTTACCATCATAGTTATGCGTTTAAGTTTTGTTGTTTTCTAATTTAAACATTTTCTATGATTGGGAAAAAACACCATCAAACATCGGTTATTTCTGTGAATTACAAAGTAAGCAGGTCAGGGAAATATTTTAGGGACATGTAAAGGCTTGGCACAGCTAAGGAGCACGAGTGGGGCTTGACAGGGCATGGGTGGGGCTTTGCCCGGGCACAAGAGGGCGGGCGTGGCCCAACACCAACTGTGCCTAGATAGGGGTCTGATGATGTCACTGGGTATAGAAGGCTGGTATTGCCATTCACTCAGATTGCAGTTGGTATTACCAAGTTACCAGACATACACCCTGTTGCATTTCAACATGACACATACCCATCAAACCTGTAAAACATGCCACATCACAATACCCATCAAACATGCCACATCACACATACCCATCAAACATGCCACATCACACATACCCATCAAACATGGCACATCACACATACCTATCAAGCGTACCACATGACGCATACCCATCAAACATGTCACATCACACATACCTTTATCAAACATGTCACATCACAAATACCCATCAAACATGCCACATCACACATACCTATCAAGCGTGCCACATGACACATACCCATCAAACTGTTAGGTTTCTACATTAAATACAGCTTCAGGTGTTCTTCTACATGCACACATGTATGCACATAGAATGTAGACATACACCAATCAGGGGATGTATTGCAGACAAAAAGAATCTGTGATGTCACTGTCCTTCAGTATGATCCAAAATATCCACCTTAGCACCTCAGTCTTTCCATTTCCATTTTAATCATTGTAACAACAAAAGTGCCCCAAAATAATGAAGGACAAATTTGGAATCATCACGAAATTGCCTTTCAGATGATGCGGCTTTCTAAAAAAGTGGTCTGTTCTTTTAGCCAACTTGGAGACGCAAAGCTTAGCCGAGCCCGCTATGGTTGGGTTTGAACCTGTGTCCTCATTGGTCACAGAGGATAGAGGTCTTCATCAAGGACAATGCATTGGCTGACTCAGGTAACACAGGCCCCTGAAATGTTATAAGTGTGGATATACTCAGTACCCCTGACATAACTAACAGATGTATTTTCTTTTCTTAGTTGTTGCTAAATGTGCACAGGTAACAAAGAATGTTTGCGAGCACCGTGGAGAGAGGGAAGGTGGTGGGGGGAGGAGAAAAAACGTAGACGGACACTTAGACTGGGGCTGAATAGTCTTGAATCAATCTTAGGTGTGTACATGAACGTACAGTGTAGCCTGAGACGTCCGGAACTGTAGTAGCAATTGATCACGTTACGATCACGAGCCAGCCAACTGATCAGCCGGACAAGCGGTATTCACGTGGACCCGTCATCAGAATCAACAAGGCTAGTGTTTGCTGTTAATTCCACATCAGCAACTTGGTACATTTGCTCGTAGCTTGGCAACATATCCGTTCAATATCCTTCAAGGCAGTTTCGATAATCACATTGTGTAGAATTATTACATATAACTAAAGGCAAAACACAACGGTAAGCGTGAACTCTTCTTCGTCATACTCATATGTTTGTACATACATGTTCATTGTCTAGTCAGTACTAACGTTAATTAGGTCACGTGCACTTTGTTTTAAAAATACTATTATTTTGGCTTCATCTTTTGCACATTGAAAGAGAATTTTTTATTGTTGAACAAATCTACGTTGATTTAAAGACTTTATTTTTGGCAGTTTTATGTTTGCTTCACTTTCAGTCATATACAGGTAGAGGTAATCAATTAATATATAAAACTTAGGGCTGGTTTCACAAGTGTATTGAGATTTCAAATCTGGTGTGTGTATTAGCTGCTTGTAAGAGTGTAATTCTGTTGGTTTTGTATTTAGATTAGGCCACCAGTATAAAGACTCAAACTTGACTTGCAGTGTAAGCCTGAAATCATGTGGTACAAGGGTACCTCTCCAATGATCGAATAGTTTCAGTGCGTGTTAGTACTGTGTACTTTTTCGCCTGTCATATTGTCTTGTAGATATATCTGCATGTGTGTGCCAATCCCATTTTCTATGTTTCCGCATTTCAGCAACTCCAGTTTTTCGGCCATACTTCCATACCCATATAGCATAGGTTTCAATAACTGCGGTTTTCGGACACAGTTCCATTCTCCTAACACTTGCACTGGAACCCGATTGGCAGATCCCACTTGTTTCTCTTCGTGGACGTGCTGACTCAGTAACTGCAGTCATGTCCTATCATATGCTGGCCCAGGCTTTGTGTAAATGAGACAGTTCAGGTTATCATATTTGCAAATAGACAACAGCAATGAGACTAGAACAGAAACGCTTCTGAAATGGATGACATTTGGAAGTAGAATGAACTGTGAATACATACAGCAAATGCAATAAAATTAACCATATTAATTTTGATATAAAATTGAAAATAAAAAGTAGTACATGTTGCAATGAGCTTATTAAAATTGTTTGAAGCATGAAGGTTAATGTAGTTGATTCTGAATTCAGAAATTGGAACAAGAAGACCAGTGGCAGTCTGATTTAGAGCACTTCATGTAGTTGTGGCATCAGGAGATCTCTGCCCAGTGCCATACAGTGTTTTTGGCCTGACATTTGTTGTGGTCTATATCAGTTTGACCTTTACACCTTTAGCTGGAGACCCTGAACTACCTAGGGTACAGGTGTACTAAGACAAGTACCTGTGAACTTAATGTCAACATAGGGCCACAAACCACAACATTGTGTATATTTATAACTTGAGAGAAATATACTGTGTTACATGTAAGTCTTCATCTCCTCTTTAACTATGTTTAGTGCTAATCTGTGCTTTATGAGTAGTACGTAAATCCGAACGATATAAATAGAAGCATAAGTGTTTTGTAGAATATTTTCCAATAAGCCTGTTATATATCCGAGCATGTTCTAAATAAACATTTGTGTTCTTTGTTGGGCTTTCAATATTTATCCCAGATGGTCTTGTGTGTAAATGCCTTGATGTTATGATTAAGGAGAAGTATTCAACAGAAGAGGCAACATCAACTTTTTAGAGCAAAATGTATTGATTGACTAATGTGGCAATAATAATTGGATGCTGTCTGAAAGAGTTCTGGGGAATTTTGAGACCACAAGTTGATATTTTAGATTATTCTGCGTAAATACACAGATACAAAGTGTACAGTCTGTCATTATCCAGGCTCACAGATAAAAATGTCTTAAATTTTTGTAAATTTTTGACAAATTTTTAATTTTGTGACAGGTGGGAGATACATGTAATGCAGGCAGTTCTGTTTTGTGTTATGTGTAAGTAGAGTTACTTTGAGTTCTTCTGGATCACGATGTTATAATTTGCCACTGTTTTTCTGCAGCCCAAGGCAATGTAACGAAGCAGGAAGTCTGTTTATTCTGCGACCTGCTGTTGCTGGTGATTTTTAAGCATAAACTGGCAATACCATTAACATTTGCAAAATCTTAATCACTTCTGATGATGGCAAAATGGAGCTTACATTTTTCTGAGTTGTACTACTTGTGCATTATGTTAAACTCATTAGTGGCATTAGGGGAAGTTTTTGATGTGGTCTTGCACTCACTTTGTTCGTGAAGTGAGAGGCTCAGTATGAAGAGTAAAGTATTGTATGGTAGCGAAAATTTGACTGGTCTACCCATGGTGAGAGATAGGATGTGAAAACTTTGACAGATAAGCAGACCCACAGACAGACCCACCAATACATAGATAAACACAGAGTCAAGCAGACCAAGATACAGACCCACTAACAAACAGGCCAGCCAACAGACAGGGCAGCCAAGAGAGCCAAGTTTACAGTGACACAGAGCTATATGTACATATACTGTTGTTTTTGCAGGTCACATTTTTTGGCCATGTATAAAGTGCAGTAACCAACAGTTTTGCAGCATTCTTGTGGTAAATTACCAGTGACTCTTCATTTAGAAACATGAGTGTTAAGGTGATAAATGCATTAATTTGGTTCTCTTTTGGCAAGGGATGTACAGGTAGTCTGCCACTGCTGGTGAATGGGTGAAGTATACCTCCCATCCAGGTGAACAGGTTTATTTCCTGCTCTGCAGGTATGCATATGCTGTATGCTAATGGACCTGCCTCAAGGTGTACATGTACATTGTAGACACACCTGTAAACTCTAAGGTGGGGCTGGTCAGTACTGAGTTGTTGTTTTACTTGGCCGATGGAAAGCCTTTATAGCACTAGTGCTACACAGCGGACTTTGGGATCTGTGCTCACTTGTTTTAACTACCTTTTAACATACAGATGTACACACCGCAACCTCTTGACCTGGTTTCCTTTCAGTGACCCGACCTCGATTGTCTCTAATGCTGCAGACTTTAAATATAGGAACTGAGAAGAACATGTGAAACAGTCAGATCTGATAAAAAAGCACATGCTGGGCGGAAGATAATGTTAAAGGCCATGATCCTTGAGTTGAAGTACAACAGTGTTAAAATCTCCAAGTCTTACAAGTCTGAATTGCTTTGCAGAATCTTAAAGAAAAAAGAAGTAGCAGTGTATTAAAACTGCCATTGTACTGTACATGTATGTTTCAGCAGATAATACGTGGATGGAAAATTAGAAACAAAAGTTTTCTGCCATTTCCACTTTTGCCTGGCTTGAATTCATGGAAGAACACATAGCGTCACCCATTTCTGAAGCCTATTGTAGGTCTTGTGAAAAAATATTGCAGTGTGCACATGACACAGTGACATGATATCAGGCATTGCTGACATATCACCACAAATGATGCTGTACTTATAAATGCTATTGACATCAACCAAGCACAATTGTCTTACCCACTGTCGCGTAACATATTTTGGGGGGGGTGGTGGTGGCAGGGGAACCCTTTTTTTTCGGACTCTTCAATTATTGGGGTTAAATGGTGTTGTAAAGTCACTGTGAATCCTTTCATTCTTTGCTCTGTTCCATAGAATTTCCATTGTGCCGTTTTAATATTTCCACCTAGCCCTGACACTCTTCGAGAAAATAGTGTTGGTATGTAAGTAATTCTTTTGATTTTGATTACCAGACGGAAGCTAGTGTGTTTAAACTGCCTGTGCTACATCGTTCTAAACAGTGAAAATGAACAGCAAAGACTAGACAAAAAAATCATCATTTCTTAGTGAAGTGAATGGATAAAAATCCAGGTATGTTTTTAAAAGTCTGTTTTTTTGGCTTCGTGAATAAAATGGTTGAGGATTTGTTTGAACGTAAGTCAGTAGAGCTAGTGTGGTACCAGATTACATTTTGACAGTATTTTCATTTAATGTATGTCTGGAGTCTTCAAGCTCACCCAAGACCATGGAGAAAACATCAGAACAGCGCAGTAACGTTTATTAGCCAATATGTGAAGGATATGAACTGCTAAGAGGTACATCACTTACCTGCTTCTTTTGACTTCTTGCCAGTAAAATTTATCTTCTGAACTGAGACAAAGTTACTTTAACTCTGATCCTAATTTATGGAAGGCAGAGGCAGAAGATTAACTGACATGTTTACTTGGAATGTTAGATCCCTGCCAGAATCTATCAGCATACCCTACATGCATAAACAGTATGCAGTGGCAGGCCATCACTTGGAATAGTTACTGTTTCTTAGAAAATGTGTGGACTAGCTTGACGCTGAACATTGGCTGTTAAGGGACTAATGTGTAGGAAAACATAAGGCACTCATGTGTGGCAAACATAAGGCACTAATGTGCGAGCAAACATAAGGCACTTATGTGTGGGAAAACTTAAAGCACTGATGTGCAGAGAAACTTAAAACATTAATGTGTGGTCAAACTTAAAAACACTACTGTGTGAATAGACTGTAAACACCAAGATGCCCTGGCATATTGTTCTGTGTATAAAATAAGGACGGAGACTGAAGAGGCCAAAAAGTGGCTGAAAAAGATTCTTAACTTCGTTATGATCAGTTTAGGGTTATGAAAACCTGGACTTCACAGTGACCAGGAAAGTACGGAAAGAAGCTCACATGTATATTTATTGCTGAGATAAAAACACATACTCTGGTTGGCTAAATATGTACACGTACAGTAAGTGTAATTTTTGTTTTTCTTTTTTGTCGCAGTATTTAAATACCCTCAGGATATGTACAGATAATGAGCTGGTGAACCTGTAAGAAGACTGAAGGGTTGTACTTTAGCACTTGTACATTGTGTGTGCACTTGCAGCTGTGGTGGTCGGCAGGTTTTACCAGTCTCCTTGTTTGCTGCAGTAGATGACCTAACGTTTCATCCATGACTATTTTAAAGCTGCTGATTCTGAGAGATCTATTTCCAGGTGGTTTTTGATAGGTGTAGGAAGGGTGGTGTCATGCCTTCGAAACTGTACATTTCAAATAGGAAGAGTTCCTATGACATTTACTTGCCTCTGAAAATGCGTGTTTTGTAGCTGAAGGTTAGGTAATTGAACAACACCTGAGGCGAGGATATTAACTTCACTGAGCAGACTTCACAAATTGCATCTCAGCTTAAGATATGTGCGTGTGTATGCCTGCCTGTCACTGTCAGTAATTATGTGGGTTACAAACATGCACATACATGACATAGGAAATATCATGAGGCAAGCTTTCCACATAAAGGACATGTTCATTTGTAATCACTTGGGCAGCGTAGTGCGATGATGTGCATATTGTCGGTGTGGTTGCGTTGTGTTGTGTCTTCATAACAGGAATAGCAAATAGTTTTAATAAGTCAGAGATAACGATTTTATATATATATATATAATGTACATATACACATGTGCAGGTGCAGGTTCATTGATAGCCATACATGTAGGTTTACTTGTTGTATATGCCCTAATTTTTTTTAATTTTTGGGACTTCTGGTCTCTCTTTTTCAATCCAATAAACATTTGTTCTTTTTAACATTGTAACTATCAGCTTCTGTATGCTCATATTTTTGATCCATCTTCATTTGTAAAGAACAGCATATTTGATAACGTTACTGTGTCAAAAATAGTGGGAGAGAAATTAACTTGTTGGGTTTCAGCTCTACTAATGCCTGTCCTAGCATTAGAACAATTAGGGTAATCTGTTAGCACTTTTTCAAGAGGTTAACTTATCATGTGAAAAAACGTCTGTTTGGGGGCATAAATGTTTTTTTGGCATGATAAATGAAATAGATGAAATGAACATGGTTGTCTCTCTTTCTAACTCCCCCGCCCATAAATCGGACTGCTGGTATGTAATTAATACAGTGCAACGTAGCTGAATATAATGTTAAACCCTGAGAAAATAAATGAATGATAGATGACAATATTGCCTAGGATGCATGCATAGCAGATATTAATAAATAAATAGGAAGCATATCCTGGGCACTTTCACATATGAACAGATAATGCTGTTAACCTGGATGTATATGCACATGTAATGTAATATGAATTGAAGTATTAAATGAAAAAAATTTCCAAAAAAAAAAAATGTTACATATTTGCCATGTTATGAATTGTATAGTTGACAGCTGTGTCTTCCTCTTAGGCTGACTTACATTTTAACTTGTACATGATACGTGTATATGTCATTTACATACCTAAACTTTATTCCAAAATGGCGTAGACCCAGTTCAGTCTCATGAATAACTTGTTCATCAGTCGCAGTGCAGGAAAAAAGTGAAGTAATTATCCAGTTAAAGGCTAGAAATTAGAAGTTCAGGGTAAGTTTGTTCCTTTCTGGGCTCCTCCATCTGAGACGGAAGGCTGTTACAATTAGAAACTGATACATTGTTACATTGTAGACCAGGAATGGATACAGAGTCTTGTTGTGTCTGTTAAGAAGACTCTTCTACAAAATGAAATGGGCAAAAATTTGAAAAAATCAAATGTTTTTAGCATTAAATTGGTACCTCAGGTACGTCCCAAGTTATCTACAAATGTTAACAAGTTTCGACTTACAGATTAACAGACGGAAGCTAGTGTGTTTACATTTAGAACATGTGAGTGGATCTGACAGATGCTGCATTTGCTTGCACACAGCTGGTTTGTTTTGTTTTGCTTCACTGCACCTGACAAGAACTTTTTCAAAAAATGAAATAAGGACCCTAGAAAAATTCCTGGATCTAACACTGTAGACATTGCATTACAAGGAGTTTTTATCAGTATGGTCCATAAATCCTGCCATACAATCAGAAAATTTACCTGCATTGAACTTGGTGAAGAACATCTTAAAAAACGAAATACATTGAAGGTATTTTCAGATACAGCTTCTTAACGGTCTTTTTACCCAACATAACATCATTTTTTCACAGTGCCCGTCCCTTTGATATTAACATGCATTTTATTTGTATTTCGTTTAATTTTCATCTAGTTTTTTACAAATTTGTGTGTACACATACATGCATGATTGGAGGACCTTAAGGATTGATCATTAATGTATGTGTTGTAGGATCCTCAGAAATTAATTATAGGTTATTGGCTGGTATGGCTCTGTATGGATGAGTCGTCATATAGAATCATATAGCCAATAACCTATGTATCATATATCCACTTACATACTGTCATTAAGTAGCAGTTGAATACTAAATAAATAGCTGTTAGCTGCGTCCAGAAAAGTTTGTAAATTCTTCATTTTTGTGAAATCCGAGTTGTCCGATATCAGACCACATCTCGTGACAGTGGTACTTTTCATTCCATTCTCGGTTTTGACATCATACCATCACAAATTGTCTTGGTTGTGACTTTATGACATCACACATTGTCTTGGCTGTGACTTTATGACATCACACATTGTCTTGGTTGTGACTTTATGACATCACACATTGTCTTGGTTTTGACTTTATGACATCACACATTGTCTTGGTTGTGACTTTATGACATCACACATTGTCTTGGTTGTGTCATCATGACGTCACAGATTGTTTCGGTTGTGATGTCATGACGTCACAGACAAATGGACTGAGTAATTCATTCAGTCAGTGACGTTATGGCATTGCAAGTGTTCAATATGATGTGATATTTTACAGTTGTATATTGCCGCATGATATCATTGAAGCTGGACAGCTGAGTGTAGAATAAAGACTAACATTACTGTGAAGCTGGACAGCTAAGTGTAGAATAAAGACTAAGATTACTATGAAGCTGGACAGCTAAGTGTATAATAAAGACTAACATTACTGTGAAGCTGGACAGCTAAGTGTAGAATAAAGACTAACATTACTGTGAAGCTGGACAGCTAGGTGTAATAAAGACTAACATTACTATGAAGCTAGACAGCTAGGTGTGTAATAAAGACTAACATTACTGTGAAGCTAGACAGCTAGGTGTGTAATAAAGACTAATATTACTATGAAGCTAGACAGCTAGGTGTATAGTAAAGACTGTTATTATTATTATGTGGGAGACACTCTGGTGGCCAACAAAAGATAATCCAAAAATCACAAAACATCACGTCTCTCCTTGCTGTTGAAGTTTTCTGATAAGCACATGTGCACCGGAGAATCCACATACATGTACATCTACATGTATAACAGCCAACAACGAAATAGTTCACAGCTTGGATCACTTTACTATGGACGGGAAGATATTTCCTGAATTCTCCAGTCATTCATGTTGTTGATCAATGTGCCTAGATCCATCTGAAGATATATTGGTCTGTGCGTGTGCCAGTGTGTTTATTGAACTGTTTAAAGTTGTTGGTAACAGGCAGGTATTGTCTCACACCCCCTCCCATCCCCTTACGCTGTGCATTGTGATAAATGCCTGCTATCACAAGTCTCTTATCTGAGCTACACTGGTTAAGAGATGATGCCATCATGAAGTAGGACTGGTGGGATATGCAGAGTTATGTCCCTTGGTGTTTACAACCTAGTACTATTTGTAGTTTGTTGGCAGGCCAAGACTGAAGAGTGGCTGGGTTAATTTGTGCTGCTAATCTAGGTCAGTCTGACTGGTACAGTATGCCTGTGAATAAGACTGTAGGTGGATCAATTTCTAGGTCATGTTGATTCTGTGGCAGCGAACTACTTATACATGTAGTTATCATGTTAAGGAGTAAATACTGCGGAGAAAAACACAGGTTGAGAGAGACTCAGTACATGTTTTGGGACTACAGAGTGTGCAGAGAGGCCTGCACATTAATAAACATCCCCATGTCCATGCAGATCTTGTGAAGGTTAGAAACTGACATGTACATGTAGTATCGTTACTTTGCGATATTGATCATGCACAATTAAATCTCGTTTACCAAACAAGTTTCAGTTTAAAAACCATTTATCTTAATACAGGTATATGCATATACTTGTTTTGTTTATGCAGGTAAGAATTGGGTTTTGTAAGAAATTTCCGAATGCCTACAATACTACATGTGGATCAGCAAAAGAAAACGTAGAAAGAGAAAAAATGTGTTTTCAAGCACAACATGTGTATACAATACATCCCAATGTGTGATTTTGTAGCATAAGAAATGTCAAGATACGATAAACCACTCATGTACATGTAAGCTGTTGTTGCAAGTGTATAATGTATACATATGTGTCTATATATATTTGGATATACAATAGACCTATACATGTACATATGTCCTATAATCTTGCGCTAAATGTTTGTGGTCAGTGTAACGGACAGTCCCTAAGGGCATGGGTAGCTACTGTTTCTTTTATCTGTCTGGTAGTTGTCCGTCTGTTATTTGTTCTCTTGTAAAAAGGATTAGCACTGTTTTTTAATGTGTCCGTTGTTCTTTGTTTGCTTGTTTCAGTGGGAAGATCACGTCTCCAAAATGGAAACCTTTCAAAGGCATGCCGCTCTCTCTCAAAGACAAAGTGCGGCTGAACAATATCATCTGGAGGGAATGGCCAATGCAGTGTATGTTAATTATCGACCTTATATACTTATTTATTTATTTGATTTATGTTTTACTTATATACATTGGAGGCCAGCATAATGGAAGGAGGAAACAGGGTAGTTCGAGGGAAACCCATGTACACCTGCAGGCTACTGGCCATGGATCTTAGAGTGTCAAGCAATCTTATGCGAATGTCTGTACATTGCAAATTGGGACTCCGAAGTTTAGTTTGTTGGGTCACATGTAGGCCATATTTATTTATTTATTTGATTGGTGTTTTACGCCCAACTTAACAATATTTAACTTATACGACGTTGGCCAGCATTTAGGTGGAAGGAAACCAGGCAGAGCCCGGGGGAAATCCATAAACATCCGTAGGTAGCTGGTGGACCTTCCCGAGAGGCCGGAGAGGAAACCATTTTGAGTTGAGACTCGAAGTCACTGCGACCGCATCATGTAGGCTATACACCTTCCCCTTATTATAACACACTTGATTTCAAGGCAGGCTTCAGTATAACACAGTCACTAATATGTCCCCCAAGCCAGGTGACATTCTGATTCTGCACCTCTGGTTATAATGTGTTCAATAAAAACCATAATATAATGCAAGTTTGTCTTGCGGTTAACATCCCAACATCGCTGCTTGTACTATGTGATACACATGTATGTTAGCGGTGACAGAACTGCGTATAGCATGCATCGAATCTGGTGGGCCCATTTGTCCCCTGACGTCAGGGTCGTAAGCACTGAGAATTGCAATACATGTAACGTCTCCTTCACAGGCACTTAGGGGAGCAGTCATATACTGGTTGCTCTGGTGGTCAGTACAGTGGATATGTCCCACCACCTCTTCTGGTGACTTTGTTATTTTTCATTCTATTGGAAGCTGTTGTGATGTCTTGACCACACAGAAAAATTTAACATTCGTGTGTGGGACATTAGACATCCGGTTGACCTACTTGCAACAACATTAATTATGATTGGTCGAATGCACGTTCTTGATTGATAGCTCAGGATCACACATCAGCGAGGAAGTGTAATAACGATGTCCAGCAGCTTGACTTTTGATAATAGTAAAGTCGAAAGTGAACACTGACCACTAATAAACAGTTAATTGTCATGTCATTAGGATGAAAGGCATATGTACATTTATTCATATGGCAGAGCGACAGGTAAGCATAATTGATTCATTGATCGCAAAAAGAAGACAAACAGAGAAACGTCTGGCAAATGTCTGCATTGTTTACAGATTTGTATTTTGTTTTGCCAAATTCTGGAAACTGGAAGCATACAAGACATTTTTGAAATGGAACATGTGAATGTTTTATCTTTTCAGATATTTATTGTCGAAAACCAGTCGTTTGTCAGTTTGCTACTCCAGTGTCAGATGAGGTCCATACTAAACCAGAGGTGAGATTATTTTTAAGGTACTCTGAGGTCACAGGCTCAAATCCAGTTCTCGTTGGTACAAGCTCTTTCTTCTGGATAGAGATCAGTAGTTGTGAAGGAAAGGTTGTCTAGGTTGTGGTGATTTACTTGGAGCTCTCCTCTTTCCTGCAGCCATTTCATATATTGCTGAAATATTGTCATTGTGAGTTCAAATTCTCATGTGTTCGCAAATTTATTCACACAGTGTTGCATAAGATATCTATGCATGTATAACCAGGAAGCACATCATGACTGAGTTAACAAGGGGCTTGGGTGTCAGTCACTAAGGCACATCAGGTGCAGGTAATCAGGTTCAAACCTGGGCTTGGTCAGGGAAGTCATGGATTGCCCCATTCTCTTAGTGCATGGGGCAGTGAGTAAGGGATAGATAGTGTTTGTACAGCCTAATTTCCAGTTTCCTCCACCCATAAAACTGACTGCCATTCCAAAGGTGAAAAACTTGCCCGTATGGCATTTAACAATTTTGAAATAAGTAAATAAACAGAGGCGTTCACCTAGCCAGTTTCTTTTTAGAAACTTGATTTGAATAAATCAGAAAAGTCAATATTTATGTATCAAAAACTTATTAATTTAAAAAAAAAATCAATACTAAAGTTGTCTACAACTCAATTTTCCAATAGTTCTCATGGTGGCCACAAAGGGAAAGTGGCCAGAAAAGACCCTGGTATGTATATTAACTGGAGTTGTTGTTGTGGTGCTCAGGCTGTCGTTCTGGAGGGGAAGTACTGGAAGCGGAGGTTAGACACAGTGACAGCTGAGTACAAGAAATGGAGGAAGTATTACAAAGAGCGCGTTCTCATTAGGCCTCCAGAGGTCAACATACCAGAGGTGAGAAAAATCAGTCATGAGATGGTTGTGAGCATAAAATAGAGATGAAAGTTTTCAGAATTTATCCAGAATTCAAGGTATTTTTTGCTAATCAAAGTATTGAATTTCCTTGGAAGATATAGAAAGTTTACTAGGTTAAGTGTTCCTTAATTTGACCATATTTGGCACAAATTTATATGCACAATGGTACAAATAGCACTGGACATAAAAAGTCTCAATACATATTGATGCTTTCAAGACTTCCAGGACATAAAAGTTTCAGTAGAAATTCCAATGAAATTTTGAATTGGAAAAGCTACACTGGTTTTCACTTCCATGTGCCAAATAAAACATCTTGTTTTTTACATCTACCAACATTAGGCTGGTGTTCTAAGGGAAAAAAGCAGGTAAAAATTGCAAATATAGATTGTTCTTTTGCCAGTGTGTTCATTATTGAAAACGATAACTTGGATTATGAAAAGCTTCTGAAGTCATCCCAACAGATTGTTAAAATGGAAAAGAAGCTAGTTGTACCACAGTTGTGTGTGTCCACAGCCTTTCATCTATTTGTACATGTACCTTGTAGAAAAATATCAGGCATTTTCATCAATCAGTATCCGCCTGCTGTTCTGGAGGGAAACAACAGTTAGAAGGATTGCCAGTAAGGGTTGTTTAAGTCAATAATTGGTTTACAGCACAGGGTTTTCATTTCAAGCTGGCACCCCCAGAGCTCCACTGGTCATTTGCTTAGAGGTCACTGGCTACTCAAGCCTTATCAAGCTTACCCTGGCATGTCAAAGTTTTTAATTCAGCTGTAAACTGTTTTTAATGGTCAATGGGCAGTTGGGGATAATTTCAAAGCTGGTGATGAAGAACAACTCCCTCGGAGAGTATCTCTGTCCTTGTTTGTGTATGTGTGAATGTGTCCCAGCTGTGTGAGTGGGCTGTATGAGCAGGCAAGCTGTGAGCTCCGCAAGGCGTATAGAAGCTTGCACTGTGTGATAAGGCTGTCCTATTTCCATTGAAGCCTTGTCCTCTGGAGCTATGCAGCTGTTCTTCTATCAGACCTAAGTCACACGTGCTCCTGACTGTGTTACTTCAAGATCTACTGCAACACTGCTGTGTTTACAAAACATTCAGCAAGTGATTTTCACTTCTTGTAAATGATACTATTATGACAGTCCAAGAAGTTGTCACAGACCCACCATCATGGTACTGTGGCCCTATACACATGTGCAGTGCAAGGTCTGAATAGTGCTTTTGTATAGTTGTAGACATATAATGTATATAAATAATATGCTGTTCTGAGTTTTGAGCTGCACATTTTGGTAGTTTTATTCTTTTCATTTAATAACCATTACCTGCCAGTCATTTCTCTTGTGAAGACCAGGATGATTTCCTTTCTTTTTGGTTATACATGTATTTAGAGCTCTGCTCTCCATAGATGAGAGGCTGTAGATGGCTTGCACTAATGAATGACCAAGTTATGAACTTTGAGCTCAAATTGAATTATTGACATACATAAATTGCAATCAGAGACTGTCATGTTTGAGATATATAAAAAAAAGTCTGATAGAGGAAGTGTAAAGAGCTGCTGTCTGTGATCCATAGTTTGTATTCCAAAATAACACTGAAAGAAAGTAATATATACATATAACAGTATATTTTGTTTTCGTTTACGTTGAACAAGAAAAAAAAAAAAAAGACATAGTTTGGTCTATCTCACAAATGGTTTTTAGAGCCCAAAATCAGGATTCTCGAGCCTCACGGGGCACCTAGAGGTCAAGAGCTTCCAGGGAACTGGGTGACCCATGGATCACGGCTGATGTAGGGGGGCTTCAGGCCAATGTAGGGGGCGCTTGAGCAGACGAGCACTAGGTCTCAGCAGCAGTCCCTGAACCCCTGCTATTGGGGCTGTCTACCTTTTTTAAACAGCCTCCTGCTTATAAAGATTTTGAAAACCCTGGCAGCATGATTAATGTTGACAGGAGGGCATTGTACCTGAAGCAGTATGGCCTGGTACAGGTGCCTGCAGTTGTTGAAGAGACTTAACGGATAATTATTGCAGATGTACAGTTTAATCAGTGCTGAGTGAACCATTTGTATTTTTCTGCCTATCGCCAACTTGCGCACTTTCAGAAAATATCAGGCTTGGTATATTGTGTTTTTGTTTTTTAAGCAATAATTTATTTTTGCAAATAGTTCCATTTCAACCCAAACTACGAAAGTTAATATATGCCAGTAAAGCAATGACTATTACCATCTAAGTATGTAGAATTCCCCTTGGGAAAGCTTGTACAAAATAGACACTTACATTTCATTCCCTTCTGGGCAAAGCAGCAATCATGCCGTCATGACGTCACAGAAAGATTGAACATAAGTAACCAATGTTTGTGTCATTCTGTTAATGTATTTACAATATTGACATTGTGTGCATTTTCTGGGAATGTGCCACCTTAAAATGGAATATTTATGAGTTCATGCATATGACAGACAATTTGTCTCCATTTACCTACAGGTAACTTACAACATGCAATGCTACTTTTTTAATTCTATGCATATTCAAGTCAGGAGTTTGAAATTCTGAGGTATGGCGTCTTCAGCTATTTGTATTAATGTCTTATTTGCCATACATTACAGCTGGCCTCCCACGACGACCTGCTGGAGAGGGTACGAGAGGTGAACCAGGCCTTGCCTCGCCCTGCCTCCAACCAGACCGATCTGAACCTCCTGACGGAGGATGAGTTCATCATGGACTTCTCAGACACCCTCTTCACTAGTCTCAACCAACCGTTTGCTTTCCCAAACCCTCGGGAACTGTGTAAGTGAAGTTATAGTTTTGATGAGTTAACTGCTGCCCTGGTGCCCTTGAAAACTGAAGCATGAAATCTTAAGAGTAGCCCGAAGGGGTTGTTGTTGTGGTTACCACAGCGAGAAATGGCAGAAAATTGAGATTTAGACAAATTTTATAGTGAGTTTTCATGAAATACATTGTGTAGTTTGATACATTGGTAATGAAACAAAAGAGTTTTCTGATTTGTTCGAATTCAGTTTTTAAAAAGAAATTGGCTGGAAAAACCCCTCCACGGTCCCTCCAAACAGAGATGTCTTGATGGCTGGTGACCATTAGGTCATAATTATTGACACAATAGAGTCAAATCTGTCTTTAGCTGGCTTGTGTGCAGCTTTATGTCCATTGATGTGAAACCAAGCCTGCAAATAGGTACCTGACATCTTTGAAAACACCCCTTTGGTGAAAGTGGTATGACTCCAGTGACCTTTGTCCAGTATTAATTTATTTATTTATTTATTTGATTGGTGTTTAACACCATACTCAAGAATATTTCACTTATACGACAGCAGCCAGCATTGTGGTGGGAGGAAACCGAGCAGAGCCCTGGGGAAACCCACGACCATCCGCAGGTTGCTGGCAGACCTTCCCATGTACAGCCAGAGAGGAAGCCAGCATGAGCTGGGCTTGAACTCACAGCAACCGCATTGGTGGGAGGCTTCAGTCATTGCACTGCGTTAGCGAGCTAGCCAACTGAGCCACTGAGGCAGCCTGTCCAGTATTAATAACATGGACAACATGGTCATACCATTTGATGCAAAGGGGCGTTTTCAGAAATGTCTGGCATCTACTTGCAGGCTCTCATTTCGTGAGTGACATTTTTATGTTGTATCGAAAACCTCAATTAAATGAATAAGTAATAAAACAAACCAAGCTTTTTCTCGCCATTTTTTTTTAGAGACTCAATTTGAACAAATCACAAAACTTAATATTTTTCATTCCCAGTGTATCAAAAACTCAATTTATTTCATTAAAATTCAGTAAGAAATTTGTCTTAAACTCGATTTTCCAATATTTCTTGTTGTGGTTACCCCTACAAGAAAGTGGCTAGAAAACGCCCTTACAAATATGCACATATTTGGAGGCAATGCACCTGAGCAGTTTCTCAGCAGGCCACGAAATAATGTCTGCTTAGGGTGATCAGAAAATCGATCCCCTGATTTGTGTTCTAGGTGATCGATTTTTCGATCACCCGAGTAGTTTGCAAGATGACCATTCGATCACCCAAATCAATCACCTGAGAGTTACAACATTGTAAGAAAACAAGAAAGCAAACACGCTTTAATTGTGATGTAAGAGAAAAGCCATTGCATCCTTCATTTATTCAAAGTAAAAAGCAACCTCATTCTGAGAACAAATCTCAGTTGAATGTATCGATTCATAATTTGTTAAAACCAAGAGAACAAGAGAGCGCTTCACACAATAACCATGTGGTGACTTTGCCAGGCTTTAAATTCATATCATAATCAAAATGGTCAGTTTCAAAGTAGAAATTAAAAGTGTTTCATACAAGATTCAAGTTTGTAATAATTGAAAGACCAAATGAAGTATTTACATACTTCAGGGATTATTCCATGTGTGTGATGGAACTAGTCAGGAGACTCACAATAAGAATGACTTAGACTAATTCCCTCATTACACTGTTGGTCACTTTCTTCATCACTGCTCTGGGTTTCATTTATAGCGCTGTCAGAATCACTCAAATTAAAGTGTGACAAGTCCTCGAAGAGTCCATTTGTACAACCCTCAAATGGTGTTGGTAGAAACCCACATGATAGATTCACTGGAGTGTGAACACTTGATCTTATAGTACTAGTAGAACTCCTTTGCCTCTTAGAGTTTGATAGATACAGGTCAACTGCTTTATTCACCAACGTAAGCTCATTATTGCAAGAAATGCCAAGATCCATCCAGTCTCACTCACCAAAATTCCACGTCACTTGTCCAGCAGAAATAAATAACCGTCTACGTGAGGAAAACTGCTTTGAGATGAGTTATTTAAAATACTGTCAGCTACTAGGTTATAAGTATTACAATCGCACACATTAGAATCTTTTAAACCAATCAGCGAATCACATCAGTGCACATGTGAAAATTGGACCAATCAGCACATGTAATTAGGGTGTCCTTCAATATTGCCCACCCCTAGATGTCGTGCATTTGTAGTTTCTGGGCTAAAATCAGGATAAACATTATTATCCTATAATTTTATTGCCCCTGGCTGTTTTGAGGGATTTTAGGCTATTTAACACTGTCAGACTCCCAGAATTAAAACAAAAGGCTAGCAGCGCTTTTCTGTTAGTGCTTGTATAGTCAATGGCTGGACTGTCAGCTACCTCCATAGTAATCAGGCTTCCTGCATCTTGGTGGACAGATTGTCCTCCAGATCTCAGTGGATAGTCTAACAGAGGTATTTTATGATTTAGTGCAATATAAAAGATTAGTGGCTTCAATGGTTCATGTTTGCTTGAGCACGTTAGACGTGGCAAAGTGTTTGACCTTTTTAATGATTATTTGTTTCACACCATGTCTTGTACATGTATACGTGAGACTTGATGAGTGTCAAGTGTCATACTGCTTCTCACAGTGGCATGCATACATTAGTACCGGGAGATCTGTTTATTAATAAATGTGTTATTCAACATGATTTAGATGGTGAACAAAAAAATAACTCAATCCAAGAAATTTTGTAATGAAAGCTTAAATAACTTTGTACAAATCTGTGTTCTTACCTTGTACGTTGCCTTGTTGTGGGTTTTGTAATGGCGAAGGTTTTTTCGGCGATACTTACCAATCTGCTTTGAATCTCAATTTCTTCACCCATGGATATTACACTATGTTTCCTTTGGCTACAAAAGTCCCACAGAAAAGTGTATCATGTGCGATTGCAGGATATCTAGTGTCTCTGCAACCCCTGAGCTACGTGATAACCTGTAGGCCTACTGATGTTGTGAGAAGTCAATCGGAAGTGGTAGGGCCACGTGTACAAAGAAAACTACCCTGAATTAATTAGCAAATTATATGCCTTCATTAAGTTAACAGTTATGGACAATGAACTGAAAAAAAGTTTGATCGTCATCCTCTACATATATTTGGCATTCCTTTTCTTAAAAATTTTCGGTTTCCCGATTTTGGCAAGGTGATTGAAAAATCGTTCTGCCTAAATTCCATGTAGGCGATCTACTAGTTCCTGGCCTACTCAGGATGTGTCTGCTGTTTTATTTTTCATGGATATGTACCAGTATTTTATCCACTGATGCCTTTATACTTGATTTAAGTGAAAAAACAAAATTGTGCGTCATGTAACTGTACTCTAGCTTTGTACTCCAGGATGCTGTTTGCTGTATAAGTTTCATCAGATAATGCACATTACCCAGTCTAGATCAAACTCCATATCACGAGATATGTAATGCTCACATCTATCACTCTTAGGGGAAGGAAATTTTGTGAAGCTTGAAATGCCCTGTTTAATCGGAAAAGTTTCACTATCAAAACTCTGAACTGGTAGGTCTGGTCATTATTACACGCAGCAGTTCTCCCTTTTGTGGCCTGATACCTGTGCCAGACTGGTGATTATTACATGTAGCATTTCTCCCTTTTGTGGCCTGGTACCTGTGCCAGACTGGTGATTATTACACGTAGCATTTCTCCCTTTTGTGGGCCTGGTACCTGTGCCAGACTGGTGATTATTACACGCAGCATTTCTCCCTTTTGTGGGCCTGGTACCTGTGCCAGACTGGTGATTATTACACGCAGCATTTCTCCCTTTTGTGGCCTGATACCTGTGCCAGCCTGGTCATTATTACATGTAGCAGTACTCTCCCCTGTGACCTGTACCGTAGTTATGGATGCCTCCTTTGTGTTACAGCTCAGTCAGGTTACGCAGACATCATTCAGCCAGGACTGATGCAGCTGCAGCCTAACCTGGATGACCTCTGTATGGACACATTTGACCCCCTTCAAGGTGAGCATAATCTTAGTCCTGACTCGTCTTATTCTTCAGTCTATCGCACATCTTACAGACTTGATACGTTCCAGAATTTTAGTATGTTACATCGATAACTGTTGTATTCCCTAGTTCCCTCCCTTTGTATACTTAGCTCTCATAATAGAATTTGTTAAACTTTCCTAAATGGCCTAAACTTTTGTCCATAAGTAAATTGCTAATTTTTTCTGATCCTGAGGATTCTGTTGATTTTAGAATGGTGATTTGAGGTTTGTTTGTAAGGTAGGATGATATCGTGCTGTACAGATGTAAATTTTATGCCATTTACAGTATGTTGTGGCACACAATTTCATGGAGATTTTATTAGATCTAACCACATGTTCTCAGAATGCAGCTGTAAATCAAATTGTCTCAGAATATACAGTGTGTATTAAACCTACTCTAGAACTCTAGAACTACACTTCTCCGAAAGCTGAATATTTCTCTTTATGTTCTCTCACAAATTGTACCGTGTAACCTGCTCAACAGTTTCCACTCACAGAAACTATGCATTTGCACCTAATGAAATATTTCTCTCAAGGCATCTCAAACACTTCAGTTGACACGCTTAAGAATTGTATATATAATTATTGTTGACTTACATATATGTAAACAAAGGCTGTTTTTTGTGCTATTGTGCTCAGAGATGTTTAACCTGCGCAGTCAGCAGAGTGTAGGTGCTCCGGGGTTCACAGCCTCCTCCGTCAAACAGGTCACAGCCCCTCTGGATCATCAGACGTCACTCGCTCAGGTAAGGGAGACAGTGTCTGGGTAAGGTTCTTTGTTAGTCAGCTGCCCGGTTAACTTTGGCTGCAAATTAAACTAAAACACTTATCAGGGATCTGCCAAGTTTTGCCTAATGCCTGTTGAAATGGAATATGACAAATGAAATAAGCATCACTTTTGAAATGAAAAACTGACCACTTTTCACATTTGGATTTAACATTTACTGCATCTGATTTCAAAAGTACTCAACACAGTTATGTGAGAACGGCTTGACTTTTATTTCAGCAGTGGAACTTGTATTATAAATTGTCAATTCTTAGTTCAAAAGTAATTTTAGTTTCAGACCAGATATTTTTTTCATAAATGGTTTCTACTTAAGGGAGGTTTTCATTATGTCTTTTCCAAGGTATAACTTGTCACTATACGCTTTGCTGAAGAAGTTTTCTGGCTTGTTGTAGGGGGATTTCACATCACTGTCCAACATTGGGTTTCCCATGGACCTTCTTAACAGCCTGGGAAACTCCACTTCAGTTCAACAACAACAACAGTCCCAAGTTCTCCTCAATGCTGCATTGTCCACACTAGCGTCCCAGCTCCAGATACCAAATGCCAACATACCGATCCCCTCGTTCAATCAAATCCAAACCATGGACACCTCCTCATCCCCCCTCACCTCTGATACTCAGATGATAGTGGACCCACCTGAAACAACCTCGCAATACTCACCTGTCCCCCCTCAAAATGCACTGCCTCAAAACAACAGAAAAACTCAGAGAGCTGACTCTCAAAAGTTAGGTAACTCTCGCACTAGGAACTTCAGTGGGCCCTCTGCTGTTTCTTCTGGGCATGGCAAGGTCAAGCACCCATCAGTCAGGTTTGCCTCGCCCCAGGGGAGGCCCTCAGGACAGGCCATAAAGATCTCTCCTAGTATACAGTCCAAACCCTCCTCCCCTCACGCACAAGTGTCTGCGACGCGGGTGGTCTCAAGTCCGGGCAAACCAGTGTCAGAAACTGCTGACAAAAGAGATGGCACATTTGTGATTCCCAAGGTAGGATTTGTGTACAGTATATACGCCTGAACCCCATTTCACTAAAGAACGAAAGTCGTAACTCAGGTCCTACGTTAAAGCTCAAGACCTGCCTCCATTTCACAAAACAGTACTACCTGTGATTTCTTGTGTACCGACTGATAAAACTTGGGACTTAGAACTTAAGATAAAGATTTATGACTTAAGACTTGTTGGTGAAATGAGCCCCTGGAACCCCTTGTATGAAAAGGATGTATCGCTATTTACAACGTAACTACCATGGCGACGTATATTTATAGTATTTGTCATCACGACAGTTACGTTTGACATAACTTACACCTTGTTTCCATGGTTCCCATGGTCCTTGAATTTTGTTCATGATGTTCATGGGCTTGCCAACTCTTGGAAAAAGTTCATCTTAGGGTGAATTGAAAGTACTTGACTTCTCATTCTCAAATTGGATAATGAATAAAATTGATGAATAATAATGTTCGAAATAAATCAATGAAATAAGTATCAAAATAGTATCTAGAATCTCCAAATAAAGGTAAACTCATATATATATTTATATTTACGAAACTGAATTATGATTGAAAAGTCCTCTTCTTAAGTAGTATTAATTAATTTATCTAATAAATTTTTGTAACTTTTTTGCATATACTTGTACATTACATTTACATGTAGATCATTCATCTTGTTATGAGTTACTTGAGACCTGGTATGCAGGCATCTGTGAGAGACAGTAATAAAATAGGTCTGCATGCAGCTACAAAACCTCCCCAAGAAGTACCTGGTATGAGTTATTTGTCATTCTCAACTGAAAGGATTCAGTGCCGTTTATTTGTAAGCCGTTGAATGCACAAATACCAGAAAAAAGGAAAGTTTATTGTCACAGCGTACTGATGCTACGATTCTTGTATAGCAAGTACCTTAACTCGTCAGCCTTTTTGCATACGAAAAAGATTGTGTGATTTATGCACCTGTTAAATTTTGGAGTTACAACTGCATTGGTATGGTACTGCAGGACTGTTGAAAGAGGGTAATTTTTTCAGTGTACACAGAAAAACACACTCAGGATGTACTTGAATAAACATCATGCAAGCATAGGAAAAGATTGAAGAACTACAGTAAGCAGATTTTTGACTCAAATAAATTTTGCCAATAATTTATATTTTCATCTCTTGAGATGAGGCCAAAGTCATAAACAGTAACATCATGGGTTTATGTTATGGTTAGATGTGTGTGTAGGGTTATGACTGTCTGTTTCAGGGTAAATCCGTCCCTCGTAAACAGCGGCCCATTGCCCCGGCACCCTCAGCTCAAACCGCGTCTGTTGCCACAACAACACCCTCGGCTTCCCCAGTGGTACAGAAAAACACATACCTGGCTCAGCTGTTGACGACAGGTAAAATTTCGAAAGCTCTCAGTAATTGAACTAGTTTTCCAGTATATGCATACCTAGTAGGCGCAAAAGAGTCTGTCAAGAACCCAGTATATGCATACCTAGTAGGCGCAAAAGAGTCTGTCAAGAACCCAGTATATGCATACCTAGTAGGCGCAAAAGAGTTTGTCAAGAACCCAATGAAGAATGCTGGAAAGACGTATGCTGTTAATGTGAGAAGGGTCCAAATTGCAGTAAAAACATATTGTTTCCTGCTGGGACGCTGCAGTGTCTGTGCACTACCTAAGTGTTTTGTATGCACGCATGCACCTAAATGTGTGACGTTCTACCTGGAAAGAACAAAGGAGTACACAGCTTTGGACCCTTTTGTTCAAGGTGTAAAGGAGTTTTACAAATCTCCCATTTAGTTATTTGATATGTGTTTGTAAAGATTTTACTCATGAATTTTTCAGCTGTGTAGTTGGAGTAAGGTGTAATGGTGAAGTATGGCCGAGGGGGTTAGCCTGTGCCTCTCATCAGTGCGGTTGCTGTGAGTTCAAGTCCTGCTCATGCTGGCTTCCTCTCCGGCCATATGTGGGAATTTCCACCAGCAATCTGCAGATGGTAGTGGGTTCCCCCAGGGCTCTGCCCCACTTTCCTCCCACCATCATTACCATAATGCTGGCTGCTGTCGTATAAGTGAAATATTCACCAATCAACTAAATAAATAAATAATGGTGAAGTAAACCGGAGCAGATGAACCACCCCTCTTTGCTCATTTACACCTGTCTTCATCTGATGACCATAAGCCACATTCAAACCAGCAAGAGATGAATTCTAGCCTAACATGAGAAACATACATGTACGTTGTGAGAAATAAGACTTGCATGTAGAGTATTGCAAAATCCTCTGATTATTATGTTTGTCCGTTACCTGCTGGCAGGGAACTACCCCGGGGGTATAAAAGTGAAGAACGAGCCAGCTGTGCCCCTGGGGGCATGTGGGGCAGCGGGCAGCCCAGCGGGGACTTTGTCCCAGTTCCGTCCCATCACTACCTCTCAGCCTGTCCAGACGAATAGCCCTGCCCCCTCCACCATCACCATGCAGCCCATAGCTCCTGCGGGGAGCATTGCTATAGTGAGTCACAGTCTTGAAATGAGTCTCTGGAATTTGTAATAAATTGCCCATAATGGTAACATTACTTTTATGTGTCACAGTCTTGTAATGAGTCATCTGAAAATCCTGATCAGATTTTACTGACTCTAACAAGTCGCCCGCAGCTCCTGCGGGGAGCATTGAGATAGTGAGTCTTGTAATGAGTCCTCTGAAAATCAAATGTCACATTCACCTGCTCTTTAACAAATTGCCCATAGGTCCAGGAGTTTGCAGTGTTGTATTGAGTCACTCTCTCATAATGTGTAATTTGAAAATAATGGTGGAAGGGCGGAATTATGGGTCAAGTAAAAATCATAATCATATTCTATCTTCTATGCTTTAGCTATGAGCTGCTTGCTGCCACTTCATAGAGAATTGCATTGTTTTCTGGTATTGTAAAGGATTTTGATAACCCATTATTGTTGTCTTTTTTGTGTGTTTTTAGGTGAGTGACTTCCCGGCAAGTGTGCTGATCGCTGCAGCCAGTCAGGCCTTAGGCACTACCACTGTGACTGCCAAGAACGTGGTCTCCATTGCACATAGCCCGAAATCCGTCAACACCCCTTCCCCCACTCCCATCAGCACCCCCACCTCTTGCCCATCAGCCCTGCCCCACCCCATCCTCAGCTCATCACCTCTACCTTCCAGCCCCTCCCCCATTCCCAGTCTTGGAAGTCCCGCACCCATCGGCAGCCCTCCCATGACAGATTTTGGTTTGACCCCCTCACCGGTAAGCCTGATAGCTTTTGTAATGGTAGGTAAAGGTAATAGAGATTCTCCAGACTTCCGTTGCAAAGGTGTGCAATGGCTGTGGAATTTCTGCCTTATGAACAGAAAAATAATTCTCATTTCAGACCAGTTAAAATTAAATTGAGAAATTTTTAAGGTTTTGTCATATTAACATGGGAAAACATTGTGTGTTCAATAATTTAATCAAATACATTTTATATTGTGATGATAATTAATTTGAGAATAAATAACTTCATTCTTTGCAAATGTCCTCATCCTGAAAATTGTGGAAAAAGTCTTAAAGCTTTTGGTGTTCACAAAAATTTTAATATTTTTCTTGTAAATCACAGTTAGAATTTGTTATCTGTATTTGTACAGTGAAAGTAAATTGTTGAGTCTCAATGGGCTGTTCCATGATGCTTTAATTACAATTAATGTGCAAATACTTGAGAAATGAAATGAAAAAAAAAACAAAAAAAAAAAATTTGCCATGCTCATTGATTACCAAATATGGATTTAATATCAACACAAAAAGTAAAAAAAAACCCCAGAATGTCATCTCACTGATATGTTGTTTCATGTCGTTCCCAGTCTCCTACAAAAGCAGGAGGGTCGGTCAAGTCCGACAACCACCGGGCGCCCCATCACGAGCTCAGGAAGCTCTCACATATCTCCGCAGAACAGAAACGCAGGTTTAACATCAAGGTACAGAAACAGGGATTTTAACACAAGGTTCTGATGGGCTTGAAGGAAACTGGGTGCAAAAGGAGAGGTTTAGCAGTATTTGAACAACAGAAGCACAAAATATTACTATGAAAACCTTGAATAAAGTCCATATTACCCCTCAACCAATTTTGGCCAAGGGGTATTGTCGTAGCGGCGTCGGTCCATCCATATCCTTGTTAGCGCTCTATCTCCAGATTGGTTCATCCAATGTTCACCAAACTGACACCACACTTAAACTTTGGCATACGTAAGAAGCCTGTTGATTTTCAGAGACCTTTACCTTTTTCTTCAAGGTCATTGGGGTTATTTAAAAGAAAAGACAACAGTAGACCAAATGTATATGTGTGTCGATGAAGAATCCCATTCATTGTTCAAAAAATGTCACTTTTTATTTCTATGATGTAGAATAACCAAGATACTGCAGTTCAAAGTAAGCAAAAACACCCAGCTTGGGAAAATCGAACGGGTGGCCATGCCCTCAACTTTAACAAATCAAGGGCGAGTTATTTCTACCACCCGAGAAGGCATCTGTTTTCTGCTGTGACGTCACCCGTACCTAGTTCACGATGTGGCCTGTAACTGTAGTGTTAAATCAGCTGTTTCAGACAATTTGGCTCTATGTTAAAGCCATTTTCAACATGAGAGTGGTAGTAGAACATGTGTGGGGTTATTTCCCAAGGTCTCAACGAAATGGCCACAATTGGTGACCTGCGGTTGTAATACTAAAAGGGACCCTGCTTCGCACACAAAGTAGTGTCTCGAATATAATACTGAACAGCGCCGGGCATCGATGACATGACATCAGGCTTCCAGTTTAAAATGGCATATCCTATGGTCTCCTAAGAATTCAAGATTAAAAGATTATTTATAGAGTTAGCAAGCACGTCATGAAAAAATATCTACTCCCATTTAGGTCTGTGTGGACTCAGAGAAATAACTTCAGAGAAATGAAATAACTTTGGTTGTACCTGTTGTTGTCTTTTCTTTTAAGTTAAATTTTATAAATGGTTTGTAAATGCATTATCCCTTGAACAATTTGTCCCAAGTTCACCAAATTTACAGCAAAGCTGGACAAGTTTATGAATGGCTGGTATAATATATGATATCTCTTGGAATTTGTATCTATTCATTACATTGTACATGTGCTTAAGGCCGAGGGGTTTTAAGTGCATTTCATGATATTAATTGTGGTCTTTCTCTAGTCAGAGATTGACATCCCTGGCTAATTTGACTTTAGCCCCTGTCTCAATGCTGCAGACTCAGATGTAGCTCTCTCAAGGGTGACTAAAGTCTGTAAGATTGTCATGTAGCTGGGGAAGGGCAGTGGTTTTGAAAACTAAGGACGCTCCTGTCTCTAAGTTTCCTCCATTCACAAACCTGGCTGCCGTTTTACACATACATGGTTATGTATGTAAAGTGAACAATTCTTGAATGTGGTGTTAAACAAGAGCTTGTCTCACCAAGATTTGATTGGTGCAATTTTATGCCATGCTCAAGATTATTTCACTCTTACTGTGGCAGCTAGCATTATGGTTTGAGGAAATAGGAAAGAGGTTGGGGGGAAACCCATGACCATCCGCAGGTTGCAGGCACACCTTCCCACCTACAACCAGAGGAAGCCAGCTGGAGCTGGACTTCAGCTCACGTTGAAGACAAACTCATGGGTCATTTTACAGCTAGCATGCTAACCTCCAGACCACAGAGGCCCCTGTGTACTTCTTAAAGTTAGGCTCTAAAAGAAATGTACTGAAAAAGAAAGTTTAACTTCATTTTGATATTTACACATATAACTATACTGTTCCACATATATTGTATGTAGTACGTATTTTGTACCATGTGCCTACATATTTGTCCTATCCAGTTTTTGACTCCTGTCTCTTTCAGAGCGGCTTTGATGTGATCCATGCCCTTATCCCATCACTCAGTCAAAATCCTAATGCGAAAGTCAGTAAGGCAGCTATGCTTCAGAAAAGTAAGTGCTGTTTGTATTCATCAGAAATTGGTCTATCTATCTTTCCTACTGTTGCAAATTGCCTCTACCGTGACAAGCTGGCTCGGTTTTGAACCAACTTGATGACAAGTTTTTTACAGCACACCAATTCCTCAACCAGTTTTCATAAGAAAGAGCTACTTTTATTGTGAAATTTCCACCTGTGGTGATTTTTGAAACAAAACTGCATTCTTCGGGTTTGCAATTTCAGGATTACGCAAAACGTATAATTTATTAGGCTACACAGAATAATGTCACGTGTCAGGCTATACCAAAGACATGAAAACTGGTAATTATTACTGCTTCACCTGGTGCTCAGTACTGAGAAGTTGGAACAAGGGAACAGGACTGGTCTGCTGAGTGTCAGTATAACGTGCAAAAAGAGTGAAAATCAAAGTACTATCCATAAAGTAAGTTGTATTGCTGACTTATGTTTATTTTCTTTTGGTTTTCAGCTGCTGAGTATTGTAAGAAGTTAAAGTCAGAGAGAACTCAAATGCAGAACGAATCAGAGATTTTAAAGCAAGAGATTGAATCCTTAAATTCAGCAATAAAGTAAGTTGTTTTAATTTGTCACTAATGGTGATTTGTTCAGGGATGAACGCTTTGTGCTGTTCTGTTGATGGTAATATTGGTCACCATCCATGGGATTTTTAGGTAAATTTTTGTGAACTGAAGCAGTGCAAAAGTTTTCATCAAAAATGACGAAAAAAATCAGATCTGAAAATTATGGCACTTTGCTGAAGTTTTGAATTCTTTTGATATTGTTCATCTTTTCATCATTTCTTAGATACTCTCAAGGTGTCTGAAACAAATGTGACATACCTAATCGAAGTGCAAAGTTGGCCATCTTTCTGTCTTCTTGAACTTCTGAAAAAAATTCTTTGGGTAAAGAAATGAAAGATTGTTTGTTTGCTAATGGTCATGACAAAGACCATGGTGCTTGTTACTGATGCTCATGACAAAGGCCACAATGTTTGTTAATGGTCATGAAAAAGGCCATGGTGCTTGTTACTGATGCTCATGACAAAGGCCACGGTGTGTGTTAATGGTCATGACCAAGGCGTGTCTGTTTCATAACAGTTTTCTCTTCTCCACCAGTGTGTGCCAACTTCAGCTTCCTGCCACTGGTGTACCTGTTACCCGGCAACGGGCCGACAAAATGAAGGAAATGTTTGAGGAGTATGTGAAGAATCGAACACTACACAATTGGAAATTTTGGATTGTATCCTTTTCATGAAATTCTGAGTTCATTCCATGTCATATTTTTAGCCTTTTGTCTCTTTGGGTCACATTCTGAATTCTGTGTTAGCTGTTTCAATAGCAGAAATCTCAACGTAATTTAATAAGTAACGGTAAAAAACATCTTCTTGAAAGGTGAAACCGCAAAATGTGTTTCCTCTTTCATTCCACTTTCATGTTGATTTCGCCAACATTACTTTTCGTTTTTTCATGTAATGTCTGGTTACTCACCTCAGATGAAAATTTGAAAGATCTCTCACCCTGAATACGAAATGCCGATTCAACGCAGACCCAAGTAGAATTGACCATCATTTTCTTGTTTTTTATTCGAGTACTACAGTACTAGTTTGCCTATAAATCATCAATGCCAGGGATGAACAGTAGACTACATATATTGTAACCAAGACCTAAATTACTTTAGGCAGGAAAGAAAGCACGATTTTACAACGTTTGCCTTAATACGTGCACAGTTCAGTATTATAATCCGTTCGCTGTTTGATTCGTACAACAGTATGGTGTCCACAGTGAGCCTGGATGAGATGTGTCGTACAGCCCTTGCCTGGCTAGATCAGCACTGCTCCCTTGTCTCCCTTAGACCAAGTAAGTATCTCCAGGGCCCACACGACTTCCTGGTATACACCGGGGCCACAGGGTTGACATGCTCCTGGAACACACAAGGTGTAGGTATTACTCGGGAAAGGGTTGAGGCTTCCCTGCCTCCAACTGTTCTAGAGACCTGGTTGGCAGTAAGCAATTGAGATTGATTTAGATTGTGGTTTACGAGGTATGATAGAAACCACTTACTTTCCACTAATATGGCATACAGGTTGAGGTTGTTCTGGGGGTGGATATCTATATACATCGCACACTTTATAAAGTACCTAAAATTCTGACCCCAGAAGGTGCACTTTCAGAGGCAAATTAGCGTCATGAAATATTATTTTCGGTGCTGAAACTTACATTTTTCCGTAGGATACCATCCTGCCTTCCAAACAAACCTCAAACTACCTTTTTAAAATCATTAAAACTCTCAAAGTCAGGAAAAATAAGCAGCTCATTTAAGTGCTTGCCAAAGTCGGCTGGTTTTCTTCTGGCGTGGTTTTCGTCCACCTATTTAACCTATATTGTAAGTAAAAACTTCCCTGCTTATGAATAAAGGAGTAAGATTCCAGTGAAATATATAAGTAAACCAGATGAATAAATTAAATTCAAGTTGTGTTTTTTTTTTTGTTATTCTTTTTGTATTAATTTGAAATTTAGGAATTGTCACGATAAAGGTATGAGTTTGTGTCATTGTCTTTACTCTCTACTCTTCTCTTGCAGCTGTGTTGAACTCTTTACGACACCTGAGTACAACGACCAGTATTTTATCCGATCCGTCTCAAGTCCCGGAGCAGGTGACAAGAGCCGTCACACGCCAAAACTCCTCAGATAACCCAAACCAGACGTAGTGAGACACATGTGCAGAGAAAGAGAAACAGAAAAAGTGAGAAAGATGCTAGGATTTTCTAATCATGACATCATTTTCCTTAGAGAAGAGCATGTTTGGTGCTGTGGGAATTACAGATATGGTGGCATCCATCCTGTGAGTTCACTGAAATAAAGGATTAAAGCACCGGAAGTTCTGTGCAGTTATTTATTGGGTATGGCAACAACAACGGGATAATGAAAGTTGCCTAGTTCATTGTTTCAGAGAATTAGTGCTGAACTCTTTGGCAAACCAGTTTTCACTGGATAAATCTCCTTTTTTTGGTGAGAACTGGTTTTGATTTCAGGGAACTGGATTTTCGGTCGGACTTGCTTTTCCCCCAGAAAAGTAAGGTACACTTGATGGAATTGGTTTCTCTCGAGAGGCAACAGTTACTGTTTTCTCTTGATGTGGACAGAACTGGTTTTGACTTTTAAGGGTCTGCTGGTTTTATTCAAAAATGGAATGGTTTAACTGAGGAGAAATGTCATGCTTGATTGTCTCATTCGAGAAACTGTGATTGTTGGAAATAGAGCTGGTTCAGTGGTTCCAGTGGAAAGTCCTCCAAGTGGAGAGTGCCAAAATGGGGAGAGCTCAGTGCATGGAGGGTATACAAGTTACAACATGGAAATTTGAAAATGTAGCAAGTTAAATTCATGGATTGAGTTTTGAGACAAAATTGTAGTTACATTAAAAACTTTAAGAGAAACTTGAATGATTTGAAGACCCGAGCTATTTGAGAGTGTTGCTTTCATGAGAATAAAAATTATTGTATAAAAGCGATTTCTGCAAGAAGCATGTGAAGAAACTTTTCGTCTTGGAGACACGATAAAGATGACTTGGAAATGTCCTGCTCACTATGGAGAACTGGATTCTCCAGATGTGTGTGGAGAGGCTTTATTTTGGAGAGACAAAGATGCCTTTGAAAGGTTATACTTTCAATGCAAGAAGCCTGCACTGCATGTAGATTCACTAGGGGAACTGGTTTCTCCAGTGCCAGGAGGAATTTGTTGTCTCTTTTTTTTTTTTTTTTTTTTTTTCAAATGGAAAGGATTCGGATGACATCATCTCAACGTTCATCTGGAGAAGTGTTAAAAAAGCGAGATATGGTTTGACTTGGAGAAAACTGGTTTGAATTGGAATGCCATAGATGAGATCTCTTGTTCATGTTTTCCCCTTTTAGGGCTAAGTTATCTATTGTCAGCTCTGATTTGGAGTGGACAGACTGCTTGTGAACTAATCCTTTCGAAACATCAGAGAACATGTTACAGAACATGTTGATTTTCGATGTAAATAGAATGGAATTCAGTACAAAACTAAACATATTGTGTCGGCTGGTTGGATTTGTGTTCTTTGTGGACGGAGAGTTACATTGCTCATGTCTTCCTGTGTACAGAAGGTCATAACTATATTTATTACTTGTATGGCACGTAATGTACACAAGTAAATTAGTCCTGTATTACCAGGTTCATCTGAATCGTATCTTCTCATCCATTAAACTGGTTCTGTATATCATCCATTTGTAATTCGATCGGCTGGATTCGTTCTAAAGATTTGATTCTTTCTAAAGATTGTCATTGCCATACTGCTGTGAGATAGCCAATCAGAAACCGTTGTCATGCATTATGTAAATAGACAATGATACAAAACTATGTGGCTTTTTTTCATATGTTATATTTGACTTAATCTCCAGCTGAATCACAACACTAATGCAGCTCAGGAAAAGCAGGGCATCAACCGTAGGTTTTGCTGTAGGAGGATGTCTTGGTGTCTTTGAGACACACTATTTTGAAGGCAAATAAGAGAGGAAGATAGTAAAATTCATAGAAAATTTAGAAGTGAGACGCCCTGATTTCAAATTCTTGCTAATCTAAGCTTCAAACTGAAACGTCAAAGAGCAATGTGATTGGGCCGAGTGTTGCCTGGATGGAAATCTCGGTGTATACATGTGCCCGGGCACTGCTAGGGATTGACAAGACCAGATGAATTTGCTCAGTGCGGCTTTTGATAAATGTATCTAGTCCAATCCCATTGCCTATCCACAGTACAGTAGAAATGGAACTGGATCATTATGGTTTGCAAATGACCTAAAATTTCACCCCTGACCTAAGTTGCACAATTATGAGAGCTCTTTTAATCCTGAAAAGGTCTTTAGAGGTTTGTTTGGAAAGGTAGGATCCTACCCTAATGAAAAAAAATTTTAGGTTTTAACAGCCAGAGTGATATTTTATTCTAAAAAATTGCACTATTTGAGGTGTGAAATTTTGTGTCATTCCCTGTGGCTGAGGTTGAAGTCACAGGAGCTCTCATTTACTGCTGATCCCTCAACACGTTTGAGCTAAATGACTTCTAGTTGAACTAAGAGCTCCTGTGGTTGAAATACATACAGTATATTCGTTCAAACATACTGTACGCATGTGCATCAAGATGGTTTGTCTTTAACCATTAAATCTACATGTATATTCTGATGTCTAAAGTTCAAATGAATATGTACATTGCTGTAATTTTAACTTGAAAATATTAATGACATTACTCCATGCAGTGACTTGTACTTATGGCTCTTGACCATTAACAGCTTGGGCACAATGTTACAAGTACTTATATTAGAACTTTGTTGATTTTGACTGGAAAATGTCTCGGAAACTTTCTGAAATCTGAAGAGAGTTTCGAGTACATGATCAGGTTTACAGCTTAAACAGGTTCGGAGATTAAAAAACAGATGTGACTTTTTTATTCCGATGAATTCATTTACAGAATAACACACAGGTATTATGTGGTTGGTTATTTTTTTGTGTCATAAAAACGTTGATTCAAGAACGACTGCTTTTGCATGTTTCATGGCCGCATTCCTCTCTGATGCAGTGGGGCATTAGAATGTAAGCCTGTGTTCTCATCTGACACTAATAGAAAGTTCCTAAGAACTGTAGACATTAAATTTCATAATTTTTTTTTTTTATCACAAAACCTTCAGACAGTAGAAAAGCTTACAGGTACAAATACAGTAAAGACTATTTCCCAAGATTCCATCCTGCAGGGATGATTAGACCCTGATAAGGTTTGTCAATCCATCCTACTGACATCCTGATTTGATGATAAATGGAGGGTGGCTGTATTTTGGCCAGAGAATGATTCTTCAGAATAGTATGCAACTAAGTAATAATAAGTAAAATTGTTACTGTTCATTATGTGTAGCTTCGTCATCTGTCCATCATTCATCCTACTATTGCCGTCACTGTAATGCTGGCCGCCGTCGTATAAGTGAAATATTCTTGAGCACGGAGTAAAACACCAATCAAATAAACCAAAACTATCATCCTGATTGGATACTACACCAGTGATGGCTGTATGGAGGGTGACTCCATACAGATTGCCAACAGTGTGAAGTTTGAATGTTACATTACGCTGTGAGTGGCTTCCTCAACTCTCAATCCTACACCCTTTAATTGTGCATCTTACTGCCATCCTGTTTGGGTAACTTTTCAAGCAGTGTGAAGTTAAAATACAGTTTGCAAGCCTAGAAATAGGTGCCTGACATTTTCTAAAACACCCCTTTCGACAGATTTGAGTATGTGATATTACTTGGGACACTTGAGTTTTCCATGTGTAATCCTGGGGCCACTATCACAAAACTTCGTAAGTCTTTGTTTTGAGTAACTTTTCTCGTAAAGATTTTTGAAAGTGGACACAGACTGCCGTCATGTAAGTGGGAACTGCTTGAGCACAGTGATAAAACAACCATCAATTAAATTGAAGTCTTACATCTATATCATGACTGACAGTCGTCTGTCTATCCTGAGGCTGTGACTGAATCATGTAAACCATCCCAAGGCCATGGAAGATGTGAAGTTAGGACTGTGGCACACTGTACGTGTATGTACAAATTACGGTTATAATTTACTCCAAACGGATAAATTTCAATGTTCAGGTGTAAATGTGAGAAACATCTTACCCCATTAGGCCATCCTTTAAAAATATTCTTTGTTGGGGTAAAAAAATAGGGTTGGTCAGTGAGGAAATAAATGTATTTCACTTTTAAATCTTGCTAATGAAAAAGATAAAGATTTTAAAGAAATTAACATGATGGTGAGAAAAATAAAACAAGAAATGTCATCTGAAGCCCTACGAAAAGTAGGGTCCAGTTTTGCAGGGTCGGTCGGGTTACCCGCAACAAACATGTCTAATGACTGCCTCATGAGGTACATTTATGTTGGAGAATTCAGGTGTATTTTATGTGGAGTGGAACATGGAACTTGGCACAGAGAGGTCGTGATTAGTGGGTGAAAAATCACATAGAAACTCTTGTGAGTAACAATTCGTCCCACAAAACTCATGTCATTCTTCACCAAATGATCACCCTTCTGTAGTTGATTAGTCATTGTGGGGAAAATTCCAGGAAGTCAGAGGTGATGTGTACAACATGTATAGTATTATAACTGCAGCAGCTGTTGAAGAGGTCAGTAATTATCGTGTATTGTTTATACATTTATATTCTATTTACCTGCTCAGAACCTTGTCAAGTCCCTCTTTTTTTTTACCTCAGCGTTGATTCATATTTTTGGGCACGTTCTGTTTGATTATGTCAATCCAACTACATTTTTGTACTTTGTCATATATGTTGGATGCTTTTTGGAACAGCGGAAGTGTATAGAGAATGGGCCCAAACATTTTCCAAAAACAACTTTCTAAAATCAATATAAGTCTCAGAATCAGGAAAAATAAGCAACTTAAGTTGTGGTAGGAAATTTTAGGTCATGTATGGTAGTTCACTTGTAATGACAGGTGAACAGTGGTTAACATTGCCTGCATGTCTCTGTGAAAAGGATTTAGTCCAAACTGTACTCATATCATTGTCTTGTGTGAAATATCATGTCAACCTAAGAAGGTAAATGTAACCAGCCAGCGTTGTATGGCATACAAGTAGAGGATGATGTAATTTGTCACAGCATGGAAGCGACTTGCAATTCGTAACACTAGTCGGCCCCATGAGAGATTGCAGGCAGCCTTGGGGGCTTTTGACTTTCATTTGTGTTGGTGAAATCGTTTTCTGTAAGTTTTCACAAAAATAAGGTGATTTTTGTGGAGTTTCATTGCGGGAGCTACTCTGCAATTACTGTGTAGAAAATTACAAAACTTGATACAAAGGTGAAGTTACCAAAATATTGAATTGTTTTGCTAAAACTTTGCCTGAAAAGTTGCTGTTTAGTGGCAAATAAATGTCGTTGAGCTCAACTTTTGGTGCTGAAACGTTTCCCAATAGAATGTCATCCTGCCTTCCAAGCAAACCACAAAAAAATCCGTCTAAAATCAATGTAACTCTAAGAACCAGCCAAAATGTGCAATTTGAAGTGTCATGGTCAGAATTTTAGGCCATTTACCATAGCCAGGACATTGCCATCACAGCTGCCTTTACCTCTTTGCTAACACATGTACCTGTGATGTATATCTGCATTATGTAAAATGGTGGAATAAGACACTGTGCCAAATTTTTTTAGAAACAATAATTTCTAAATACTTGCTAAATTATTCAAGGCATGATGCTGATTATGGAACAGTCATTGTAGCTTTGTTGTTATTTCCAACAGACATTGTTCTTATTGTGCAAAGACATGGGGTTCTTGTTGAACAGGTTATGTGTGTGAGCAAGTTCCAAGTAACATTCTACAAGTGCTGCCTTTGTTTCACCTAGTCTATTTGCCATGCCATTTACCTGTATTGTAGTGACAAACTTTCAGGTTCTTCGTTTGTCCAGTAACAACTTTGTGCAGCTTTGAATTTTCAGCAAATGTCCAGTTCAGTTTTAAGAAACTGACCATTGTTTTGTGTTAATCTTTTCGTGTGTGTGTGAATACCTTTTTTTTTAAAGAAATGCTCCTTGTTGGACTTAAAAGCTACCGACTAAAACAATTTGTTGAACTTCAGGAAAGACATTTCCTGAAACTGAGACCTGAAAATCCTGCAGAAAATCTTGTAAAGTTCAAAAAAGAGAAAGAAATGTACTTTTTTATCACTTCTCATTTTATGGCAGAGATATTGCGTTTAGTAACTTTAATTAAAGATTATTTAAAACTGCTTATGTGGCAATATTCTGTTGGACAAATATATTTCGTTTTCGCATAAATACTGCTTGCCATAAAGCTCACCATACTTGTAACTCTAAATGAATTCTGAGACTGACATATGTACCCTTGTAGGAAAATTGAATTTGTGTGATAATGTGGTTTCTGTGTAAATTGAATGAAAGGTAAATGCAACGCTGTTTTTCATGTGGTTAGTATATTCTTCAAGGAGAAATTTGACTCTTAGTACGACGTTATTTATGTGTAAATTGAGTGCAAGTACAATGCAAGAGTGTATCCTTTGGTCACTCTAGATATTGATTCCTTCAGATGATAGACTTTCTGTGTAGTGTGTTAATTTGGTCAGTATGCTTGTAGGAAAATTCTTAGCATGACTTGTGGATTCTTGGTAAAATTGAATACAAGTGGAATGCAATGCTGTTTATCCCTTGTTTAGTATGTTTGAATGAGGAAATTGAATCCTTCTGATGACTGAATTTCTGTGTAAATTGAATGTTTGCTGGTGTTAAAGAAGACATATCTCTCAAAGTTACCAGATGCATTCTGGGAGGAAGATACTGTTAAAATGGTTATGGTGAGCAGCAAACTGCACAATCCTAAACCTTTCTTCTTTCCGGCCGTCCTGCATAACAGTGATGTTGTAATTTGTTTGGTCTCTTGAATACAAGGTGAAAGTGTTGTGAGGAATTGAGCGCTTGCGAGATTGTAGACTACATTCGTGTAGTAAGATAAAGGATTTGTACATGTATAAAATCACTTGATTGTTTCCAGCATTATTTATCACTACTCGCACAATTATACGGTGGTGTCTGAGCTTTGCTCTTTTGATGTTGTCCAAGTGTTAACTAGAGCTACGTGTTTATGTATGTATATACATGTATATATCTATATATACAAATATAAATCTACAATTGAAATTGAATTTTGTCACGAGTATTTTACATGTGCCTGAATTTCGATTCAACTTAGTCAAGAATAAGACAGGTGAAAAGTTGAGATCGAAATTCGAAATGACCTGTGTCATCATGATCTTCAAATATACTGATCAGTTTTATTAACACGAGGTGATTGTTGAGTTCTTGTTCACTTCAGATGTGTTTCTGAAGTTTCCCAGTTTCTGTATACGTTGTACACATCACCTGATTGCTCAGTACCACTGTTGCTAGCAGGATACACGGCTGAGACTGTGGTCATTTACGTACATTTCCGTGGTCCTCATTGGCTCGTTCCTTTGATGTCCTGGGGTCCATTCCACAAAGCCATTTCTGACTGAAGTCAAAATTTCAAACGCAATTTTAGGGCTCATTCTTGGGCTCTAAAAATTCAAATTTTAACCATTTTATCCATATCATCATCAGAGAAATGTATCAAAATTTCAACTTCCAATGTTAAAAACCAAGCTAAGAGTGACGACGTTTTCAATTTTGACTTAAGTCAGAAATGGTTTTGTGGAATCGGCCCCTGGCCGAGGGATCATGAAGCAGCGGTAGACCTAAGTCAGACTTATTTTACATCTTAGAGGTTTATTTTGATCGTTGTCATGCAGGTGTCAGGGAACTCATAAAACTTCTTCAGGCGAGTCACGGTTTTGGCTTTGTAAACTATTTAGAAGTTAAGACTAAGTCTAAGACAGTTTCTGGTCTGGAAGCAGCTGCTCGACCATTAACAAAGCGAGATCGCCGTCTCGAATCCAGTCCCTGCAAGTTTGGTTGCTTTGTAAATCAGGAGGTTTGTCAGGGCCCAGCCAGCAAAGGGCACTGATTCAGTCCCATGCTCGTTTTCACGAAACTTAATTCCGCCATGGAGTGTTTCTCAAAAAAAAAAATTACCTGATAAGTGTAGTATTACATTTCTCTAGCTTGATGCTTGTGCTAAAGCAAAAAGATTTACAGGAATTTTCGTGAAAGCGAGTCAAGGGCACTCCTGTCCTCCACCCACCCAAGAGTCTGAAGTTGTATAAGTGAAAAATTATAAACTGCAAAATGAATAACATATTTCACCTGAAGTCGAGCATTTTTCAAGTGATGCATTTTGCTTGATTCTTACTGATTCATCTCTCTCCTAGGGCCAGTTCCAAGTTTTTTGTGAAGTTTGATTAAGTTTGATTAACCACAAAAACTGAAATGTGGACATCAACGGTACCATTTTAAGGCTTTTAAGCATCTCTGAAAGTGCATTCTCAAGTGAAATACAGGTGTTACATGTAGGACTCTAGCCATTCAAAACAAGTCAGAGCAATGGGGTGCTTAACCATTGAGGTTACGTGATCAAATCCAGCTGTTGCAGTTTTGGCTGCGGCCTCACATCAGGTTTGCCAGGGGCAGTGGATGGTCCTTTCATGAACACCTCACTTACCAGATAGCATACCTTGATTCCTCCAGGACTGACTCAGACATTTTGACTGGTTGATTCCATCTCGGAACAACCATATGCAGCACAATTCAACCAATGATTTATTTATTTGACTTGTGTTTTCACGTTGAACTCAAGAACACTTCACTTACAGGATGGCAGCCACCATTATGTTGGAGGGTCGACCAATGAAGTGCCCTTGCGGAGGAGCTGTTTTGACCTATCAGAGTGTTTGTCTGCGCATAGCAGATTTCAGGTCAAGTGATCACCAATCATCGATTTCAAACCAATACCTGACTCATGATATGTGCTGGAGATTTGATTGGATGGGCTAGTTAAGTGTAACCCATAACTATGTTGAACTAGCTGCAATAGTCAAGAGATTGCCAGCAGCAAATTTGGGAATGTTAACCATTATGAAGGTGACAATGATTAACACCGAAGTGACACAGAGTACCGCATAAAACACCAGTCAAATATTAAAGTAAATAATCCTTTTTTTTTTATTATTATCTCAAAACATATTGAATTTATTAGTCAACAATATAGGTACCTTTTCATCACATTGTTTTCGTTTTTATTGCATCTGGTGTTAAACATTCCTAGAGATCTTCATACTTGTCGCTTTTTGGAAGACATGCATAAAACTGTACAGTTTTCCTACATTATGTAAAATTCACACAACTGACAATCAAGGTATTTCTTTTCATAAGAAGCACTGCTTCATCACGGATACTGGCATGTTCACGGATGTTCTCAATGTCAGAATACAGGTTCTTTACAAATGCACACTGGAACCTGTTAGTACTTTATAAAATAAAAGCAATTTATAAATAATTGTACATGCAATTACATGTAAATCTAAATATCAACAAATATTTTTGCTTAATTCTTATTGTATTCACTGGTCAGTACTGTGACCTGGAACTGATTCCACACAGCTATTTCTGATTTAAATTTAAAACTTAGTCACAAGACTTACTTTTTAGTCTTGTAAGATGAAATTTTAGTTTGAACATAGCATTTATGAGGTTGTCAAATGTTACATTTCTGATGTCCCAAAATAAGCTATAAAATCATATCTCAAATTTTGACTTAGATGTAAGTCAGAAATGACTGCGTGGAATTGGCTCCTGGCCTTGGTTTCATGAAGTTTACTTAGTGCTAAGTAGCACTTCGCTAAGTACACTTCCTATCTCCACACCATATGTTTTCACAGCAGTTAAGGGAATACTTTAATAGCAAAGTGCATTTCATGAAACCGGGGCCTGTACTGCTAATTAACAGTTTTAACTTGTTTGGTCCAAGAAAAGTACATAAAACAGCAGTTGTAAAGAATGTTAAAAAGAAAAACAATACAAAGATTGGCAAGACAAAAACAAACAATACTTCTTTCATGTAATATCTGAAAACATATTTGTAATTACTTTTCTTCAGATGGTCATTATAAGCCCGTTCTTTCTGATACGAGACGCTCCAGATACATAACCCAAACACTGTATATTCATTATTTCACAATTTTTGTTTTGTCTTCGTTCATATGTGTTCACCATGTAAAGTCCAGCAGCATGGCAGTTCATAAAAATCAATCAAATACACTTAATCATCCACTCTGATCTAAGACGGTCTGGTCTAAATTACTTAAGTACAAGCTTACTCAATTGGAATCATGCCTGGAAACTCTTCAGTCTTGTCCATCAACGCACTTTTCCTGGCACAGACTTACAGGGCACAACTTACAACTTGTACATATACATGAAATGTTATACAAGTGTACAGTTTTCGAATATTTGTGCATCAGTGCAATGCATTATTTATGTATTTACTTGATATATGTTTTATGCCATGGTCAAGAATATTTCACTTATAGCACGGCAACCAGCATTATGGGGTGCATAGCCCGCAGGAAATCGGGCAGAGCCCAAGGCAAACCCGTAAACATCCACAGGTTGCTGGCAAACCTTCCCATGAATGGCCGGAGGGGAAGCCAGCTTGAGCAACCGCATTGGCGAGAAGCACCTGGGTTATTACACTGTGCTGGCACACTAACCCCCCTTGGCGACATGGGTCACCATAATGCATTAACTAACCAGCTCAAATTCACTACAACATCCTGACCAAATAAATCAACTTTTTCTTGCTCTCCAGCTCCTTGCTAAGTGAATGGCTCAAGTTAAAGACACGGTCCAGGGAGATCTCAAGAGCTGCGAAGAACAACTGGAAAAAATATTCCTGTTTTACACTCCATGAAAAACAGATAGAACAGTACTCTTGGCTCAAACACAAGAAATAGAATGAATTAACAGTTTGACGTGAGATGAATGTGATCTAGATCTAGTGTGAGTAACCTCCCTTGTACAAGTGCACAGTCCACCAGGAGGATTCAAAATTTAAAGCAGGTGGTCCCTAAAAATAAGATTCACTTCACAGTGGAAGTCCTGAAACTTGGGTTCAGCAGACCTAATTGAAATATACAGAGCATACAGAACGATGGGATACTGTTTGAAATATGAAGTAAAACAACCAAGGATAACATTCTTAACAGAGAACGAAGGAAATGTACTACCTGTATGCCTATTTGTAAATACAATGTAGAATTAATCAATGAAAAAACAGAGATTGATAAGCCATAATTCCATCACATACGCATTTCCTTTAAACGATTCTCCATATATAACTGCAGTTCCTTTGCTATCACTGATTCACAGACCATATCTCTGCTTCCCCCCTGCATCTTTATCTTCACAAATTTATATATGATATAATAGAAATAAGCATATTCATTTTCAATAATTTAGCACTCACCCACAGATACAAACAAAATCAAAGAAGAGCTACATGAATTTAAAAGACTTGTATTTCCCTTTCTACATGTAGAGCAGCAATTTATTTATTTTTTTCACATTTTCCAAATTTACATGCATATACATGTATATTTCCAAGCATACAAATTTATGTCAAATAAATACCAAGAGAAGATAAACTTAATATGAAAGGGACACTGAGCGCAAAAATTAGTTGCATCTGGCCATGGACTCGTAACAACTATTTGTCTGAGATATGAAGTGGGACGATTGTCAGGGTACCGGTAACAAAGTTGCTAAGTATTTATCAGATCTTTGCTGGAAAAGATGTCGAATAAATAAAAGTCAACCATACAGAAATTACATGCACATGACGCCGAGGATTATACACTTTCTGCTCTAAATATGTTTTGATACCTTAGTTTGTTTTCTTGGGTGTTATTCTCATCTCAATCCAAATTCAAGGGTATAAATTAAAAATATACAACAACTTAAAAGTGTGGCCGAAATGATCATATGCCGTTTATTTATTCAAATTAGGTTTCTTCATAAATTAGTTGACAACAATTTCCAAATTCTTTAAAATAAAAACTTTCGTCCATTCTTGAACACCATCATCCCCAGAACTGATGGTCAGGAAAATGTCTTCAGCTTCTCAAGGAAGCCTGAAGCACGATACCTGCTACTCTACCTCCAAATTACATGGCCAATCATCTGTTCTGACAAAATCCGTCGCTTCTCGTTTTTCAAATTTTAAGCAAAAAATGTTTGAAATCAACCACATGGAGGAAAATTCCCATGCCTGTATTTGGCAATTGCATAAAACAAAAACCCACTCATTCGCTCAACAAGATATAAAAAATCATTCACCTCAACCTAAACACCACATCAGATTTTGAGCATTTATATCTTGTATTTGTCAAATGACTGGAAAAAATGGTCCGCGGCAAAGTGAGCAAAAGGCACTGGTCTATCACCATGAACATCACCGAGCTACAAGTGGCCCAGATCAACTTGTAGGTAGATGTATGTGAGACTGTATACAAAATAACTCTTGTCTTTTAAAAACATCACCGTTTTTATCAAAAAATACAAATTCCTGTACATTTTGGTCAATGTTGCTAGCCAATTGCCAGGTTGTTTTCATGATAACTTCTCATAAAAGGAACAAGAAAAGAAACAGCAGTTCAAAGTATTAAGGAAGACTATCAATCGTAAAATATCGTCAAATATGCATGAAGAATCCAACGTTTTGGAATAACACAACAGATATGAAATCAGAAGCGACTGCTGACAGGCAACAATTAGATCATTCTTTGCACTTTTCGATGTCACGTCTTCCTACCATCAAGATTTATTCCCTGCAACAACTATATGTGTACTGCAACCGGCACTTTACATGTCCGACTCTCCTTCCACCAAACACACTTTAAACACATCTGGTAAACACGAAAAGAAAATCAACGTCTCAATTCCCTCTAAGAGAATGACAACGTTTTTTGGTCCCACGGAGACAGTCATTGATCACAAAAAAAAAATCCTTGACACACACACGCAGGGCCATGATTATGAAACATTTTACAAGAAATATTGTGTAAATGGCATACACCATTGAATGTCATCACAAAAACCTCGTATCTACATTATTGCAACCATAATATAACAATTCAAGCCAGCAAATAGATGCCTGACATGATTTAAAACACCTCTGGTGAAAATGGTACGATCCAAGTGGTAGTATATAACATAGACAAAATGGTCATAGCACTCTGTCAACAGGGCCGCTTTCAAAAATGTCAGGCACCGGTACACACCAAGTACATAAAGTTATTTACGTTACAAATTATCATCTCCGAAAAACCTTTCCAGTTCAAAATAACTACATGTACATGTTACTCAGAATCTTGTTAACGATACATTTTGATTTGGACTACTTTGATTTGCATGTACACAATTCTACTTGTAGATATAAACATATATATAATATACATGGGAGTACATCTGCACCACTGTATTAAATAAGGAGGTTCAGGCAGATAAGTGGTGAAATCCCATGCCAAGTTTTCGGCAGATAACAGACTACAAAATCTACCCTGCAATATTACACGTTCCTGCTTCTCTGACAGATGCAGCTTTCCAAAAACTCTTGACAAATCAACGTAGCTTTTCTCGTATATCATATTACCTTATAGAAGTAGTCATAATTTTAAGAACATAAATTCTAAAAAGAGTTATTGGACTTGAATTTTTCAAGTTTGTTAAAATGATCTCGGGAATCAAAGAATAACTGGATGAGAAGGTAAGAACATCACTCTGTGGCAAGCAGCACACCTTTGAGAAATTCACAAAAAATGCATTACATGTTCAGATGAAATCAGATTATTAATTCTTTTTTAAAATTATTTCAAATGCAAATTAAAGTATAATGCATTGAACAGTTTTAAAACTGAATTGTCATAAACAACTGAAATATAATTGCCATGACAAATTACTTAGAGAAAATAATAATTTTTCTGTATCCAAATTTACAGAGTATTTAACATTCTGATGGAAATTTAGTTGTTTTGGTCTGACTGATGTAGCCTATGATGTTTTTTTCACAAGTTTTAATTCACATAAAGCTGGAAAAATACATCAGACATCTACATGTACATGTATTAAGAAATATTAAATTGTGTGTTGACTGTAATTGATTGTGCAGATTTATGGAAAGTACCCCATACCCCAAAGTTATTTCGGCTGAACGTAGTTACTGCATGAATGAAAGAATATGGCTTTATTTATTTATTTATTTGATTGGTGTTTAATGCCGTACTCAAGAATGAATATGGCTCAGAGTTGACATTTTACATGTATAACATGATGACAGTGTTTACGCCATCTTTTTCAAACTTGACATCAATGCACACACTACATCATCAAGATGAAATGGTGAACAGAAATAAACTAGGACAGACACATCACACTAACACAGAGTTGTACAAACTAGTTCAGAGAGATCATACCACCAAATTCAAAATTGGATTAAACTAATTTAACTGACGTTTCACTTAAAATTTTAGGCAACCATAAAATCAGAGCCTAGCGTTTGTCATGTGTGTTGGGTTATTAGCTTCTTGAGTTTTTGTGTTTCTGCCAAATCCAAAAAAGTAAAATCCAGACTTTAAAAGCATTTACTTTTTTCAACTCATGACCTATGAAGATTCAGGACACGCAAATTGTCTGATTTTCCTGAGTTCTTTAATTTCAGCACTACAGTCACTAAAAAAATTACATAAGCCATATTCAATAAGTGCAACTAATTCAATGAAACTAGTGCCCTTCAAGCTTCTTTCAAAAATAAGTGGTACAATCTCTTTAAAATATTGAAACACCAAACACACATCACCCTGTTCCCCACATTTGCACAGCACACTATCACCAGGATATTGGTAAAACATTTCAATAACAGTTTGTCATCGCTTTAATAGTTTTGAATTGTAAAGTTCTGCTTCTTCGTCAGATGAGCTAAAATCATGATATTCCCGATCGACGATGTTTTTCATCTTCCCGCCATTGCGAATGATGAAGTCGTCAGTTTCGTCGTCTTGGTAACCGCCATTGGGAAGCTGGTGGAAGCCTTGGTTCTTGTAGCGGCTGCTCCGTGAGCAGTAATAACAACACAGGATGGTTACCATGGCGAAGACGAGTGCCAATGCTCCAGCTGCCAATTAAAAAGCAGAGAGTGTTCATTTACTTATCTGTTGGGAGATTACTTGAACATGTCATTTACATGACAGCGGTCGCTTTGTTGTGCCGCGAGGAAGCCATCCGACCCCCAGGCACATAACTGACAAATATTCCAATTGGTGAAGAAAGGATTTTACCCATCATCTGTTTAAAATCGGCATGTATGACACTACACATAAATAAATTGAACAAAACTGAATACATTTATTTATTTATACATCCATGAAATCCCGTGGCATAATTTTCTTCACTGACAAAAGTGATACTTCATTAGTTAGATATCATATTTGTTATTAAATTTTGATACTACGCACTCATACGACGTGACGATGAAAATGAAACACTGCTTTTCTGACATTCCAATGTGAGCTCACTGGGTTATATTCCTACATCACAAAAGAACACATGACATCATACTAGACGTCATGTATACATCATGCTATTCACATCGCTTGAAAGAACGGATCATATTTTTAGAATGTACACATCATTTGAAAGGCAATTTCGCACTGATTCCACATGTGGCCTACATTATTTTTTGACATATTTTCACAGCGATTTAAAAGGAAATAAAGATCGCAAAGTGGCAAAACGGAACCTGTGATGTCACTGTGGTTCAATATGGTCCATAAAGTCTACCTTAATCTTTATTTCCGTTTCAGTCAGTGTAAAAAAATGCCAAAAAATAATGAAGACCATATTTGGAATCGGCACGAAATTACCTTTCAGATGATGTGTACTTTCTTAAAATGTGGTCCGTTCTTTCAAAACTTCTCTACATACACAACATCGTGACATTGTTAAAAATATAAATAATGAATAGAATGCTGCAAAGTGAAGGTCCAATACCATAACCACTGTTCTAGTGAAATAATGAAATGGAAAGCCATGTCTCGTGGATTATCACGTCCAGCTCATGTCCACTCAAACAACAGTTGTGGTATTCAACCTTCACTGTGCAATACCCTCTATAAATCAGTTATGACTGATGATAATGGAGAATGATGTCTAAGATGAGACAACTTTTTAACGGTTTACCTGTAAGCATGACAGCCCAGATAGAGGGCATCCCGAACAACAGCCCCTCCTTCTTGTGGAGGTAGATGGTGATAGGTGTGGACTTGTCAAACACCTCAATCACCTGTAATGAGAAACATCAAACTGACGGTGACAAAACAGGTAGGAAACCCATGGCTACATGCCCATGTGCAGCAGCTAAATATCGCTGGCTTCCATACTTCTGTAGATATATCACTATTAACAACTGTGTCTACAAGTATGCGTAATTTGTTTTCTTACAGTGGATCTCTAGATATATCACATAATCAAAGCTGGTGATTTAAAGCCATTTATGAGTACAGCTATCACGGAAGGGCTGAACTGCTGATATATGTGACAACCATTTACCAACCTATACGTACATGTGTGTGTCTGTGCAAGTACGTCTGCAAGAGAGGTGTAAATAGATGAGAAAATCCAATTTTGCAGACAGCATGAGCCTTGCCTAGAAATTCTTTGATCGTTCAGGGGTATTTCTGGACAATTTCTTTTTTGAAACTCCATTTGAGCAACCCAGAAAACGATATTTTTTCACCACCAATGTGATATTTTCCTCATCGAGGTTACCATGCCATTTTTCAGAAATTTCACAACTGTGTCTCCTAATAAACCTGTGCTAACGCTTAAATATTACTAGTGCTGCCCCAATTGAACACCCTGTCAAGCACACCAGGGAATGAAGCCCCACCCACTCACAGGGACAAACAGTGCTTGACCTCTCCCTTTATGCTAAGTCAGGGAAGTGACCAAGGTTGCCTATTTCATAATCTGACGTTTCCCGGACAAAACATCTCTCACATCATGTCAAAGTCAAATGCATCACATCATTTTTATTGAAACTCCAGCCACATCTATTAAAACTGTTGACATTCACTCAGGCCATCCTTAAAAATATGTTCGTTGGGCATATCCCAAACGACTCTCCAAAAAGGACACTACTCAAAAGTTTTTATTGGTATTTTGTAAAAGTTTTTGTTCTTTCTTTAAAATCCCTCTATTTTCCAAGAGCCAGAATAAAATAAAAAAGAATTCCCTACTGACCGACCCTATATTTTCTCATACGGTCAGGTTACACCCAACAAACGGTTTTTTTCAAGGATGGCTTCAATAAAATCTTCTTTCAAACATTTGGTCTACTTTCTTCCCAGACAAGAATGCCACTTTTATGTAATCAGATACAAGCAGAATCTGTGAGATTACAATTACAGTCATGAAAACAAGTAACAGCTACCTTTGTGGCAGTGGTAAACCCTTCCTTCTTCACCATGATGTTGTACTTGGCCGGCACTGCGTACTGCCAGAATTCACCGTGCGACCCCGTCACCTGGGCCTTAGAGAACCCGCTCAGCTTAACAATGGCGCCATCTATCGGCTGCTTGCTCAAGGAGTCAAACACATGGCCTGTTATTGTGTTGGCAGCCTGAAAGTTGAAAGGATTGAATACTCACGAAAATGTAATACGTTGTCAAATGCAGCTTTCAAGTTTAGGGGAATCATGGTTTATTAGCTGCAACAAGAGCTGTATGTGTACATGTATGTATGTCTGATTCGGGTTTTTACATGGTACTCAAAAATTTTTCGGTTATAGGACGATGAGAAACCCACGACAAGAATGTATATATGCTGTGTCTCCTTGTGGCATCATCATGCTGTAGACACCAGACATGACATCCCACCCAGTCACACTACAGTGACATTGAGCCGACCAATCCTGTTTCCTTGTTCCAGCGTATCAGTGATGAGCTCCAAGCGAGGCAGCAACAAGTACCATCTTTAAAGTCTTGGATATGAAAAACAACCTGGCAATGATCCCGGGTCTCCCGACCTCAAGGTGAACCTTCTGGCCACCAGGTCAACGAGGCGGTCAACAAGCTCCGTAAGTCTGTCAGTCAGTCAGTCAGTTAGTGTTGACATTCTATCCTTTATACCGGCCACTCATTTCTATAAATGAGGGGCCAGAGATTTTGAGGGGAATGATGCCAGGTATTTCAACTTTGTACGTCTTAGTTTTACTTACATATGTATCTCATTGGAACAATGGAGTCCATATTTATCTCACTGGAACAATGGAGTCCATATTTATCTCATTGAAACAATGGAGTCCATATTTATCTGATTAGAACAATGGAGTATCTAAACTCACATTTGTACCAAAAGACATGTTAACTCTGTCTCAATAATTATTAAACTTAAATGAAAAAAAAATTAAAACAGAAAAACAACAAACGAATATTTTACGCTATAAAACAGATGGAAATCACCTTGAAAGGATGCTTTCTCCACTTTCTCAAATCGGAGATGCCAAAGTGTCAATAACATCCTCATATCATACAGTTAGAAATTAAGTATGAATTTAATATTAGCAAATGTCCGATGCTCTGCAAATCCTTACCCTGTTCACCATGGCAACCAGTGATGGCCTGTTTTCCCTCCAGAGAGCTACCAGCTGGTTACTAGGTGGTGATTTACAGCAGCCTGTGTACACCGTGATGGCTAACCCAGAGCTGTAGTCCTGGCAGAAGTCCTGTCAACAGACATTTACTTCATTAACATGTTCCAACAATGAAGTTGTGAGTGGAGGGAACTGGGCAGTAGTGAGGTGTAGAAGCAAGGGAACAGGGCAGTAGTGAGGTTTAGAAAGGGAGAGGAGCAGTAGCGAGAGGAACTGAGCAGTTCGTGAGGTGTAGAAGCAAGGGAACAGGGCAGCAGTGAGGTTTAGAAAGGGAGAGGAGCAGTAGCGAGAGGAACTGAGCAGTAGTGAGGTGTAGAAGCAAGGGAACAGGGCAGTAGTAAGGTTTAGAAAGGGAGAGGAGCAGTAGCGAGAGGAACTGAGCAGTTCGTGAGGTGTAGAAGCAAGGTAACAGGGCAGTAGTGAGGTTTAGAAAGGGAGAGGAGCAGTAGCGAGAGGAACTGAGCAGTTCGTGAGGTGTAGAAGCAAGGTAACAGGGCAGCAGTGAGGTTTAGAAGCAAGGGAACAGGGCAGTAATGAGGTTTAGCACTAAAAGAGGCTAGGCAGTACAGAGATTTAGAAGCGAAGGAAACTGAGCAGTACTGAGGTTTAGAAGAAAGAGAGCTGGGTAGTCGTGAGGTTTAAAAATAAACTAAACTGAGCAACATTGAGGTTTAAAAGCAAAGGAAACAAGGCAGTGGTGAGGTTGAGAGACAAAGGAAACTGAGCAGTAGTGAGGTAAGAAGCAAAGGAAACTTAGCAGTGCTGAGATTTAGAAGCAAAGGGGACTAAGCAGTAGTGAAGTTTAAAAACAAAAGAAACTGAGCAGTAACAAGGTTTAGGAGGACCCTAATTCCTCAACCTTTTGCATGTATATGAGCACCATTCAGTCCATTTATGCACTTTTTTAATTTCAATTTGGAGGAAGAACTACACTGGTTAGGTTGGTCAATATCAGGCCTTCACAAAAAGTATAATTTTATCAGTTGACAAAGAATAATGCCCTCAGAATACGCTTGAATAAACATCATGCAAATAGGTTGAAGAATTACTGCAGAAAGTGTTCTTAATCATGCTGTAGTCAATCGTATTTCACTTATAAAACAGCAGTCAGGTCTGTGGATGCAGGAAACCATTGTTGCTTGAAAAAGACCTCACAAACCTTGTAGCTTAAAATCACAGCGGAAATACCAAGAGATGGACTAGTAAGTGGCAGGATACTTGAAAGAAAGCCTCATTAGCAGAATAAGTAAAAACTGAATCTGTAAAAAGAAAAAGCTGTCCACGTAAGTGAATATATTCTCACGAGCACCCTTACCACAGGGTTCTCTTACTCAAAGCCAGACTCAATGGTCTCATTGACTTTTAGTGTGATGCTGATAATACAAACACTCACCAACAAACTTCCATCATGGCTGTTCAGATTGGCAGCTAGAGTTATTCCCCCTGGGTAGTTGTCATCTAAAATGTACAGAAAAAAAAAATGTAGCGCTATGTCAAGACACACAATGTCAATGACACCAGGCAATGAAGCCCCACTGAGTCACAAGGCCAAACAATCCTTGACTTGACATATCCCCTTATGGCAAGGATTGAGCCAGGGAAGTGACCAAGTAGAACAGACAAATATTACAAAACTTGCGCTCATTCACTTAAAGTTCTCTGGCATCCAATAAAAAAAAAACCCGAAGACTTTATTTCATTTACATTCCTTGTAAAATGCATTAAAAGGCCACATTTGACCTGTAATGTGTGCCAACTGTCACAATACCAGTGCTGCTCTGGTTTTACTCTCTATGCTGTAGTCTTTTGTACTGAAAACATGCTTCTTAAAGGACACGTGAAAAGGTATGTTTTTATATCTTAACATGCAGTTTACGATGTATAACATTTACAAGTACAAAAAAAAAAATGATCGGAAAATTAAGTAGCCAGCAGTGGTGACGTCAACGGTGAAGTAAAGTTTTTAAAACCGCTCTGCTGGAGGGGGGAGGGAACTGACTGAATAAGAGAGGTGCTCTACCCTGGGCGATGTCACGCAGAGCATAAGCATGTTACCTTTCCTTCACTGTACATATAGGACTATCAGCCAGCTGAAGTTAAAGCACAAAGCAGTGTAAGCAGAGAGAAACGTCAAATTAGAAACCATGGAAGACAAGTCATTTAGCGTAAAACGCTATCAATTTGAACCAAGAATCAGTGTTGGGTCACAATCGGTTTACGGCTCGGTGATATCCAAACCGAGGCCATCTCAGTCGAATTTCGCTCAATACAAGAGAGAAGCGACAGGACTCTGCTATGATCATTTGGGGAAAAGTTGGCTTGCATGGTTGTCCTTATCCATTCCTGTCTAAATGTGACATCACGAGGACATCTGAAGAAGGTGACGCCCAAAACCATTCCCTTCTTGTTGGAACAACCAAAAATGGCACACCAAAGCATCTCTGAACCAAAGCGATATATCTAGCAATAAATACGTTGTTCGTTTGCAGAAAAGTCTCAGCTGAAAACAAAATGGCACTGACTGACCGGTTAATTTATGCTCAGGTTTGTCACCACAGTCACTAGGGTTCACCGGGCTCAGAGCACTTTGGGGTTTACACCGCACAACCAGAAAATTAAAAGATGATGCAATTTCCAAAAAAATCTGACCATTGATGGAAAAGAAGCATAAAATCGAGGTGTAATTAACAGGAATAAAATATAACCAAAACATTAAAATAAAAAAAAAAATTTGGGGGGCATAATTTTCTTCATCTGGCTTATAATCTTTGTTTTAGAGCTCCTTTTCATGTATCCTTTAAATATTCTGGCAACACAAACTTTTACTACAGGCATAATTGTCCTGTCAACTATGACATCACACTGGGTCTCCCCTCAGTGTGCTGGGTCAATACCTGTCTTCTGGCAGTCAGCACCCAGTCCCTCTTCTACAGCCAGTGTGTTTTTATATAACTGAGCCAGGTCCTTCAGGGTTGAGCGTTCAGAATCCTCCAATATGCCTGCAACACCAAGTCAGCATATATGCATGTGTGCTCATGTATGCTTGGGGTTGAATTTATTTGATAAATTTATATGATTGGTGTTTCATGCCATACACAAGAACGAGATACAGCATGACGGTGAGAGGAAACCATGTCGAGCTCAGGGGAAAGCCACAACCATTCACTAGTTTCCGGCAGGCCTTTTCCCGTACCACCAGAGAGGGAGTTAGAAGGGGCTGGACGAACTCGCAGCAACTGTATTGCTGTGAGGCTCCTGAGTCTAGCTCTAGCCCGCTAACCCTATCATCCATGGAGGCTCCACTTGGGACTATAAAACAACCCTTTGCAAAGTTTCTGTTAACTAACAATCAATTTAATAAAATTTACTAAGTTGAAAAAAAAAATGTATCAATGACTGAGGATGCTGTCCCATCTGAATATCCTTAAAATAAGGATAATATTAATCAGAGAAAATATCCCAGAATATCTGTACTGACATATGAATAAACTGACTGAAAACAGGAAGATAGTCTACATTTCACGGATTTGCTTACCAACAGCTCCAGCTTTGGTGTACGGCCACGCCACTAAGCGGTGACCTCCCCTGACCTCCACAGTGAGGGTCAAGGTTCGTCGCTGTATAAAGTCAGAGATCGCCTTCACTTCAGGCTCTGGATGGCCTGTTCTGTTCACAGATTTACCTGTGAATTTACATAAAAAGTTCAGTGGATTTACATGGTCTAAATGTTCATACACATGATAAAATTTACACATGGCAAAACAGCTGCATGAAATACATGTAACCTATAACCATTAAAAGTACACAGTTTACCACTTGTAGTCAGCTAGACTATTATGTATGTAAATTCACCTGTACAGACATACAGACATACACATCTGTTTGATTTTCAGAATTTTCGATTTTCAGAAATTTTCAGAAAACTGAAAAGATAAAGGAGAAGATGCGAAACATTTTATGTCCACTGCTCCTCTTATAAATTGGTCTAATTTTATTTTCCTTTCACAACGCCTTACCTTCTTTAATCCCGCCAATTTAGTTTTGTGTTATATCTTTATTTACTCGATTGGTGTTTTACGCCATCTTCAAGAATTTTTCACTTATAAGACATTATGGTGGGAGGAAATTAGTAAGGGCCCGAGGGGGAATACCATGAAAATCCCCAGGTTGCTGGTAGACTTTCCAACGTAAAACTGGAGAGGAAAATTTTGTCTTTGACTTAAAACGCATTACCATGTACAAACAACACAATAATCACACGTTCAATGACATTCAATATTCAATGACAATATTCTCACGGCGGCTCCATTTTAGACTCACCCGTTTCAATGGAAACGTTACAACTGCTCAATATAATTAGTGAATTCCTCACCACTTCTGAAGCTTACTTTCAAAGTTAGTGTCCAAGTCCACCAGATTACTGTTCAGTTCTCCCTCTTTGGCGTCACACTGTTCATTGGTTGCCATGGCAACCCCGTCTGGATTAAGGACAGGAAGTATGAAGATCCTTACAGACTTTAACATCTGAAAGATAACAAAATGTGAGTTGATTTATTTGTGGAGTTATATGGAGTTCACATATTTGCAATAATTTTCAAAATTATTCAGATATACCTTGTAATGGAAATAAGGTTCAAGGCAAGAAATATCAGATCCTAGTCAAGAACGTGGTTACCGGGGTTAGCTATCAGAAGCTGGAGTCAAACATTCATGATGAAACAGACAGTGGTGTTCACTCACCTGGTAAGGGCACTCCACACACTAATACATTTAACAGTAGTTTGCTCAAACTACCACTATATAAATGCTTGACCAAATAAGCATTCTTGAAGTCTTGCTTTCACAACACATGTCCTCTATCAGTTTCAATTCAGTACAATGAACGTATATGTAAAAGACTGACAGTTCAACTAATAAGAAATTTAAATCAATGTAATGTATATAAATATACCTGACATTTCTAATGGTTTCTAAAATGAACTTTTTTGATTTAAAATTTTCTGCCAAAATGACAAAGCACAGTGTACTAACCTCGGTGGTTTTATAATCATCTTTGCTTTCACACAAGTGCTTCAACAACTCTATCAAGAGTTCTTTACCGACCCCCTCATTGCCATGGATGCTAGCCACAAAGAGAATCTCTGGTTTAGGCTTCTGGTCAGCTGACTTAACATCATCACTGACCTCAACCACATAGAGTTTCTTCCCCTGGGCAGACTCTCCAATGCTGAAGGTAAAATGGTTCCACACTAAGTTTAACACATTCATAGCAAAGGTTATGTATTTCTCGTAAAGTTAACAAAGTAATGGCCACATGTGCTGAAAATTCCATATACATGGAGACATAAACGTTCTATTTACATCAGCCTTTCCACAGAGCAGCGAGTTTCAAATACATTTACATTAATTAAATGGTATGATCAAGTTTTTATTTCTATCCAAGGATTAGTGAATGAACAATTGAAACCTATTTTGTTTGAAGATGATACACTTTGCTGAAGTTACATCATATAATCATCAGCTGTAATCATTAAAACCAAACGCTGGACTACTTGTGTTAACACTGCTGAAATAATATTTCAAGGAATGTAACTGAATAGCCGAAAATGAGCCATTTTGAGAATGAGTTTGTTACAAATTTCTTAAAAATGGCCGCAATGAATTCAGACTTCTAACACTCGCAACTCAATAAAAGTTCCTGGCCACGCTTCTGCTAATGTCTCCAGCTCAATACCATTTCTGCCGCTTACCTAGTTAATCTGGCCACAGAGCTATGCTTCTGTGTGACATCTTTCAGTACTTTCTCTGTCTCCCCATAACTATGATAGGACAGATTTGCCACTTTCTGCTGTAGTTTAGCTGTTACCTTTGATCTTACACCTTTCCGCACTTCACCTTTGAGAGTCATGCTCTCATAACCTAAAGCAAACAAAAGCATTCAAAATTATTAACCACTGTTTCACTGTGTTTACAGATTTTTCTTCTATATTTGTATCTTCTCAGAAAATGACTTCAGTGAGCACTGAAAAGTCTTGAGTCCTGGCATTAAAGAAATTTAGTGCACACTTAAGAACTTTCACAGACATGTGCCATATTGTTTAAAACTCTTTTTGTTTCCAGATTTCCTGAAATTTTCGCTAATGAGAGCGAATTTAAACTTTTTGCCAATGTTGTGCATGATTTCCACACATCAAGGGGAGATAATCAGACACCATGGGTTACTCCACCTGGCCAAAGTGTTGATCAGAATGAGTAAGATCAGTGCCTCTTGTTCGTCATGTCAAACCTGTTTTAAACACTGGAGTTGACATGAAAAAATGACCTTTCCTGTATAAGCAGTCTTGACCGTAAACATTGAATTTTAACGAATATGCTGTCCATGTTATTTCTACTAGGAAAATGCACTAGAAAATAGAACTAAATCTCAGTTTTACTTCTTATTCACAATTTCTTACTTTTCCTTACCTGTGGTACAAGGGAGTTTGTATGCATGATGGAACAGCCAGTGTGAACTGACAATTTCTTTTGAGACACTCAATTTGAACAAATCAGAAAACTCAATATTTTTTCGTCACCAATGTATCAAAAAATTTATTTCAAGAAAACCCAACATAAAATTTGTCTAAAACTCAATTTTCCAATCAAGCGACTAGAAAACCTCTTGAGCACTTGCAGATTTCCACAGTAACAGGTACTGTAACCTACTCACCTGGGGCACTGATGGTGATCATGTGACTGCCCTCTTTCAGAAGTTTGTAGAAGTGGCCAGACTCTGACACAGGTATGACGTTCTGACGACCCTCAATTCTCACCTGTAGACCACTGATTGGTTTACCAGACTGATCCGTCACCTGACCCATCACACCTGAGGACACAGGCACAAGCAAACTGATTGTCCATAAAAAAATAATATCTATGAGTACAAAGTTAAAATCTCTTCTGAAAGCAAATATTATATAACCTAAGTAACATAAAATTTCGCCCCAACAAAGTCCATTTTAGAGGCCAATCAATGACATAATAATTATTTTTGGTGCTGAATTAGTGCAGTGAAACCCACGGCAAATGGCAGGTTGATGGCAGATCAACTTAACTTAAACTCACACTGACCCCACTGGTGAGAGGCTCACAGGTCGTTAGGCTGAGGTGGCACAGTAACCACTTTGACTATGGAGGCCTCCGAACCAATTTAACAATTTTCTCTTACAACAGCTTTTGCAGAATGTGTACTTGCACCTGTCTATCTCACCTTGCCTTGTCAGCTTCAGCATGTCCATAAAGGGTTTCAGATTCTGTTGCCATAGCGATGGGAGATCATTCTCTGCAGGAGCTCTACAGCAGCTGATGTGTGTCGTGACCTTGAAGGGCAGGACGAATGTCAAGGTTATTTAAGAAGTAAATGATCTCCTGCCATGTCATATGTTTAATAATATAAATCACACTTTGCACAAATGTATTATTTGAGCATAAGTCGTATACAGTTATATTGTCCTTGCATAATAATGTTATAAATCATGATGTTACACATATTTAATAAATATATTTGCACTATAAACAAGCAGAGTAACTCCGTAGAATTTATTTTCAATGTTCTCAATAATTCGACTTCGAAATTAAGTCATCCTCAGGAAATGTGCCATGTGGGGAACGGTTATAGATATATATACACAAACATATAGAAGGCTCCCAGAAAGGCATAGTAGAAAATCAGATGAGGATAGGGCTGCAGGGTAACATTTATGGTTTTGAATGGGTTATGACAGTATCAAGAAAGGATTGCACATGTTGTGTATGATGACATAACAGTATAGCCCCATTAGTACCCTATAGCAGTTAATTGTCAGTAAAGCGCTAAATCAATATTAAGAATGAAGAGGGTTCACTAAGTTAAAAATTAAAATTGATTAAGAACAGGTAAAAGTTTGGTTATAACATAATAGTACATACGCAAGTGGAATTTATACACGAATGTCTACATATAGTGGTAAACAGTCATAGAAGGCATGAAGGATAGGACTACAAAATGTCATATCTGGATTATTCTGTAAGTTTTAATTTCAAACAGAACAAGTTTATCTACACAGGTTTAGCCCCTTAGTGGCTATTACTCCAGTGATTCCGAATCGGCCTGTTTCTCCTGATCGCTCATGCGTCTTTAAATAACAGTTAATTCCAGCTGGGTGAGTCGTCAATAACCTGAGTGTTACATAACAATTACTGGAGACAGGGGTATATTATTAAGCCTGTCTGGAAGGTCGATTAAGTGCTTAATATGTTTGAAATGGTCACATTCCATTACATGGTTATGGATTTCACTCAGGCCTTTGCCATGTTCTAGAAGCCTTTATGCTGCCTCCATAAATAAATTTTCTTGCTCTTTCATGTGGTTTTATCTTTGTTTTTTATGTTTTCATCTCTTTTAATGAATGTTTTTCACACACAGAGGCCATGTTATGTTGGTTTCAATAAAGCGCCACTATCGGCCTACACAAGCTGGAGCCTTACTTAACTGTGTTCCCACCAATGAAGGAAAATTCTTTTCAACGATTATTAAGGGCCGATGATTCTATGTTTTCAAGGAAATTCAACGAACGTGGAGTACAAATCTTTGTGTGGGGGAATTAACAGATACTGTTTTGGTAACTTATTTATCAGCTCATTTAGAACATATTTATTTATTTAGATATTTGATTGGCGTTCTACACAATAATTAAGAATATTTCACTTATACGATGGCCGCTAGCATTATGGTGGGATGAGAATATGGTATTTAACATTAAAAACTATCAAGGGCATATATGCAAAAAAAAAACTCTTTTTCTAGGATCTTTGTGGCCATGAAAAGTGTCAACAAAATTCAAGTAATTCAATGGATTTCAAGGATGACTGGGAACACTGTTCACTGTGCAACTATGAAACCAGCATTTACTAACTGTAAACATAAGGCAATGGCTGTAGCATGCCTGAGAACACCCCCTTTGGATGAAATGGTATGACCATGTTGTACATGTTATACATACTGGAGAACGGTCTCTTGGGTAATGTGACTTTCAAGAAAGAGGTGTTTACAAAAATGTCAGGCACCTATTGGCAGGCTTGCTTAAGTTCTTTATCTGACAAAGCCAGTTACCATCATAGAGTGGTAGGTGTCATAAACGTAGTCTTGGAAAGAAGGTCCTTCACGACTGAAATCTGCACCATGGATAATCCCTCTCTTGACAGCTGCTTCACACTGATCTTCAGCATGGAGGGGAGAATGTTCCTTAATGAAAGCACCGCCCAACATCATGAATTCATCTTCATCTTCAGTTTGTGATGTCAGCTTTTTAGTTATAGGGCTCTTTCTAAACTCATCTAAGGGTAGCCTGGAATTCATGAAAAAAATGATGATGTTTGGTTTCTCATTGACTTTTTAAACCTTTTTTTTTTTGAGGGCAATTCATTTATGACCTGTCTTGTTTTGAAGACAGCAAGGGAAAGTAATTTCCTCAATTCAAGGCAGGACTTGATCACTTACCAAATGACAATGCTCACAACAAAGGAAATTTTACAGATGACTACTTCTAACTTCTATAACTATTTAGAAATATAACAGTAGCATCAGCAATCATAGCCAGGCACAGATATCACAACCAGGCAATATTTAATTACAGTGAAAGTCAAATGGGGTATCAAATACATGTACCTTTGAAGCTATGGATAAAGTTCTATACCGGTGTCATTTCTACAGGCCTCTGTTCATGTTGTTTGCAAGTAAGGCCAGTAGAACCTGTACATATAAGTGATGAGGATTGCTGCTGAGAAAATCTCTTTATCTCTTAGTAATATCTCACCTGACATAAAGGCCTCCCGACTCTATACTGATGGCGATATTAAACTTGTGCTTCTCAAACTGTGCGGTTAGAGTCTGCAAAACTAAGTCCTGGAAAAACAGAAGAAAAAATATGACTGAAACTACCCAAAATGATCTAAAATTTTGTTCATGATAGAATAGCTCATTGTTTCCTGATTCTGAAAGTTCTGTTGGTTGTAGAAAGGTAATTTCAGCTTTTTTTGGAAGACAAATGATGAGCTAGTGGTAAAATGTAAGTTTCAGCTCCAAAAGTATTACTTAAAGGTGTTTACTTGCCTTAAAAATTTTACAGTATTTGCAACCATGAGCATTCCAAGGGCTGTCCACAAATAAACTCTTGGCAAGCTTATGACATGTTTTGCTCATTGTGCCTTGGGACCTTTTAGTTAGACTGGCAAAATTAGAAATACCTTTCAGACACACCTGTGACAATCAGGTAGCTGTACTCTCTGAGTATTAAGCCGGAATGGCCATGATAGATTTACACATACCTCAGATGTGCCAAAGTCCAGTCCTTCCTGCTCTGACCATCTGGATCCTTTGTAAGTCTGACCTGTGCAGTCTCCTGGCTGGAACTGACCACTGTGATAGATCATGAAGAGGTGGATGTGAGAGTCAGTCAGCAGTGACCGCACATCGTGGTCACTCTTGTAACCTGGGTAGAGGAAAAAAAGAGAAAATATCAGTCGGGTAAAAAAATTCTTAGAATTATCGTACCTGTGTGAAGGAAAGTGAAAAACAGTCTCAGTTTCATGGCTACACAAAGACACTTTGATTACTGATTTATTCCATTGTATTTGGGCTTAACCCCGGAAATGTCATTTTAAGACCACTGAAACAATGAAAGTGCCAAACGAAGCAAGTTATACTGTCATTTTAAGTCATGTTAAATGTCATTTTATTTATTTACTTATTTATTTGATAGGTGTTTTACACCATACTCAAGAATATTTAACTTACATGACGGCGGCCAGCATTACGGTGGGCAGAAACTGGGCAGAGCCAGGGGGAAACCCACGGCCATCCGCAAGTTGCCGGCTGACCTTCCCACATAGTGCCAGAAGTAAACCAACATGAGCTGGACTTGAAATGTCATTTTAAGGCCACTGACAACATTAATTTGTCAAACGAAGCAAGTTAAATTCATTTGTTTTCTATGGATGCTGACGTTTTCCAGAATTTCTCAACTGCATGATGACGCCCAGTCAAGATGACGCCCAGTCATGATGACGCCCAGTCATCATGCAACACTAGGGACTCTGGGAGGAGGAAACCAGAGACCTTAGAGTTCGAACGCTTTTGAACACTTGTGTGTCCCAGTGACGAAAATGCAAACAGCTTAGCCATTTTGCCACGGCCTGCTGCCCTGTGTAATATAAAAGAAAACAAACATACCTTTCACCAAGTGACGAGTTAACCTCAACAACATCTCGTTGCCGAGTGGTTGATCCTCATACAACGAACCAATCAGAGCCACATGAGGTTCGTCCCCTTCGTGTAGAGACAAATTAGCAGACAAATGAACAGCCACTACCCCACCAGATTCACTCATAAACTTCTCCACATCCATCAATGCTGGGTTATCTCCCTTCAGTTTCTCCAATTCTTCAGTGACTTTGGAAATCCCAAAATACCTAGGCTTTTCCACGTTTTCTGTCAGCCCAAAATCAAACTGCTGTGCAAATTTGGTAAAGTCTTCTTTCTCTAGAGAGAAGTTAAGATGTGCGGCCAAGCCTTCGGTTACCTGGACAACCAAGCTCTGGGTTCTGTACCTGTAAACAAATTACACTGGTAGGCGTCATTTAAACAAACAAAGAAAAAAACAGTTGTAAGTTCACGCCTGCAAATAGGTGCCTGACATTTTTGAAAACACCCCTCTGGACAAAGGGGTATGACCATGTTGTCCATGTTATTTATTATGGGATAAAGGTCTCTTGGAGCATACTACTTTCACCAACCGGCAATTTCCAAAAATGTCAGTCACCTACATGTATTTGCAGGTTTGACATTTACAGAGATATAATTATTTTGGACTTACACTTTCTCAGTAAAGCACATACTCTATCGCTGAAGCAGGCCACTTTAGGTGTCAAACCAACAACATCAAGGTCAGGCAATTCATTACTAACAATAGGTCCACTAGAGTTGACACACTGTAAATGACCTAAATTTCAAGAGGACATTTTTGGGACCAAAAAAAATTGTCAGGAAATGTAATGTTTGTGACGCTGAATTGACATTTTTCCTGTAGGATATCATCATTACCTCCCAAACAAACCTCAAAACACCTTCCTAAAATCTGTAGAATTCTCAGAATCAAGAAAAATGAGCAATTTAATCATGGGGCAAAATTTCAGGTGATTTAGGGTATACATGTATGTATATTGCCCCTCTGAGGACTGGAAACGACACAGCACCCTTAACTGAAGAGAGAATACTGGTGAATGTCACTGTCCTATATCCAAGAGAGTGCAAATCCCAAATAACAATAATACTGATATGTTAATATGTAGCACACATTATATATGTGTAATATGTGTTTAGTAGTACTGAACACTCACATTATCCATAATCCTGAGAAGCTATACAGCCTCCTAAGTAGATTAGTTGCGCAACAGTGGTACCACCAAAATATGACACTTTGCTAATTTTAATGAAAAATACACTTTCAGGAACTTCTTTATCCTTGAATAAATGCCATCAAATTCATAAATTTTCACTATTTTGTCAGTTCTTTCATTGATTAGGGATAAGTCTCTGTGAGCATGAAGATTGAAAGCCAGTTATGTAAAATCATTGATATTTGGAGGGACATGTACTCTATTAAGTTTTTTTCGATTAAACCTGCCAAGAATCTCAAAACACAATTAGTACATTCTTCAATAAAAAGAACACAATATCAGCAACATCTCAGCCAAGAAAAACACCACTGTAAAGCAAACATGAAAATAATAGTGTAAGTGACCAAATACTTCACCCAGGAAAATACATTTTTAGAGGCAAATAAATGTCACAGAATGTTACTTTTGGTGTTGAAACTTACATTTTTCCAGCTGGATATCATCCAACCTTCCAAACAAACTTTCAAAATACCTTTCAAAGATCAGTAAAACTCTCAGAATCATTACGCAACATTATTACGGTCAAAATTTTTGGTCATTTTAGTCATTTCAAGGTTTAAGTTATTCAGAGTACTCATTTCCTAGGCTGTTCTTGACCATTACCCTTTTGCCGATGCCTTGATCGTGTAGGTGCCAGGGGAAAGCAATCTCCAGTAATCGCCATCCTTCGATGAGTACACTGCATGATCTATGCCCGTCACAGAGATGGTGGCATTGGCCAGACCTTTCCCTGTGGCCCTCTCAGTGACGAACCCATTCACACCTTTGTGCACCTGTGTAGGCAGAAGTGAATACATCATCCAGCTGATAGGGCATGATTTAGAGTACTCGATCTGGAGATGCAGGAGAGTGGTACCAGAGTGGTTCAAGGATTAGTGTCCAGATTTTGCTACTGTTCCTAATTATGGATGGGTCACTGAGTGCTTGGGTTTTAATGTTGTACTTATCAATGTTTTGGTCATATGACAAAGAAGAGTCCTTCTTATGTGTGGACATGGTGTGTCTTCTTGTGGCAAGGCGAGTCCTTGCCGATACTGGGACATCATGCCATAGACACCATACACGACACCTCAACCAGTCACATTACACTGACACCTGGCAGACCAGTCTTGTTTCCTTGCTCTGACCTCTCAGTGCCAAATGAGGCAGCAACAAGTGCCATTTCTGAAGTCTTTGGTGTGACCTGACCTGGGCTTGAACCTGGATCTGAAGACCTCAAGGCAGATACTGATTACGAAGATCATCACCTGTTTACACAAGAGGGTTTTGAGAAATGTATTTCAATTGCTTTAAATCTGCCATAAACAACAGATTTGAAGCCCTAGGTTATCGCCAGCCAGCACTATCCTTTAAGACAACTGTCTTACAACTGCTAAGAAAATCCCTGTGTGGCTTCCGCATCGGCTATGTACAGGAAATCTGTGGATTCCACCACTCTCTCACTCTTCATGCATGTCACGAGGCCTCTGTGACAATAAGTGTTTGACAGTGCACAGTTAGCCCCGTTGGACAATTGGTATGGCCACTTGTCTTCCACCGACATGGTGTGCGCAAGTCTGCAAAAAGGTGCCTAACATTTTTTAAAACATCCCTTTGGACAAAGTGGTATTAATTCATTACACATTACTGGACAAAGGTCTCTTTTACCACACGGGTGATTTCAAACATGTCAGGTGCTTATTTGCAGACGTGTGTGTGTACATGCATAGATCTACATGTAATGCATGGGGAAAGTATGTCACTAACTTTCCAAAGGTCAGTGGTTTAACTGGACTACTATGATTTCTTCCACCCTGATAAATTTTTGAGCACATGTTAAATGACAAAAAGAAGTTCATCAAACAAAAAAGTTAACAGTTTAGATACCTGAGGAGGATACACTGAGCAATCTTACATCAGTTTTCCCAAATACTTACCTGTGCCATGAAGACCAGTAAGGCATACTCGTTGGCAGCCCAGAACTGAGGCAGTTTCTCAGCCCTGGGGAACTTGGTACAGCCCAGCTCGATCGTGATCTCAAAACAGTTTGTGTTCAGGTAATTCCAATCCTGCATCCCACCTGTGCAGAAACATTTATTTATTTATTTGATTGGTGCTTTATGCTACACTCAAAAATATTATACGATGGTGTGAGAAAACTGATCAGAGCCCAGGTGTTGCTGGTTGCTGGTGCACCTTCACATATACAACCACAGATTAAGCCAGTGTCCGCTTGGCTTGAGTTCACAATGAACACATTGGTGAGAGGTCAATGGGTCATTACACTGCACTAGCATTTTCTCCCTCTATATATTTAGAAGCATTCAATAATACTTTGTTTTTAAAATATACTTTTATGTGTGTATTTGTATATGTGTAAAATACATGAGGAAGAAAAATGCATTTTCAGATCAAAATAAATATTATAAAACACTTCTGTTTTTTTTAGATGAATAGAACTCTTAGATCTGGTAATATTAGTACCTTAGGCACATTTGAAATTTACCCTGACATACAGCAGAATATAACCATTCTTCATGAAAATCATCATATTAACTATTTATCATTAAGAGTATTCCAACACTTTCATGTGTTCAAACAGTTGCTTGGCGCTTTGTCATGAAATCGGAACAGTGTTTTGTTAAACTTAGCCCATGATCTCCCATCCCCACTCTCACCCAATGAATGATAAGTCTGAAATAAACAGAACATTCAACAGATGTTGACTCTGAGCAAAAATGTGATTTGTTCAGGTTTTCGTTAGCGTCAATGACACAAACCAGTCATGTAGCTAAACTAAAGGGTTTTCTGTGAATCTTTCAGATAATACTGTAAAGCCAAGTCTGCAAATAGGTGCCTGACATTTTGGAAAACACCTCTTTGGTGAAAATGGCATGCTCCAAGAGACCTTTGGCCAGCATGTATAACCTGGGCAACATGGTTATACCATTTCATCCAAGAGGGAGTTTTCAAAAATGTCAGGCAGCTATTTGCAGGCTTGCAATAATCTACCAGTCAATCAGTGAGGACAATGTTCACCTCCATGCCCCACCCTGCCCTACTCTATCAACTTACCTGCCACGCTGTACCAGGCTGCCCCATTGGTCACCCCGTCTTTGAAGTACTCATTGTGGAGCACCCCAGGGCACGGATGTCCTTCATGCATTGTAGAGTGGGCCTGTCATGTGTAAAAACAGACAGCATGATTTACACTCACAGTTCATAGTATAATACTACAATCCAGCAAAGAGGTGCCTGGAATTTTTCAAACCACCCCTTTTTGAAATTGGCATGATCAAGAGACCTTTGACCAGCATGTTTAACCTGGACATCATGGTCATACCATTTCATTAAACGGAGAGTTTTCAAAACTGTCAGGCACCAATTTGCAGTCTTGTTCACTATGTGCGTCCATTCATAATAATGCACGTACATGGATTTAAGTTTCAAGGTTACCACAAGCTTTTGATCTTCTCACCGAGATCTTTGTCAAGTGATTCTGACTTCCTTATTGTTATTTATTTCTTGCTTGGAAACGACAGAAGATGTCATGGCAGTCAATCCCTGCAGTGGAAGATCCGAGAACCCCTCTTCACTGACTCCGGGACTTCAACCTTCAGAGGAGGGCTGGTTGTGTACTGGCAACTCAGGATACATCGTCTATACGACGATGTTCAGGAAAACGCTTACACATGCACACACAGTAATATCTACATGACCAGAATACATTTACACCTTACAGAAATTTACATGAAAATATGTTTTTCACCTCTTGTATCATTCATACATATTAAAGGACTGCCAAGAACCTGTTGATGGTTGTGGGTTTCCCCCGGGGCTCTGCCCGATTCCCTCCCACCATAATGCTGGCCGCCATCCCATAAGTGAAATATTCTTGAGTACAACATAAAACACCAATCAAATAAATAAATCAAATAATTCTTACATCACTGTATTGGACAACACAGAAAATAGGGCCTGTTTAATGCAGTGTTATTTAAAACAACCTCAAACAAAGAGAAAGATACACAAAAAACAATATCCCCATACCCTAATTCTTCTCATTTTTGGGATGCTATTGGTAGTGCTAACAGTAAAAAATTTCCATATCTCTCCCAGTGTTTTTGGAAAAGTAAAGATTTCGATATGTTGTTCATTGGATGGACTAACCATATGCAAAACGAGAAACTGTGCATCCCTCCTATAGTTTCATATATACTGGCTAAGAAGAGCAAACCAAGCATCCCAAAAATTAGAATGAATGAATGAATGCTTATTGTTTAACGCCCTACTCAAGAATATTTCACTTATACGAAGGCGGTGTCTCCTTGGTGCAGGACGGATTTCCACCGTATCTTTTATCTGGTGCTGCCTCACCGAGACGACTTGCCGAAGACACCCAACAAGCCCCCTCACCCAGTCACATTATACTGACACCGGGCCGACCAGTCCACCCTCTATCCTCTTATTGCTGAGCGCCTAGCGAGGAAGCAGAATGTACCATTTTTTAAAGTCTTTGGTATGACCCGACCCAGGTTTGAACCCAGATCTCCCCGTCCGAAAGCGGACGCCCAACCAACTGCGCTATCCGGGCGGGTCCCAAAAATTAGAAGAATGACATATATCGTTGATCTGTTTTGATTTGAATAATTATTTTGAGCTTTTGGAATCTATCAATAAAACAAGAAGATTTTTAGGCCAAAAAAATATTCACCAAAGAATATGACTCTGCCAAGCCATAGAATGTGGCATCATCTGGGCACTTGCTGTATATGGACATGCCACCGGCAGTGTCGTCGTATGGGAAGTTTGCCACCAGAGATCCCCCATGGAGATTCGCAGACAAGACAAACGGCAAGCTCTTCACCCAGTTCATGACGGCGATCGTCTCCGGCTGCTGAAAGTTATTCTCCTGGGTTTTGTGAAACTGGTCAGGAAAGTTCCGATTAAGGTCGACGTTATTGAAGTTTGCCCTGCCGATGATCCCACCAATATCACCTGCAGAAGAGAAATGGGTCCCCCTGTATTCATCATGCCTTGACTCCGCTGAATAGTAGTTGGGAAATGGTGAAGAATGGTGACGAAGGAATGAAAATTAATGGCAAAAAATGTGAAAAATAAAAGTTAATAGCCGAAAAATTGAAAAATCAAAGTTATGGGGAAAACTGGAAAAAAATGACAATTAATGGCAGCAAAAAAATTTTCAAACTCAGGTTTCAAACAAAGTAACAATATGAAAATCTTTTGACTTCATTTGTTCATTTATCTGAATGTTGCTTAACAAAATACACAAGAATTTTTTACTTGAATGACAGCAGGAAAGCCCTAGTTTCATGCGGGGATTCCCTGTTATGTAGCCTTCAGACAAGTACACCTCTTATATAGCAATGTTGTCATAGTAGTTGGAGTGCCTCTCTGGTCAGAATACAAACTACGTGGCAATATTATAGGCCGCATGCTCTTCGCTGTAGTGTTCAAGTTCCCAATGAGAGGGTCTACACAAAACTGTCATGGAAAGTCGGATAATTTGACAACGTATAGTACATCAAAAATTCTCGTGACAATGGCACAATTATGAGAGTTCTTAAATCAAAGTGCAGAATTTATTATTTATAAATCGGTGAAATTCAATGATAAAAATGATATCTTCACTAGTTAGATATCACTTTTGTTATTACATTTTGATATTACATTGCTGGTGACCTTGATCCATGATCCAGGCGCTGTGACATCAAAAATGAAACACTTTGTTTTTATGACGTTCCAACCTAATCTCACTGGGATAACGTCATAATACAAGTCCAGTCAACTGCTCTATTCCGATGTCACAAAAGGAGACATACTAGACGTCATGGATACAACGTCACACTATTGACAGGTCTTCGAAGGCCTGCAGCTAAAGTCATTGCGTAAACTTCTTTAAGTACACAAAACCATGACATTGTTAAAGTAGAAATAATAAATAGAATACTGCACAGTGATGGCTGAATACCATAAATATTGTTCTCGTGAAAGGTGGAAATAATAACCCATTTGACCCTTCGCGTCTCTTGGGTTATCTTTTCCACCTCTCACTCGAACAATATTTATGGTATTCAACCTTCCCTGTGCATTAGGCCGAATTACTACCCAAGTCCTGTTGTCTGAGAACCAGCATCAAAGGGTGATTAGCCACGCCACCCTACATATTAGTCCGCTGATGGCTAAATATAGCACAAAAACAAAACACCCAACATGGCAGCCGAAAGCCAAGTCGTTGACAGTTTAATGTGATCTTTATGAGCATTATATATTGTAATTATCATGCAAGTGAAGCTGTGCACCTCCACAGGACGAAATTAAAAAAACTTGTCTCTTATGTGGTGTACAGCAGAGGGAGGTTGGGCGGTTTAAGACCAAATGTGTGTGTATCACTGATGTTGACTATTCTACCTCCATGCTTCCACCGACTGCTGCTGATTATTACGAGAAATCAGTCCAACGATAAGAGGGCATTTCAAGAGAGGTGTGAACAGTACAGTGGAAACGAAACACCTGAAATGGAACGAGGCGAGTGTGAAGGATCATGCATGCCTGAGAAACTTTGATGAACAGGACTACAGTTTCAGTAATAGATATCAGGCATACATACTAGTGTTTTCAATGTATTTGCATCACCTGCAGACATATATTCAATAGTAGGTACAATCAAGTAGGAGTACATATTAATTATAAGTCTTCAGGCTTATCATACATGTACCTGATACATTGATTTATATACACATATATCAGTCGATAGTAACAGAATGTCTCCAACGTCAACACAAAGAATAGATTTTTTTCATTCAATACTCTCTCACCCCCACATAGTTAAAAAGTGATGCATAGATACACAAATTTGGCATGTATATATATGGTAAATTAGAAGATTTGGACACAAATCTCCTTTGACACAGTCTTGTGCATACATGTACTTCTGGTACTGTTCAGACTGTACTTTGAAGTGGTGCATTGAGAAATTTGAAGAACTCTTTTTTTCCACATATTGTTCTGTATTTACACCTTAGCCAAATCCTCTTTGGCTGTACGTGGAAAAGTCTGCCAGCAACCTGTGGATGGTCGTGGGTTTCCCCCGAGCTCTGCCCGGTTTGCTTGCACCATAATGCTGATCACCGTCATATAAGTGAAATATTCCTCAGTGCGGTGTAAACACCAATCAAACAAATAAATAAATGTACCTGGGAATATTTTTGGAGTTTTGTGACCTAATTCCGACATGTGGTTTTCGGATTCAAACGCGTGATACTTTTCCCATTTTTACTGATAAATTGACCTCTTTTGGGATAAATCAAAGTGAGGACAAGTTGCAGGTGACATTATATAACCCTCACTAGAGTCTGCACTTCGTCAACACACCCATAGAGCAAAAACAATCAGAATTTTTAGGCTCCATTGGTTCATCACGCCGATACAAGTAGACTTAATTTTGTTACTATTTACAGCACGCGTGGATTAGATATGACGTTTTGGGACGCCTTGCGGGACTACTTGTTACTCTGGCAACAAAAGACTTTGTTGTGCCACTTTTGTGAGGACAACTTTTTGTTCAATCTCCTTTGGCTAAACTAGCATGGATTGATTGCAGTATCATGTAGACCTGCTCTCAATGGGACTAAAGATCTTTTCTAAGCGTCTTTCAGTGAACAGCGTACGGCGTATTAAAATTATGAAAGAAATCCTATAGAACAAACCTAACACCATGGTTCAAAAGGATTTTCAATGAATAACACTATTTAGAAATATAACTCAAGATTCCTTAAAAAAAAAAAAAAATCTTCAGCTGTGTCCATAAAATTTTCCTAATGTGATGTCGTAGTGTTCCTTACATGACGTAGCATCACACAGATGTGATGGCGAGTACAGAATTTACACGGGAATGACTTCAGGAGGACTTGAAAGGGCAATGATTGGCTGAGACAAACAGCAGGTCTTTTTTTACAAGGTGTCCCATAGCTACAAACTAAAGTTTTTGAGGGTTTGATAAGCCAAAAAAGCATCTCGCTTTCCAAACATATAGTGACTTGAAATGGCTGCTTCCATGAAGATCTGTATGTAAACATAAAAACGATGGCAAAATCAGACAACACAAGCGTGGAAATGTATTTGCAGATACAGTCTTTAATATTTAATTTTGATATTCTCTCTCACGAGAAAAGAGTATCTGAAAATATTGTTGTATGTTGGGTAACTGGGACCACCTCTTGGTATATATTGTCTTCACGTAATAATGTTATAAACGATGATGTTACCAAAGTTTAATAAATACATTTGCATAAGAATTTGGTCTTTTCATCTAACTAATGAGTTCAACTGGGATTTTAATCATGTTTATAATCTTAACATATTCATAAACATTCTCATAATTCAAATTAATTGCAAATGTTTGAACAGAACTTACTAATTTACATTCAAATACATTTATTAGACCTACGTCACATCTTTATGTAGAACATTATCATGCAAAGACTACATATACCAAGAGGTGGCCCCAAAATAACTACTGTACAGAAACTTTTTCAAATACTCTTTTCTCCTGAAAGAGGAAATCAAAATAAATATTAAAAAATACACCTGCAAATAAATTTTCAAGCTCTTTCATCCAATTTTGGCATCGTTTTTTTATGTTTTATTCTCCTTTAAGAGTATAGCTGTATTTAACTAGATTTTATGCTTTTTCCACCTTTAAGGTGCTTAATAAAGATTTGCTATTTTCTTCTATTTTGTCAAAAAAGATTTCTTTGAAAGTATTCTCAGACAAACAAGAGTAAACTAAACTTTAAAAAAATAGGGGCCTCCGTGGCTCAGTCAGTTAGCGTGCTAGCGCAGCACAATGACCTGGAGGCCTCCCACCAAAGCGGTTGCTGTGAGTTCAAGTCCAGCTCATCTCCGGCCGTACGTGGGAAGGTCAACCACCAACCTGCGGACGGTCGTGGGTTTCCCCTGGGCTCTGCCCGGGTCCCTCCCACCATAATGCTGGCCACCTTTGTATAAGTGAAATATTCTTGAGCACTGCGTCAAACACCAATCAAATAAATAAATAAATAAATTAAAAAATAAAACTATTCACTCAGAACTCACCTTCATGTGACCTCTCATAGCCATCCGGATTCATCGTAGGCATGATGTGGACACGAATGTTGTCAACCATCAAGGTCAAAAGGTCATTTTTACCATAGTTCTCACACAGCAACTCCACCAGTAGCAGTAACATCTCCCGACCCACCACTTCATTACCATGCATGTTGCCGATGTATTTAAACTCAGGCTCCCCTGTGCAAACAAACACAACTTCCTGTTAACAATGAAATTGAGGGGTACTCTCGTATTTCATCAAGAATGAACTAGTGAATTTTCACGAACGAATGATAATGACACGCTGAAAATATTACAACCATAATGTGGCCTGAACACACTTAAACTAGAAATCTATTTCAAAGCGAATTATTGTTTCCATTAGGTAAAAGAGGTTGAGGTAACGCATCCATGTGTCTGCAAACAATATGCCCCATTATTCACTTGTCACCACAAGACAAATGCAGTATTTTCGAGGAGGCACAATCTGTCATTTGTAAGGGTTAAAAAGTTTCGTCCTTGAGTAATACAATTGTCCTAAATTGCTGAAGATCAAAAAATTAATTTTCATTAGATTCATTCATTGGTGTGATGTCTAGCACTGTAATCAAGAATCTAATTTTCACTGGAACCATTCTCAGCAAAGACTACTTTTTGTAGTTCCATCCCTCTGTTTTACCTGGTTCGTGAATGCCCGGGTTATCCGAGATTTCCAGCACCCAGAGTTCTCTCCTCTGCACAGACTTTCCAATAGAGTACAGCCTCGTGATATTGGGATAGCGTTTATTGTAGTCCTGCAGGAACGCAGTCAGTTCATCGTAATGGTGATGGCGGAACGTTTTAGGCTCCACAAATGTCGTCTTTTCCCTGTGACTAGCATCGTGGAGGCGCTTTATCAGCTCCATTAACTTCTCCAGATCCTTCTCGCTGTTCTTGTCACCTGAAGAGGATTCAGGTTCTGGTGATGTTGTTCTTGATGATGGTATGGTAGACGGTGAAGTTGTCTCTCTGGTGCTGAAATTTCAGGCGAAATGTACAGTTTTTTAATCGAACAGTTATCAGGTGCATGTAGTTGCAGGTTCATTTATGGTACGAATTAGTCCACAGTACCCACCCCCACTTCTACACTGGTCACAGGTGGGTGGGTGACAGACAATGTCATTACGTTGCTATATGATAACTGGTTTCTTTATCCTTCTACAAAGGGAAGCAAATCTTGTAGCTCGTAAAACAGCAGTGCCTTCTTCCCACTTGTATAGCAATTCCAGCTACGATTATTAATCACGAATTTAAATTACTGTCATTGTCATTCACATAAGTCAATGTCAATATGAGTCGAAAGATTTGTTTCCCTTTGTAAAAGGTAAGAGAACCCCACTGACTACACAAGATCATCCTATTTCAAATGCTTAAGTAAGCCTAATATGGTGCTGATGTGAAAAAGCAACATCAGACTATCACAAGACGCAGCACACGGCAATGAGATTCTGTGGATATCTGCTTATAAACAGGGACGAAACTTAGCAAGGCTACCAAAGAGCTCGTCTGTAGGGGACAGATGGCGAGAAAGTAAGGAATAAATGTTGATGAGACAGATCATTAAAATTAATTCACTTCTTAAAGTGCACAACAAACTTGTGAATGGTGTAATTTTTAAGAGAACACCTGTCACAATGGCTGAGCTCAATACATGCATTAGTGTTTTTAAGATACATTTTGTTCAACATAGCTTTCCCTGTTACTGGCCGTCTGAGGGTGACATTTGTAATTTATGGTAATTAATAAGAACTTAGGGCATCACCGATGAAACTCCCCCCTTGTGTTATTGTGCTCTAATTGTGTGCAAACCCAGAGCTCCAAACATGCAACATTTTTTAACATAACATCACTAACATTTTGTTAAACACTGATTCTAATACACAGTACACAAAGTGAGGAATTTGGTAATTCATAGTATTTACAGTATTTAATATGCACGCACAAAATCAACGACGGAATATCCCCCTCATGTAATTGTGCTCTACAAACCCAGAGTAATACCCTAATAAACCATCCCAAACACTTTGTTTAACTCTGCTTTTCCTGTTATTGGCCGTCACCGCTGCCGAAGCACTCTGACTATGACCTAAGCTATGCCTGCACCTAGCACAGGTGAGCTTAATATTAATCACACGCACATTTGAGCGTGGAATAGGCAATGCAATATCATGGCAAAATCATGTCAGAACCAATGAAACTTGCCATTCAAGTCCTGGTAAAGTAAGATATCACTGACATTCCATTCTACTATCAGCTTCTCCTTATCACACATAACTATTCACCTGGTCTCGACTGTGCTGTGCGTGAGTTTAGCAGTCACACCTGTGACAGGTGTCAGACTGAAGTTGACCTGTAAGCCTGGCCCCTGGGGCACCACCACCTCCTGGGAGTCGGTCACATACCTGAGGGAAAGAAGGTAAAGGTGAGCTGACAGTGGCATATATGCTGACAGAATCACACAGGTCATTTATAAGAACTCACGGTCATAGAAAATCTAATAATAAAGAAACACACTTGCTAGACCCATGTTTAACATATGACTGAATGGCACCGTAAATGACCTAAAATTTTTTCCAAAAACATGTGTTTTTCCAGGCAAACTATGTGTCCTAAAACAATACATTTGGTGGAACGAGTTTTATATCCTTTACAGTAGGATATCACACTGCCTTCAAAACCAACGACAAAATACATCTCTACAATCAACACAGCTTTGAGTATCAAGAAAAAGTGGAAAAACCCACGACCATCTGAAGGTTGCTGGCGAACCTTCCCACGTATGGTCGGAAAAGAACCATTGCACTGAAGAGAAGTCTTTAACAATTTGAGCTGGGTGAAGTGAAAATTGATCTCTAAGTTCATCAGCCAGCCTGAGGACTTACCCATCTGCATGAACTCGCACTGTGTAGACCCCTGGCACCAGGAGGCGCCAGTAGTCCCCAAACTGTGCCGATGTCACGTTATGTTTGATCTGGTCCACAGAGATGATCGCGTCAGGTATGCCCTTCCCTGTAGACTGGTCTGTGATGAAGCCATGTACACCGATGTGAACCTGAAGGGTGGAGAAATGATACAGTGGAGAAATAATAAGTGAGTGGAAATGATAACAGTGGAGAAATAATAAGTGAGTGGAAATGATAACAGTAGAGAAATGAGAACTGCAGAGAAATAACAAGAGACTGGAAATGATAACAGTGGAGAAATGTTAAGAGACTGGAAATGATAATAGAGGTGTAATGAAAACTGGGGGGAAATGAAAACAGTGGATAAATAATAAGTGAGTGGAAATGATAACAGTAGAGAAATGATAACTGTAGAGAAATAACAAGAGACTGGAAATGATAACAGTGGAAAAATGATAACTGTAGAGAAATAACAAGAGACTGGAAATAATAACAGTGGAGAAATGTTAAGAGACTGGAAATGATAATAGAGGTGTAATGAAAACTGGGGGGAAATGAAAACAGTGGATAAATAATAACATTGGGAAATGATAACAGGGGTGAACCTGAAGAGTGGTGAAATGACACAGTGGAGAAATAATAAGTGACCGGAAATGATAACAGTAGAGAAATGATAACTGTAGAGAAATAAGAAGAGAATGGAAATGATAACCATGAAGAAATGATAAGAGACTGGAAATGATAACAGAAGTGAAATGAAAATGGTGAGGAAATGATGAGAGTGTTAAATGTGAATAGTGGAAAAATGATAATAGATGTGAAATGCATGATAACAATGAAATCTCATCTAAGGCAATTGGCACCAAGATACGACTGAAACACTGATGATGAGGCAGTAAGCCATAAGCGTTCATTCATTCTAATGCAACTGATCTATAACATACAACTACTTTTACAGGCGAGAGTGATTAACAAAACCAAAGGTGTTTTTGAACATCTTTTTCAACATGATACTGCACAAAAGCTACCACACATTCAGAAATTCAATATTTACATGGATAACACATTAAATAATAGAGGTACCTAGAGATGACTTTATTTATATACATATATATATATATATATATATATATTTTCTTTTTATCGAGGTTTCTCGCCAAACTCAAGAATTTTGAGTCGTCATGTCGTCACAATGATTCCAAAACTAGATTATTAATTTTAATTACATGTATTTACATGGAACTTGCTCCAAAGAAACAATTTCTTAATCACTTAAATGAAAATACTCCTAACTATATCTTGATCCTGTATTTCAGTAAATGTATTCTTCATTTTGGAGTGAGTCTAGCATTCATTTCGTATCAATAAGCACAAGCATCAGAAAATAACATTAATTACTTGGTTTGTAGGTACCTTAAATGATCATAGGCAAACTGGACCAGAAAAGTATCACTTCAGATGGGAATTAAACACGTCTAATAACATTTTGAACATTAAAGTCTACTGATCCCACAGGAGAAAGTTCCGAGTCTTCAAAGAAATCATAAAATATCTTCCTGAAGTAAAAGAACAGTCCTCAAATGTGAGAAAACATGTACAACATCAGTGGTCAAATTTGCTAGGATTTAGGCCACACCAATGAACTCGTTAAACACTGACCAGTTCCAGGTAGGCCAAGAGAGCCTGTTTGTTGTTGAGCCATTCCTCGTACAGGATTCCATGATCAGGATATTTACAACACGATAACTCCAAGGTGATCTCAAAACAGTTGCTATGGAGATAGTTATAATCCTGCATCCCACCTGTCAACAGGTAAAAACAGGACAACAAATAAATGATACATATACGTATAACACTGATTTGTACCTGAACGACAAGAGTAAGTCTGGATGATATTTGTAAAAGTTTAAAATACAATTCATTCTACATGATGTCTATACTGTGTATACAAGGATTCATTTATTTGATTGTGTTTAAAGACATTTTTTTTTACAAAATCAGCAGTTTCACGTTGGCCATCAGGTTTCTGGGTGAAGGAAACGGGGAGTGCCTGAAGGAAGTCACAAACTGATACACGGGCACAGCAACAACAACAACGATCCAAGTGAGCTGGCAAGGAGTATTACCTGTAGGTGATTACTCTGAAGGCTTCACACTGCACTGAATGCTGCATTTTGTGTATTTCTCAAACTTTAAACCAATACATACACAATGCAGCGTACACTTTTGAACACCGGTCCTCTGAACGTCATTGAACGCTTCCAATGCCTATTAACTCCTAAACACACAGCTTTGGCTTTTTTTCAGGTGATTCAATTTGATTGATTCTGATTGATTCACCTGTCTCACTGGGTTGATTAAGAGATTTCTGTTAAGCTTGATGAATTTCTTGTCACAATACCACTAAAAGCTTAAACATACACGAAGTCATTCAAGCAAATCAGTGTCGTATTTTACATCTATTGCTTTCCTGGAAGATTAAGAATCTTCATTCTTGTATCATTAAAAGCTATTTCACTTAAGGATACTTATAAAGTATAGATCCACATGATCCACATGAGCTTCTGAAAGAGCATTTTTACCAGTCAAACTTTAAATTATATACAGTACATGTACAGTGAGTTCAGCATTTATGGACTAACTGTATCAGTTCAAACATGGCTTTGCGAGGCTTCAAGACAGAACGTGGAGCCCATGTTGCATCCTAAATCATCCTAAATTAATTACTACTTCTTTTCAAAACCTCACTACAACTTGGATTGGGCAGTAGATGAACATCATAACCTAAGGCAATGTCGAGTGTACAGTGATCATGAGGGTAAGGTGACAGGTGTCCCCGCACACATGAACCATACACTGCACCTGTGTCTGACCCAAATTCTTAAACATTTCCATCACATACATATACGCATACATGACAGTGCCCATTCAAAAGGAAAGATTGAAGGTGCTGTAATCATCAAAATAAATCACTTTTAAGGTTGTAAATTACATTTTTTTACAATTGGTACATCAATATATGTAATTCTGAATATCGATACATGTATGTGTATTACTGCGTACATGTATGTGTATTACTGCATACATGTATATGTATTACTGCATACATACACTTACATTTGTATATTGAGGGGAAAATTCTCTCAATTCAGGGAAAAAATATCGGAGTTCAAAAAGAATGAGAAATATGACAGTGTCATCTTGGGTTAGGGTAGGTATGTAAGTATGCATGCTTGCGTTTTATGTCATGCCCAACAATTCTTCAGCCATATGACGACGAGAAGTCCTTAGAATGTAGATACGCTCAAGTCCATGCTGCTGAAGTGCTGCCGCCACTGTAATATCGTGCCAAAGAAAACCAGACATGACACCCCAACCAGTAATATTATACTGACACCGGGCCAACCAGTCCTGTTTCCTTGTTCTAACCTCCGATGGGTCAGGGTAAAATTTGACCACACGAGCCATGTTTCATAAAGTGAGTATGTACAGACAGTTCATGTATGTACATGACATGAGACAGTTTTACCGGTGGAGGAATTCAGAGTACCCAGCATAAACCACTGACCATTGGAAAATTACTGACGAAATTTCCCACAGAAAATCATCTCATTTCAATGCAGTTTCTGAAGATTGGATTCTATGGGCATTGCACAAGAAACAATTCTGCATTGATATTATCCACAAAGATGGGGCAGCATTTTTGAAAACTGCCAGTACAAAATACATAATCCTGGCCTCTAAGTATTGTTAGAATTGCACAAGGTACAAAAGTGAACGATATATCAGCAAAGGAAATTAAATTTGATTGAGACAATGTACATGTAGTCCCAAAATGGCGCCGACAATTACCATGACCACGACACCAACATATCCCATCATTACATGATTCTAAACCATGTGACCTTACTCTTTGACCTCTGAAAGGAGTTCGACAGAACAAAATGGCTCATACATACTTTAGAGCTGATATCTTGGCAAAGGTCTGGCGAAGGAAGTAATATCAGCTCTATCTATATGCTGTGAAAGCCTTGGGCAAGGCTAACACATGGATGCTCTTATCATAATAGCATACTGTGAGAGCAATATTAAATATAAATATTCTGACAGCCACTGGCAAGAAGCTCTCCACGTTCCAATCAAGTCTGATTAAATCAGCGAGAAACACAGTTCACATTTATTGGGCCCTGTCACACTAGAAAGCACAGCTGAATTCCAGAGGATAAACAAACACAAAAAAACCTTTTTGATTTAAACTTGAATGGTTTCACTTGCTTAAATGACAAAACAGAGTACATAACTGTGAACCAGTTACATGTGAACAGCTCTATTCTGCATATTTAATGTGCTAAATAAGCACTTCCTTGAACAGGTCAATTTAATTAAAAAAATCTAAATTGCCACATTAAATAAAAATAACAAAACAACACAAAACAAACAACACACTTTTCATGTACACTGCGACCTCAATAAATAAATCTCATATGTTATGTACATTCAAAAGACAAAATGGTAATGATTTAAGGACCCGATTCATGTTATATCAGCTAATAGGGCTTAAACAATCCTGTATTCTGATCCAAATTTTTTTCATAGTTACGGCTCCTTTCACATGGAGTTACTTATTATGTTGGATTGAGTGTGTCTTATGACTTAACATAATATTTGTTGCCTCGGAACTATAAAAATCTTTAAAAAAAAATTGATGGTCGTTTTTAAATCTTATAATCATACTCATTTACTACAAATTGCCCAACACTTCCATGGTCTTCTCATTTAAAGATGGCCACCACACCTCAAGTATTCAACAAACTTCATAATATATTTATTTATTTACTTTTTAACTTGCTTACCAACACACTCAGGAATTTTTCACTTACATACAAGGTACTCAGTCCTATGGGTCAAGGAAACCAGAGTACCTGGGGTGAACCACCGATCAAAGACAAGTTACCGACGATCTTTTCCCCAGTGACATAGATACAACTGTACAAGCACACTGTATTGGTGGAATACAAGTGGTCTAATGAACATTAGACTGTACAAACGTCAACACAAGCTTCGTTGATGGCACCGATAGTGAATGCCAGCTGGGGAGAGGTCAGGCTCCACCAGTGGGCAGCACCAATTGAGCATCACTTGTCAAGTGTTCCTTAATATCTCCTTCATGTCATTTTTATATTTCTACAGAATTTCTGTTGGGGTTGGAGTGGCACTTTACACACAGATGCAGCTAAAAGAATGGGACTCTCAGTATTCTAGCGTACAAGAGGAGCATTTATCACGGCACTTTTCAAAACCTGTATGAAAGTAATGTGTAGCCATGCTATAACATGGGCATGTATTTTCAGAGATATCTTTTTCATGGAATACTTCTGTGTCTCCCTGGCTAAAAATAGATTCAGAACTTCAGAGATGCTTTTTGCAGATCACACCTTTATTTGATTTGTTTTTTACGCAGTACTCAAGAATATTTCACTTATACGATGGCGATCAGCATTAGGGTGGGAGGAAACCAAGCAGACTTCAAGGGAAACCCATGAGGATCCGCAGGTTGCTGGCAGACCTTCCCCTGTATGGCCGGAGGCGAAGCCAGCATGAGCTGGGCTTGAACTCAGACCAACCACAATGGTGAGAGGTTCCTGAGTCATTAGGCTGCTCTAGCACACTAACTCCCTCGGCCACGGAGGGGCTCGGTCATACCCTTATAAACATGGTGCACATCGGCATAAGGCACTGGAAAAAATAAGTAAGACCAGTTACAGATCACCTGCACATATTTCATTTAATCATTGACACAAACATGCCTTAACGAGGCGCTGTCTCATTTCCCTGACAAACAGCTTTGGCATTGAAATTCGCCCACACACATCACAAGACTTGATTGTCTTGGACTGTTAAACAGGCCCTCCTTTCATATATCTTTCCCATCACTCTTGGCTTAATGAATTCCATTGTATACATGTCCCAGGAGAGTTTTATAAATTGCATTTAAATGAAGGTAATAACAGGAATAACAGATAAAGGGATCTATAAATTCAATAACATGCTGGCCAAACAGGTTTTCAAAGACTCTAACATATGCAGAAGTTTAATTTCATGGTACGTATGCACATGTGTGCCTGGGTTTTTATATGGTACTTATGAATTTTTCAGTCACATTTATATGTATACACAGTACACATGCTGTAGCTTACACATGTGTGGGTAAATAGGCCATTCTGATGACTTCAAGGATTACTGTACAGATTTGGCTACTGCTTCTCATTATACAGGTTATAACCTGTTCACACAGTATATCACTCCGAGGGCTTCTGAGAAACATAATAACGAATTTAAATCCAAAAAAATACATCAGATTTGCTGCCCTAGCCAATCTCCAGCTGCACTTCTGGTCCGACTCAGTGAGTGATATCATAGATTGCAAACCCATGGCTGGAGGGGTTATATAACCTGGAAATTCCTATCAAAACGACCTTATTTTTGAGATGCATTCTAGCTACACAGAAGCATATATATCAATTTGAACCCGTAGTGGACGACACGGAAATTTCTATTTATGACAGTGAGTTCTCTGGCCAGACTTCTGATTCTGAGTTTTCAGACGACGTTTGTTCTCACGCTTGTAGCTTTAATTTAACACCAAACTAAATGGCAAAGCTTTGAAAGATTGTAAAGGTTGTGCTTGTATGATGGCATTCGGCGGAGAATACCGAGTGTTGGCAGAAAAAATGCATAAAACTGGATTCATTATCTAGCAATTCTATGTGCCATATCAATCAGATTAAAGTACACTATTTAAAACTTTTTTAATCTCAATCTATACACGGGTAGCTAATGATGGATAAATTACTAATCCTCTAAGACAAAAAAACGTCTGTTTGGTTTTTCATTAAATAAATTTTCGATCAATCAAATCTCCTTAAAGAAATTAAATGAGGTTCCAGAATGATTAGAGAAACTTGTAAATATATAAATGTGCATCCACTAATGCTTATTTTAATTTAAATATTTGTCTTTTTTTAGATATTAACATAATTTTGCTTAATACATATACCAGTGCTTTCCTGCGCCGAAAATTTCCATTTATACTGAGCTTAATATCATTTCATACCTGCCCCAGATACATGCAGGTTTAAATGCTGAACAGTTTGGTATTTACCTGTGAGTAGCACAAGCCTACATGTATCGTATGATCCAATCCAGGATTGATCCCGGATGTCCTGACTGTGAGGCACACGCTCTAACCACTTGGCCACCCAGGAGGTCAGGATACAATATGCGATATATATATATACATAAAAATTATAATTTTTTGTATAAACTGAGAGCATGAGTGAACAATTCTTGAGTCAAACCTAAAACTTTGATCAAATAATGAATATATAAATTGACCCAAATCAAATAAAAACAAACAGAATACATTTAACGATATGAATCGTTAACATGTATGCATACAGATATACAAAACTATACAGGCCTAAAAAGTCAGCCTTTTCTTAGATATTTCAATGAGTCTAAAAATCTATGTCAAACAGGGCCAAAGAGCCTTAAGCCAAACAAAGTCTACATGAATGCACATAATACTCTTATCCTTGATGGCATCAAACCTGAAACCTTTGTTAGACATTCCATCAGCCTAAAAACTAATCCAAATGCACTGATTGTGAAATCCAAGTGCTCTCTAGAAACAGCTGTGTCAGGGCTTTTGGCTGATGCCACTGTTGACAGGTTAACCCTGTGGTATTCAGCACCAGGGGTAAAGTTTTTGCGTTGAGGGTTAATCCGCACAAACTATCTGAATGTGTCCTTGGCTGTTTACCCAGACTTCCCTCATCAAGTCATGACTGACTTGCTACATTCAGCTACCTGAAGTTCTTAACCCATGGACATTTTCATATTCTCTGTATGCATATTAAAAACAGACATCTTATCTGTTTTTTGGCAGATATATTTCACAAAGTGTTACTCAGACTTTTTTTGATGTTCAAAATAGAATTTACTGATACTAGGTGAACTTATTTCTTTATTTGATCGGTGTTTTACGCTGTACTCAAGAATATTTCACTTATACGACAGTGGCCAGCATTATGGAGGGAGGAAACCGGGCAGAGCCCAGGAAAACCCAGGACCATCCGAAGGTTGCTGGCAGACACCAGGTGAATTAAATATATATAAATTATGCCTGAGAAAAAAAGTGTACCGTCAGAGGAATATAAATATATTTCTTTAAACTCTGGAAGAAGCTTTCTTAGATTTTTTAAGTTGAACATTATCCCACGTCTCAAAAACCCTCAAAACTTTTTGTTTTTGTTTCTGTAAATCTACAGAATGCTCAGAATCTAGAACAAGTGAATAACTTAGTCAGGGATAAATTTTTGGTCAAGAACATTTTAAGTTTCACTACACTGTCTCTTCATAAAGAAAAATCAACAAAGATTTCCACTCTGACAGTTGTGATATTGGTTTGAACTTATTTGTTTCATAAAGATAATCTTATTATGTGTTATCTTTTTTCAAATACAATTTAACTTCATAAGTCCTCCCTCTTTTTTAATACAATTTAACTTCACAAAAAAAATCTTCAATTCAGAATAAAACCTCTGGCCAGGGTTGTTCTGTTCTATTCCTGTTTCTGGTTGGTCTTTTTTTTTTTTCATCCAGAAATAAATAACTACAGAGAAACTTCTAATGATCTGATTCTGCAACAAGCTTATAATTCTTGTTACACTTATCAAACATTACGTAACAAAAAAAGTTTCATTATGCGAGACAAGGTCACTGAAAATCGCAGCATAGCAATGTCTGCCAACAGACAAGAATCTGTCAAGGATTTTCTTCTATCTTATATTCCATGTGCAGGTGAAGTTTTTTTTCTTATTCATGGGATAAAATGTTCCCTTTTGAAAGACATTTTGAAGTTGGAAAAGTCACCTAGTACAAGGTTTTTAAGGACACCAACTTCTGAGTAACACAATTAGGCACGGCATTTTGTTACATATGTAGCATGTAGCTGTAGATCACATACAGTACACAATGTTTGAAATGAATTGAAGTTGTATCACACTTGGGAACAGTAATTACCCTAAACGTATCTAAGTTGTATCACACTTGGGAACAGTAATTACCCTAAATGTATCTAAGTTGTATCACACTTGGGAACAGTAATTACCCTAAATGTATCTAAGTTGTATCACACTTGGGAACAGTAATTACCCTAAATGGCCTAAAATTTCCTCCATGACCAAGTTGCATATTTTTCCTGATTCTGAGAGTTCTGCTGATTTTAGGAAGTTGTTTTTAGGTTTGTTCGGAAGGCAGGATGATACCCCACTAGAAAAAATGCAAGTTTCATCACCAGAAATAATATTTTACGACATTTACTTGTCCCTAAGATGCACTTTTTTTAACTAAATTTTAGGACACTTACAGAAGTTAATATATATGTATACTGAAACTGGTTAATTGTATACCAAAATACATTAAAGCTGTTATCCATAAGAATCCTGTTATTGTATTATTTTTTTATTAAATTAAATCTACTTACTGACATTTATTAATTTATACAGCTTTCACCATATTTATCTGCCATTTAAAAACTCGAGTGTTCCTCACCATAACACACACATAAAAAAACGAATAAGAAACCTGTGCAAGTTTACATGTATACTTCAATACCAATTCTTCGCTTCAAATATTTGCTTACTACATAAATACATTAATACGAGTACATCACAACATTTTTTCTATTATTTTAACCCAACATATAAAATGACACGTTGATCTGTGCAAAAATAAAGCCTACCATTGCAGCATTGTTTGACTACACTGTAAAGTATACCTCAGTACTGTTTAAGTTCATGTGAAACCCTCATGCATTATTTATTAATGAGCATTATGTATGTTTTAGGGGCTGATTGAAAACTTTGGATATGTCACACAGAGGAATCAATGGCGTTATCCACTTTGCTTTTCTTCGATGAATTTTTTTTTATCAGAAAGTACAGGTAATTAACACAAGTCAGATCGTAACGCAGTATGGTAAGTAATAAATTACATTAGCCATACCAGCTCCAAGTCGCACACTTCTCTGTTGGGGTCTGCTTCAAGATAGTAAACCAATGCCTTACAATGTTGAACTCCATCAAACGATTGTGTCACCAAGTATGTATTGCACTTTCTTCACGACCTAAGTCACAAAACAATTTTATCATGGCAAGAACAATTCTGTAAATTACCTTAAATTTTAAGCACTGTCTATATACAAAATGATTTAAGTTATAGGTTATACACTTTTGAACATGAACTCTGGTTTCTGTCCCTTAACAAAAACAGATGTGTCCAGTTTTCTGGCAAATAATCAAAATCAATGGAGTAAACAGACACATCTTTACAGGCACCTGGAAATAAAACTCCAGTAAAGATAAAAACCTATTTTAAGCAAAATCCAGGTGTATCTATTTACATATGACAGGTGAATGTGTAGAGGGCTCGGATTGACATGTCTGGATTTCAAACGGAGATAGAATTCGTCAAGAGAATCGACACAGTGTGAAAACATGTGTGTCTGCCATGAACAAAATCAAGTCTTTGAAGGAAGAATTTAATACAATGTAGACGGAATTTCAGCAGTATCCTTCAAAAAATGCTTTGTTGGGCATGACGAAACCTCATCACAAAAAATATTCATTCATTTGTTTAAGTTGATTGGTGTTTTATGTAGAACACATGAATACTCTGCTTATCCATGAATATTCTGCTTATCCATGAATATACTGCTTATCCATGAATATTCTGCTTATCCATGAATATTCTGCAGCTGCAGGATGACAGTAAAACCCGTGTCAGAAAATAAATGAAAAATATATAGGGTGAGACAGTAGGAAATATTTTCTTTTAATGACAGCTGATGACAAAGATGCTTTTGAAGAAATTAATACAGACAGAAAGTAATGATTAAAAAAAAAACATCCATCCAAATCTCAATAAAATCTTCAGAGTATAGGGCACATTTTTTGAGGGTCACTGGGATGATGTTCAACAAATACATTTTTAATGATGCCTTTGGTGTGTCTTCATTATGCACTGTTTTCCTTCAAAATTTGTTTTTGGGGGAAAATATTTGGAACAAGCTGATGAAAAACAAACTGGTTAATTTATTAGAGGAAGACAAAATTCCCCAAAACAAACCAGGCCTCAGGCTTGCTATTTACATTCCATGATTTGGCCACATTTTTAAAGCAACTGTTTGCATCATTCGGAAACAATGGAGAATCTGATCCGGATGGAATGATCAAAATCTGTGACTGTTACACAGTAACACTTCACAAATCAACACAGCATAACAAACAAATGCAAACACTAAGAAAGGAAGAGAATTAAAGGTTGGAAAGTGGAAACATAAACGCAGACTGAGGGAAAGGTTAAATATTTCAAAGTCTATGGTCGCCACAAAAGGCCTGCAATGCTGCCAAAGAGGCCTTAAGGATCTTCAGAACCTGTGATCTCAAATTACTGAGTTGCAAACTGTCAAATAATACTTTTACTTACACTACATGTACATGTATACTTTTATCTTTGTTTGCTTGGTGTTTAAAATTTTCTTTCCAGTGAGCTTAGGGTAATAAACAGTCACTTAAGTGTACCTTTCAGATTATGTAATATTTTCAGCTTTCCAAAACCCATACATGTAATTACAAATGTGACCACGTGAATTTTACAAATCACATTACTTCAGTCATAATACAGCAGTGACTCCTTGTGGCAGGTCGGTCTGAATGCTAATGGGAACCTGGACACATTCAAGTATACAATGCTGCCTCACTGGAACACCATGCTGAAGACACCAAATCTACATGAAGTCCTAAAAAGTCACATTAACAGCAGGCAAATTAGATACATGTATACTGTCTCACTGGAAATGCGTGCTGAAGACATCAAATCTACATGAAGGCCTAAAAAGTTACACTGACAGCAGGCAAACTATATACATGTATACTGCCTCACTGGAAATGCGTGCTGAAGACTCCAAATCTACATGAGGTCCTAAAAAGTTACACTGACAGCAGGCAAATTAGATACATGTATACTGCCTCACTGGAAATGCGTGCTGAAGACATCAAATCTACATGAGGTCCTAAAAAGTTACACTGACAGCAGGCAAACTATATACATGTATACTGCCTCACTGGAAATGCGTGCTGAAGACATCAAATCTACATGAAGGCCTAAAAAGTTACACTGACAGCAGGCAAATTAGATACATGTATACTGTCTCACTGGAAATGCGTGCTGAAGACACCAAATCTACATGAAGGCCTAAAAAGTCACCCTGACAACAGGCACCAGTGCTAGAAGTATAATCATTACAAATACATGCAGATCTACATGTACCTGTATTCAGAATTGAACACTGGTCTACTGGATACAACGTGGGTAACAAGATGCGTTGTATGCTTGTCTTTTTTGATTTATGTTGAATGTTTCAAGTTGCAAATGCCTTCCACTTCAGAACAAAGTTCCGATCAAATACAGAACACACACACACACACACATATAGATCTACATGTACTAGTCTACATAAATATCATACATGTTTTATCTAGCACTGTATCACTTTATGTAAGGCTCAGCTGTGGTACAAAGATGTCAAACTTACATCCGCCTTGTTTTACATGTACATGAATATTCAAACTTTCTTCTCTCTTTACACACATGTATACATAATAACTTGCTGGAAGGTTAAATGTATATGTACCAAACATGGCAGGCATCTGTTTGGCTTCTTGATTTAGACGTTCAACATCTGGATTGTCCTATGTAAAATTATGAGATGATCTGATGACAGTTTAGCTACTGTAAATGAACTCGTTTGAACTCGATGATGTCAATGGCATTCACTGTACGTACACAGCTGTATCAAATATTGGGACTGGCATGGGCTGAAGTAAACATTCAAAAACATGTACATGTTGAAACAATTTTCCATGTGAAGGTGAATGAGAGTTGTAGAGAGTTTTGTCTGGAGACTGGTTCATTGACCTGTCACCATTGTTGTCCATTACTCATGTCATCCACCCTTCTAGAACAAGTATCAGCTTACACCATTTGATCTTACTCATCACATCTGACCTTCCGTTTCATATCCTGATACCAGTGCCAGCTAGCAGTCGATTGGTGACTCACTTCCGCAACTGACCAATGCACAAGACGCTTACCTTTGATTGCTGTTTGTTATCTACACTCAGAGTGACTGTAACGTGACATGTATGTCTTTTCAAACTTTGCACATACTTGGCACCGATGGCCTTTCCGAAAGTTTGTAAACATTTTACTCTAAGCTCAACCCATCGATAGGCTGACTGAACCATTTAAATATACATGCAGGGACATTTATGAACGTTTATGCATATTGGCTTTTGATCTTTTGATCAAAATATCTACATATCTACGATCCTAACTATTACTAGGTATTAGTAAATTAGTAAAAGATTTTATCTGACCTCTGAAGCTGACAATGAATGTGATTACACAATTCCAAAAACATGAAGTTTTTCACCTTAAAAGAAAATGGATAACAAGAGATATACATCTAAATATTGTGTGTAATGATAAATAAGAAAACTTGTCACTTGTCAGTGTGGTTGCTTTGAATAACAACTTTTTTGACCAAAACTTTAGATGATGAACAAGCTACATCAAACCTGCCATTAGCCAACTGACTTGTAGCAGGCTACAAGTATTATGCTACCATTTACCTAGCTAAATTGAATAAGTCTCACTGACCTCTTATACAGGTATTTTCATACGAAACTGAAGTCAAGTTTTTCATCTTGTCCAAAAATGCAGAAACTTTGGTAAGCAGGTGATTCTGAGTGTAAGAATTATTATATGATTGATATTTTGAGACGCGCAGACGGGGCCCTGTAGTATGTTCATCTATTATTTCTTTGACATCTAAGAACCTGTCTGGTTTGTATTTCTTGAGGCTTTCACAAGTACAGGTACATGTAACAAGCTAGCAATGTCACCAGTACAGGTAAATCTACTGGTACAATGGCCAACCCACTGTGGCTGGAAAACATGAGGCATGACAGACTTGCATCACCGAGTTGCAGAGAGCCATTTGAATGGAAAAAAAAAACACACAAAATGAAGTTCAGGTGAGTGAAAAGACCACGAAAATCTGAAATATCTGACAATACCTTCACTCAATTTTCTCGATTTTTTTTCACCAAATTAAAATCAGTCAAATGTTTGGATTGTGTGGTGGATTTTATTGATAATATGGTTCTCCAGTGATGTCACTAAACTTTTTGTACGCCTTTACGTTCAGCTCTGAATAAAGTTATTGTGAAGAGTATTCCTGTACTGTTTGTCTGTGTATGAAAACGCTAATATGACACTACATTTTGGTCCAAAAATCCCACTGTACAATCAAAACATTTGACTGCCTTTAATTTGGTGAAAAAAGATCTAAATAATTCAGTGAAGGTATTTTCAGATATAGTTTTCAATGCTTTTTTCACTTACCATAATTTCTGTGTGCCTTTCATTTTAATACGACCATCATCTGATGGACCACTAAAATTTCCCAAATGTCAGTAATCATTCATCAATACTTACAACATATACACATATAATACATATATAAAGATATGACACAAAACACACATATACATTACCTGGTACATCATACCAATCCGCTCCATTCGTAATACCACCCGGGAAATCATCATCTTTACACACAGTGCCTGTAAACATGGTGCGATGATTCTTGGCGTATGTCGTTGCCAGCAGTTTGAACACCTTATCATCTGGAGCCGGACTGTATGCGCCATCCCTCTGGTGTTTAGCGGAATCATCGAACGGATAACTAGCGACCACACTTCCACCGTGTAAATTTGCAGACAGGACGAATTTATTTGACTGAATCCAATCTATCATCGCTTGAGTTTCAGGCTGGATCGGAAGGTTGTAACTCGGAACTTGAAACTGATCGGGGAAATTACGATTCAGATCAACCTGTTTGCCGTTACCACGTCCGACCGACCCGAAACAACTGTGCTCCTTTGCAGTTTCGAATCCATCTGGGTTCATTGATGGCATGATAAATATGTTTGTGGTATCCACAATATGGGTAACTCTTTCGTCTTTCCCATAATTTGACAGCAAGTACTGTGCCAAGTAAACCAGCATTTGTCTGCCCACAGCTTCGTTTCCATGCATATTCCCGACATATTTAAACATCGGCTCTCCAGGTTCCACGGAATTAACCCGGTCTGATATTTGCAAAGCCCAAAGTTCTCGACCATGGAAACTCTTCCCTACCGAATGGAGACGGGCCAGCTCCGGATAGCGAACTGCCAAACCTTGTAATAGAGCTGTCAGATTTCCATGATGCGTGTATTTCGAGAAGTCTATACCTTCATCCCCCTCTTCTAACACAGTTGAAGTCGACGGACAACACAGGAGAAAAGCTACGACTAAAAGTATGTGTAGTTTCTCGGCCATTCTGAAGTTAAATGTCTTTACTCACCGCCATTCCCTTGACACATTCACGAACAGGAAGTGACTTTCATTTGCCCGTACATTTCTGGGTCAGAGGGCACAGTGTCTTCTAGGTCAAAGGTCAGAAGTCAGACTGCGACTCGAGTTCACAACAACAAACACGTGATTTTGCCTTTCGTTTTGTTCGTTTAATTTAAATCCGGGATGACATCTTCATGGATGTGCCAGAAATCCTAGTCCAAGCAGCGGCTGTTAGAAAAAATACTCCTCCTTGTAAAACACGAACGGAATTCGTAGGCTACGAAGCACTGCGGTCTGTGTGCACGCGGTATGGGCGTGTCACTACAACGGCAAGCTGTCATTGAACTGCACGTGTCCCCGTACTGCATGATACCGTTGCAAGTAGAATCCTCCGGTGTTTGACAGTAGATCTTTCTTCATTAACAAAAGCCACTCATCCCAACAACGCTTACTTTTGTTGCTGTATACATTTTACATGCATGGCCAAAATCACGAGTTTGGAAAGGGAATTGTTGTTAGTAGGCCTATATGACAAAGCAGTTCGAGAGTCGAGATAAGCTAGTATGGTACATAAACAGTACACCAGGGGGGCATATGGAGGATTCCATTGCACATGTTGGTGAAGCTCACGTGGTGGACAAAAGGGCCGGAGAGATGGGGAAAGAGGTTTTGTGGTATATTCCTAATATTATTGGTGAGGCATCTTGTGTTTATTTAACATATTTGTCATTATGTGCGAAGTACAGAGCATATGCATGTGTAATACTAGACACAATTAACAATGTTTTACTGCATGGTACTACAGTCTTTTACTGCATGGGACTACAATCTGTTACTGCACAACACTACATTCTCTTACTGCATGACAGTACAATATATTACATGGGACATCAATACAGAGTGTGACAAACATACAAGACAGTGTAAATTTAGTGTGAAACCAAAATTACAAAACTCCATGCCATTGTCCAGTCAACACGCTCGCATGAGATATCTGGTTTTTGTACAACTCTAACTGCACTGCATTTAAATGCTTTGTATCAAAGATGCTATTTGCTTCATAACTTCAGGTGAGGACAGAGTGAATATTTATTTATTTATTTATTTATTTGATTGGTGTTTTACGCCATACTCATGAATATTTCACTTATACGACGGCAGCATGCATTATGGTGGGAGGAAACCGGCTAGGCAGGGGAAAACCCAGGACCATCCGCAGGTTGCTGGCAGGCCTTCCCACTTATGGCCGGAGCAGAAGCCAGCATGGGCTAGACTTGAACTCACAGCGACCGCATTGGTGGGAGGCTTCGGGTCATTGTGTTGCGATAGAGCACTATCCGATTGAGAAGCAGAGGCCCCCAAGTGAACATTAAAGGCTATTTTGTATTTGTTGGGGTGGATATATATATTGGTATCTGTAGGCCTGCTTATTCTCGCTCTGTTGTCCTGCATGCCTGTGTAAGCATAGTCTACAGACCTATAACTCTGTATAGGGGCCTATGGAGTGGAGGGGGCTAGGGCACCAGTGCAATCTAATAACCCAGGTGCCTCTCACCAAAGCAGTCAAGCTGAGTTCAAGTCCAACTCTTGTTTGGCATGAAGAAAACTGAAACAAGGGGTCTCTGTTGCCAAGGTGGATAGCACAGTGTAGTGACCCAGGAGCCTCTCACCAATGCAGTCTCTGTGAGTTCAGTTCCTCTCTGGCCATACATGGGAAGGTCTGCCAACAACCTGTGAATGATCGTGAGTCATTTTGGTGAAATATTCTTGAGTAGGGCATAAAACCCCAATCAAATAAATAAATAGATAAATATGTATACTTGGCTCAAATGCCTGAAGTGATATAGCAGCTGTGACAGTCAGGCATAGTACATTTTACTCTGGGCACTTCTGTGTTCTTCACCCATATAATTAACCTGCCTGGCTTCATACAAATGAAGAAGTCTTGAGAAAATAATTAAACACCAATCAAATCAAATATATGAATTAATTGTGGTAATTTCTTTAAAATGCCTGCTGGTAGTTACTATGTAAGAAACAAACACCTCTTGTATAATGAAAATAAAAATGGACTTTCTTATCATTTCAGGCTACATCAGACTTGTTTTGGTGTTCGCATCATCGTTTTTTACCTCACAGCCATTACCTTTTATCACAGTCTACTCCGTAGCAGCACTGTTTGATGGTGAGTATACTGTTTGTTTGTATTTATCATTTTGATTGATGTTTAACGCCGTACTCAGGAATGTTATTTCATTTGTACGATAGTCGCCAGCATTATGGTGGGAGGAAATCGGGCAGAGCCAGTGGGGAACCCAAGACCATCTGCAGGTTGCTGGCAGACCTTCCCATGTATGACCAGGACACCAGCCTGGGCTAGACTTGCTCACAGCGATCCCATTGGTGATAGGCACCTGGGTCAGTATGCTGCACTAGCATGTTAATCCCTTTGGTCACAGAGGCCTCAAGTGTGTTTGTAAGTTAATATTCATTTTTACTTTGCAGTGTGAGGCTGACTGACTGTTTTGCAGATAGATTAGTTGTGGATGATTTTCGAGGGTTGGGGATGGGGGGGGGGCACAAGCAGAAAATTTCTACATTTATGCTCTTTGTGTGGCTTTTGTGACAATGAAATGTGATGGCACTTGTGGGGCAGTGTGTGTGACATTTGTTGAACGGGAGCACTTGTCTTCACTTGGTAGACCACTGACCTTTGACAAGTTTCTGATGAACTTTACTATGCTTTATATATATATAACTTTATATATCATGCAAGCTTAATATTGGTAGAAGACTTGTGGTCTTCAACAAAAACAACATCGGGTAGACGATCCCACAAAAGACCTTCGGTTGTATATTGGTAGCAAGGCCTCTACAAGCAGCAGTGTAAGTGGGGAAATCTGCAGATTCTTTGTCCAAGACCTTTATTACTGAGCCACATTCCCAGTATGTAAGTGTAAATTAGACATGCTGATTTAGACATCTGGCATCATCTGAAACAAGCTGTCTCAGCAGTACGCTGACTGATACTTCATGTAAGGTCAATCCACAGTATCAAAATAATTAGGTCACTGCCTTTTAAAATTTCATTTTAGCAGAGGTTTGTGTAGAAATTCCACTTTAAAAAAAAGAAATGCCTCAGTGGTAGAAAAGCTGGAAGATGTACAATACTTACATGTAGCACCAATCAGTATAAGTTCAGAGAGAAACACACGCAAGAGGGTACTCTGCACTGGATATTAAGCATTTAAAGTTACTAGGTTTCAGGTTTTGCTGACTGCATTATGCTTTGAGGGTCCTCTGAAGACATGTGGTTTAAAAAAATTAAAGTTTTTGTATGTTGTGTGGATTATTTGTAGGTATTGATGGATTTGCTGCCAGAAAACTCAACCAGATGTCAGCCTTTGGAGCATGGGTGAGAAGAGATTAACATCACCCACACTGGAAAGTTTTACAAGTCCGGCTCATGCTGGGTTCCTCTCCGGTCATATGTGGAAAGGTCCACCAGCAACCTGACCGGTTTCCTCCCACCATAATACTGGCTGCCGTCATATAAGTGAAATATTCTTTTTAAATAGATGTTAAGTTTATATTTTGTTTTCCCCAAGTTTTGATAGACCATCTTCATATTTACAATTTTGTTCTGCAAGACCAGGTAGTCTGAAACCTGGTATTGTCAGTAATGTTACATTCAGTGTGTCACAATTCACACTGTTTGTGACGTCACCCTGTTTTGACATTCAACGCAATCCTGCGTATCATTTGCATGCATACATTAGGCCTTTATTAAAAAATTCTTTGTTGGGTGTAACCCAACCCTATTGTGGAAAAAATAGAATTGGTCTATAGGGAAATCTTTTTTTTTTATTTTAGTTAATGAAAGAGATAAAGTTCATAAAGAAATTAAGACTGAGAGACAGAAAATAAAAACAAGAAATTGCACCATGGGGGAGGGTTGGCTGATCGAGTTACCCACAGCAAACATATTTTAAATGTTGGCCTTAACGAAGCTGTACATCGTGTGTGTACAAAATGAGAAGAAGGCTTATTATACACTCTGATTAAACCAGTATTTAAATCAGAATTTCTGTGGATAATTCTGTTGTACATATAATTGTTTGGATTTCATTAAAATGTTGAAACATTAAAATCGTTGGCTCTGTTGCACCACAGAAAACTTTCTTGATGTGTAAGACAGTAATTTCCTTGAAGAACACCTTCAAAAGTCATGTAGTTACAACTTCTACGTTTGTATGTATTTCTATTGCTGACACATTCCTTGGTTTGTTTACTGACTTTCAGTTTGATGTGGTGATAGACCTTATCTCCAGGGGAATGATCTGGTGTGCCGTATACAGTGTAAGGTTATCTTTTTAATGATCAGATTTTTCTGGTTTTTTAGACATATTTTAATTGTTTTTTTTTACAGTATTACAAACCGGTATAAGTGACAAAATATACATTACTGAATGTATAGATTGAAGATTTTCAAGATTTTATGAAATCAAACAATTTAGCTCTAAAACCTGTGGATGGTCATGGATTTTCCCCAGGCTCTGACTGGTTTCTTCTCACGAAGACACTGTCAGTCGTCTTATCTGTGAAACATTCTTGAGTACGGCATAAAACATCAATCAAAAAAATAAGTGAATTAAATATCTCCAATCCATTTAACTCTTTTTTTTAGTAATGAAATCTTCCTATCTGAATATTACACACAAGAATGCGAACTTGATATCAGTTAAGCTGGGCCTTACCCATAGTTCCACTGGCTACAGCTTGGTACTGCTCAGTCACTGTTTCTTACGTGTTGTTTGATGGCAAGTCATTTTTGGCAGTACTACACAGTTAGCTAACAGTTGGATACCTAACACATCCACATCAGGGTGGTACCAACCTGTTTCAGTTGGTAACTGGTGTGTTTTTAATCGCTAACAGCTTGATAACAGACCTGTTTTGAAAATCAACTTGTCAGCAGTTGGCATTGGTTGAAGAATTCAGTTATGTACATATTCCCTTTATACCATTCCATATTCCCTGCTGAAGACCAATCCACTATCCACTGGTGATCCTCTTTAGGGATAGAACTATTTCTATAGACTCTACAGTTCTCCAAGAAAATACTGAAATATTGCTTTCAGCGGTCATTGAAAAGGATGAAGAATTAGGGTGATTTGTTTTCAGCTCAGGGGTTAGCACTTTTTTGTTCTACTTTTACTGATTGTTTTTTTGTTGTCAGCACTGGGGTTATTATGTGATAGCAGTGGAATGGATGACTTTCATCAGTACCCATTCACGAGGACCAAACTGGAAGTCTTCATTTGAGGAGGCTCCTTGGTTTGCCAGAATGGTCATGGCTAAAGGTTTGAGCTATGTATTTATCTATTTATTTCATAGAGTTTAACCCACATTCTCATCAGATAAAAGGGGTCCTCCAAGGGCAAGGTGGTTGGCAAGCTAGCACAGCATAATGACCCAGGAGCCTCTCACCAATGTGGTCGCTGTGAGTTCAATTCCAGCTCATGTCGGCTTCCTCTCAGGACATATGTGGGAAGGCCTGAGAGCAACCTGCGGATGGTCGTGGGTTCTGGCCAGTTTCCTGCCACCATGATGGTGACCCCTGTTGTACAAGTGAAATATTCTTGAGTATAGTGTAACACAGCAGTGAAATAAATAAATAAATAAATGAATTATATGGCCTCCGTGACCAAGGTGGTTAGAGCACTAGTGCAGAACATTGACCCAGAAGCTTCTCCTCAAAGTGGTCGCTGTGAGTTTGAGCCCGGCTCTCGCTGGCTTTCTCTCCAGCTGTACGTGGAAAGGTCTGTCAGCAGCCTGCGGATGGTTGTGGGTTTCCGGTGTACTCTGTCCATAACACTGACCGCCATAACGCTGGTCCCCCTTGTATGAGGGAAATATTCTTGAATAGGGCGTAAAAGATCAACGAAATAAACCAAATGAAGAAATCACACAGTATAGCTTACTGGTATTACGTGGGACTCCCAGCCACATTATGCACACAAGATGTCAGTTTAATTTGTAGATTCCAAAGCCCTCAGTGTTCATAGGTTTTTGACAATACCGTACAACAACAGTGAAATTTGCACACCTAGGAAAATAGACAGAACCCAGGTGACGAGGTAACTGACAAATCTCTCAACAAATCAAGCATATAGCTGGATTTGAACACACAGTCTAATTTGTCAGTCTACAGCATACAGAGTAAAACCAGAGCAGCGACGACGGTGTGATAGTTGGCAAATGGTCAAGCGTTACTGGGGAAATCTGGACTCCTGTCAGTTTACCTCAGTTAGGGTTTTATTCTAACTGTTCGTGTTTAAGAAGTAACAATTGACACACCCCCTAGTACTGTGGAATAAGCAGAATTAGGTTTAAAAAATTTGCAGTGACTTTAAATAATGTACTTGACCACACCTCTACAATTACCGAAAATGCTATTTTGTCATCAAATTTAATACATGTTCATAATAACACTTGAAGTCTAACAGCCTAGACTGCCCCAGATATGTTTTTCGCACTGGTACATAGTCTCATGATGAAGGATGGACATTGCATACATCTAAATCTCATGGACATTTGCAGCAAAACATGAATGGCCAGAACTCGTCGGCTTGGTGTCAGTCTAATGTGACTTAGTAGGATGTCATGCCTTGTGTAATCACCTTGATTTTCCAGTGAGTCAGCACTTTAGGTACATTCCCATTGGGTGCAGCCTGCTTCAGGGAGAAACCATTATGATATAACCTTGCCATCCTCTTTGTCCGCAGGATTTAAAACCCCAGCTGGCTTTGTGGCAATAGGAAGTTTGCACATTTTGCCCATCTGGCTGTATGCATATCAACATTCTTTCCTGTCGGAGAGCCTTGGCATGGCGGTCTGGGGACAGTTAGGCGTGATGGCAGGGCTGGTGATGGGGAGGGGGCTGTGTATGGCTGTTGAGGTAAGACAGAATTTTTTACCAGGGTGGTGTCGTAAAATTACCTGAAATTTTGCCCTTAAAACAGTGCTTTTTGAACAGAATATATATGTCCTAAAGAATTGGTTTGGGTAAATAAGACATCAATCTACCTTTTAAACAAACCCCAAAATTCAGAATCAGGCCAAACGTGCAACTTATTCATGGTGAAATTTTGGGTCATCTGTAGTTTCCCAATCAGGCACCATCTTGTAAGGAAGATATTTCCAACAGGGTCATGTTATGTGAAGAAAAGATCTCATTTCTTTGTGACTCACCATCTTGTAAGGAAGATGTTTCCAACAGGGTCATGTTATGTGAAGAAAAGATCTCGTTTCTTTGTGACTCACCATCTTGTAAGGAAGATGTTTCCAACAGGGTCATGTTATGTGAAGAAAAGATCTCGTTTCTTTGTGACTCACCATCTTGTAAGGAAAATATTTCCAACAGGGTCATGTTATGTGAAGAAAAGATCTCGTTTCTTTGTGACTCACAGAACTCGTATAAACCTGGGCTCCCTATAAAATATGCTAATGGACAAATATCAGATCCATAAATGTACTATCCAGGCAGATGGTAGTTTAAAGTTTATAACTGTTCCTTTAACCTGGAAGTTTTCGTTTAGTTTCAGAACATTTTTGTCAAGGTGATCTCTATCTTGTTGTTTGTTTGGTTACAGATCTACTGTATCACAGATTACATCTGCTTCCTTTTAAATCAGCAAACGAGCAGTAGCTAAACATTGAGAGACCCCTGAAGTCATCAGTATTTATGCTGATTACCAGATCGAGTGTGAAGACAATCTGATATTGTTTGCTATTCATCTTATATTTGCTGTCCACATTTCAGACCTTCCTTGGTATTTGTATTTAAAAAATGTATATTTAATATAATAAGAGTTTCGCCTTTTTATGGCTAAATGAACTCCCTTTATAGTACGAATGTTCCTGTTTTATTATAATAGTCAGGGAAAACTGTTTTTGTATTTTATCTTTCTGTCAGTTTATATCATTATTTTATGTTTCGGTGTTTAGATATCAAACGGATTTTAGCTAGTAGTTTAACATAGTGTTCATAATGTGTCAGAGCTACAAGTATGTTGCTTCACCCTTGGGTGTATTCCAGTATCATGACAGAAACACTGAAGCTGTGGGTGTTCCTGTGTTATGACAGAAGTACTTTAGCTGTGGGTGTTCCCGTGTCATGACAAACATGTGGGTGTTACTATATCATGATAGAAACACTCCAGCTGTGGGTGTTTCAGTATCATGACAGAAGCACTGTAGCTGTGCATGTTCCAATATCATGGCAGAAACACTCCAGCTGTGGGTGTTCCTGTATCACGACAGAAGCTCTCTAGCTGTGCGTGTTCTAGCATCATGACAGACGTGCTTCAGCTGTGGGCGTTCCTGTAACATGACAGAAGCACTCCAGTTGTGGGTGTTCCAGTAGCATAACAAAACACTCCAGCTGTGGGTGTTCCAGTATCATGACAAAACACTCTAGCTCTGGGTGTTCCTGTATCATGAGAGAAACACTCCAGTTGTGGGTGTTCCAGTAGCATGAGAGAAACACTCCAACTGTGGGTGTTCCTGTATCATGACAAACATGTGGATGTTACTGTATCATGACAGAAGCACTCCAGCTGTGAATGTTCCAGCATCATGACAGAAGCGCTCCAGCTGTGGGTGTTCCTGTATCATGACAGAAGCACTCTAGCTGTGCCTGTTCCTGTATCATGACAAGCACTCCAACTGTGGGTATTCGTGTATAATGACACGAATGTAGTTGCAGATATTCCAGTGTCATGACAGAAACAATCCAGCTGTGGGTGTCCCAGTATCATGACAAAACATTCCAGCTGTGGGTGTTCCAGTATCATGACAAAACACTCCAGCTGTGGGTGTTCCTGTATCATGACAAAACACTCCAGCTGTGGGTGTTCCAGTATCATGACAGAAGCACTCTAACTGTGGGTGTTTCAGTATCATGAGAGAAACACTCTAAATGTGGGTGTTCCTTTATTATGACAGAAACACTCTGACTGTGGGTGATCCAGTATCATGACAAAACACTCCAGCTGTGGATGTCCCAGTAACATGACAAAACAATCTAGCTGTGGGTGTTCCTGCATCTTGACAGAAACACTCTAGCTGTGGATTTTTCAGTATCCTGACAGAAACACTCTGGCTATGGGTGTTCCAGTATCATGACAGAAACACTTTAGCTCTGGGTGTTCCAGTAAAATGACAGAAACAATCCAGCTGTGGGTGTTCCAGTATTCTGGCAGAAACACTCTAGTGTTGGGTGTTCAAGTATAATGACAGAAACACTGTAGGTGTTTAAGTACCAGTATCATGTCAGGAGCTCTTTATGTAGTCTTTCTTATATGCACATATTGGAGTAGTTCAATAAAGTCCCTTAAAGATGTAAATAATAAACTGCACTGCAGAAACATCCACAAGAGCAAAATTGCTGAATTGTGAAAATAAACCCAGTTGCTCATATTGTTAGTTTGAGATTTGCAAATTTTGTGAATAGGGTGTAAGTTGCAGATGTTGTCATTTGATGGATAGGTCAGAGATTTGAAAATATGTGTATATTTACATGCTGTAATATGTTACTTTTTGTGTTTGGAGAATTATATTTATTTCGATCTCTCTGGATGGATTTATAGAATAAGAGATGAATTTTAATGATATTGCTACTTTTTTTGATCATGAACGTTAAAATTTGTGACTTTTCTTACATTTTGGGTAGCATAATCAAACTAACAGAGCTCTTTTTGTGGCATTTTGCCAAAATACTTATAACAGTACTTTTTGATGCCAAAAAGAATGTGTAAAAACGCATGAGTTAATAATTTGTGTATCTACGGTAGTAATGATGAATACCCCTCATTAACATATCAAATTTGATTTATGTGATAATTAAAGACCTAGGACAACCGTTTTTAAATCGTTTTAGGAGAAGTATTTTTGTATCCTTTGTTTGAAAAACATTGTCAACTTGTATCCTTGTTGTTTGTATGATATGTTATAAATATCTATATTTTTTTTGGATATTAAATGATATTAAATGGGAAGAAATCTACTTTTAGGTTTGGAACCAAAGTATATAAACTGAGCATTTGTTATCCATGTAATAGGTTCACATCCAAAGAAACCATTCCATTATGAGGCAGACATGGATGTGTAATTAATATGTACTGCATGATTAAATGTGAAATTTTAAATAAAATCATGACTTAGCTATGACATTAGCTATTATAGTGTCTCCATAAGTTGGTTGTTGCATCAGTTGGTTGATGCATTTATTGATTGATCAATCAATTTGTGCTATTTTTGTTGTACTGCTTTTTTTTAACATGGACCTGTTGTTTTTTAACATCAGACATGCATTTAATGAGAGACCTGAGCTCAACGGGACACAAATGTCTTGGGGCCTTCATGGCCCAGTCGGTTAGTGCGCTATCGCAGCACAATGGCCAGAAGCCTCTCACCAATGCGGTCGCTGTGAGTTGAAGCGCAGCTCATGCTGGCTTCCTCTCCAGCCATACGTCGGAAAGTCTGCCAGCAACCTGCAGATGGTCGTGGGTTTTCCCCAGGCTCTGCCCGGTTTCCTCCCACCATAATGCTGGCTGCTGTCGTATAAATGAAATATTCTTGAGTACGGCGTAAAACACCAATCAAATAAATAAATAGATAAATAAACACAAACTTCTACATGTCGATGATGCAGCTTCTGTGAAGTTATGTCTGTAAATTCACAGCCAATTGGTGCTGTAAAGGTTCGACATTGTCTTACTTTCTTTCACAGCCAGAAATATTGTAAACGTACAATATTGTCTTACTTTCTTTCACAGCCAGAAATATTGTAAACGTACAACATTGTCTTACTTTCTTTCACAGCCAGAAATATCGTAAACGTACAACATTGTCTTACTTTCTTTTACTTTCTTTCACAGCCAGAAATATCGTAAATGTACAACATTGTCTTACTTTCTTTCACAGCCAGAAATATTGTAAACGTACAATATTGTCTTACTTTCTTTCACAGCCAGAAATATTGTAACGTACAACACTGTCTTACTTTTTTCAAAGCCAGAAGTATTGTAAAGGTACAACATTGTCTTACTTTCTTTTACTAATAAAAAAATTTGCACCAATTTGTTGTAAAATTATAGTTTAATTAAATGTATGTAATTTGATGGATTCTCAATGCAGTAAACTTACATTATTTGTACAATAAATATTTTTTCAGCTCTACTCCAATTTTCTTGGTGAAGTATTTACACGCAATACCTTAATCTATGGTGAAATGTAGCAAAATATTGTGTAGATATACAGAGATTTTATACCATGGCCCCAGATTTGTATCGAGTATAAAATTGTCATAATTAGCTGTTTTTTCCTTATCCATGCAACAAGATATCAATTTCTGTACGTACCAGTTACAAGTTAAATAATTCTGCACGCACCAGCTGCTTTGAGCACAAAATCCATGGGAGACCATGAGAAGGGGCACAGACAGAATCCAGATTGAAACGTTTTGGCCTTTTGCTTACACTGTACAGTTTGTTTTCCAATTTACCTCTGTGTTAACTGAAAAGTTATTTAAAAAGAGAAGGAAATAAGCAGAAGGAAATTGTTTTTTTTTTTGTTTTTTTTGCTGACGTCAAATGTTTCAGAATTTTGAGAGCAAAGCTCTAATGAAAAAGTGTAAAAAAAACAAAAACAAATATCTTTGTATTTTTCTAAGACAGCGATCTTTTGATTAAAAAAGTTTTCTACTGCATTTAATAATCACAGGTAGAAGTGTCTGATTACGCATGAATCTGGTGGCTTTAAACCACCCCTCAAAATGTCTACAGTTTGCTATATTTTTCCAGGCTTGATACGTTCTAACTTTTCCCAGTTTCAAAATTGTCGACTCTGATGTTCCAAGAAAGGTACATGTTTTACATTGGGTATTTTTTCTTTCAAAATATTAGGTTGTATGAACCAGATCCATGTCAGCTTTAAGATAACCTCATAGATTAACTTTTATACATACATATCATGTATCTTATCCGCATTATTAAATATCTACAGCACATTATTTCCACACGTTGTTATTTATCATCAATAACTGTAATGTTTATATAGTAAATATGTTCAAGAGGCAATATCAGTGGATTGTATTTGGTGCATGCGATGAATGTAGCTGTTCATATCAAAGCAGGAAATATGATGTATATCTACAGTCATTTATATGAAGTATTTAGACACACAATTTCGCAGAAGAAATGAGGACGAATTTAACAGAGAACCGATGATCAGTTGTCTGTCTGTCTGTCTGTCTGTTTATTCAGTACATGTTAACGTACATGTATCTTTCAAAACGCTACTCTTCCTACAGTTTTAGTCCGATTTGAACCAAACTTGGTTTCAATGAAACTTTGTTGAAGTGCAGGGTACATCGAGATACATATTTCATAGTATCGATTTTCCATTTCGATGATTGGTTGTCCATCCGTTTGTCTGCTTATCTAGTATATGATACATATATCTTTAAAAGCGCTACTCCTCCTACAGTTTTTGATTGATTTGAACGAAACTTCAAGTTTAAGTGTAGACGACATAAAGGCACATAAATTGTAGAATCATTTTTCCTTTCCGATGATCGGTTGTCTGCCTGTTACTTGTTACTGTTACGGTTTTTGCCCAGTTTCAGCAAAAGTTGGTACAAGTGAATCAAGATCCATATTTCGTACTATTGATTGTCCATTTTATACATACATAATTTTGTAATCGATATGATGATTTTGTCTCAGTCGGAAGAGCTACTGTCTCATCAGAGACTATGATCGATTAAATATAAACAAAATATATTGGTAATAATGTTATTAAAATAGTTGAAATAATACTGGTTGGTCTCTGTTACTTTAAATAGACAAACTGTTTTTTCTTCGATATAAATATATGAAAAAGTGTCCATAGGTATGTGAGGGATGCCGAAAATAAAGTAAAACACTAAAAATAAATAAATATTGAACTTTAAAGGACTGGTCTACCTCTACACATATACTTATCGATAGCCAAACCTTTCTAGAAGTATCCCATCCTGGTTCTCGGGGGCTCACGTCACACAGAACGCCAAGTTTGTACTAGCCAGGCCAGGAAATCAGAATGGAACTTTCCTACACACGTGAAAGGGAAGTGGCAACATCCGGGCTCTAGCTTCCTCCACCCGTGAACATGATCGTCGTCTTGTGCAAGTGAAAAATTTTTGTGTAGGACAATGAGCTCAAGGAAACAAACAAATCATTATTTCTGCGTTACCGCTTCCTTCAGTTTACCATACTGGATGGTGTTGCACCATGTGAACTGTTTGCAGTGGCATCCACATAAAAATACAGAAACTGATTCGTTGTCATTTGTGAGTGTTTTGTATTACTCCGTGAACTTCAAAAAAAATCCGAAAACAAGTTGTTACTCAGGGTTTCCGGATAGCACAAGTGATACAAAATTATGACCGCAGTTTAAATGTTTAAATGACTAATGCAGAGTGAAGTCCTCTGGATATACTTGAAACAGTAGTTTTCTTATAGTTATCTGTATAAACTTGTCACTCACAAATCGTCACACCACACACACGATCTATACAAATGAGAGATACAGTATACACCTCATATGATGGACCTTTCGGTACATCTGCTATCCATGTATAAAGATTTATTTATTTCTTTTTTTAATTTGTGTTTTACGCCGTACTCAAGAATATTTCTTTTAGAATTATTTTGACTCTCTATACATGGTGGAAGGTCACCCAGCAAATATTCTTTGAGTTCAGATCCAGCGAATGCTGGCTTCCTGTTCGGCCGTAACGTGAGAAGGTCCGCCAGCAACCAGCAGATGGCCGTAGCATTTCTTGCATGTAGGGTATTATAAAGATATAATTATTAATATTATATATAATTAAGGCCTCCGAGGAGGAGACGGTTAGCGCGTCCACGCGGCCTAATAACCCAGGTGTCTCTCAGCAACGCGGTCGCTTTGAGTTCAAGGTAACGCTGGCTTCCTCTCCGGCTCTGATATATTTCTCTGTTTTTAAATTACTTACTCTTTATTTTTTTGATTTAATTACTTATTTATTTGATTGATGTTTTACGGCGTACTAAAAAAGATTTCACTTATATGACAGCAGCCAGCATAATGGTGAGAGGAATTATTCTTGTGAGGATGAACGACAAAACACAGTTGTATACACATGTATATGTTATATTAATGCTCATTCTTGTCCCCATCAAGGATGGAAGCCCCTAAATGTATTCAGTGCTCTTTTAAGGCCAAGAAAAACGCATGTACGCAAAACTGTCATTGATTTTGACTGTTTAAGTGTTGATGAAAGGGGCACTCGACGGGAACTTCCGGATTTTTTTTATATATTTCATATATTCCTTGAATCTTTTATTGGCCAGAAACTGGAATGAGGCATGTTCCGGAAAAAACAACCAAAAAAAAAAAACCCACTACGTACATGGGGTGATAGAATGACCAAAGGAATTCCCAGAAGGCGCAATCAAAGGTCCCGGGTTTATGTAGAGGGTACTTCTTATAAACATTGCAATTATTTATTTATTTATTTGATTGGTGTTTTACGCCGTACTTAAGAATATTTCACTTATACGACGGCGGCCAGCATTATGGTGGGAAGAAACCGGGCAGAGTCACCTTCCCACATACGCCGGAGAGAAAGCCCACATACGCCGGAGAGAAAGCCAGCATGAGCTGAACTCACAACGACCGCATTGAGGGAAGGCTTCTGGGTCATTACACTGCGCTAGCGCGCCAACCCACTGAGCCCCAAATATTGCAATTGCTGTTTTTTTTTCCCGCTAACTAACTGTTCAGTCTATTTCTTGAATGCCTAATTCCTCCGTTTATGCTCTCGTTACTTCCTCAGTCATGTTTGACAATTGCCTTCTTTGCTATTGCACACGTTCTGTGGGATAGTTACTGTTAAACGCATGTTTATGAACGGTACCGAGAAGAACACCTTTGAACAATGTGACGACAGGTTTCATTGGTATAACCTATATGTGTGCATGGTGGAATGCGGAAACGCCTTATTATAAAGACTATACACATACCCTCCCGAGCGGTAATTCATATAGACATAATTCATGTAAATGCATTCTGTAGACTTATAGCAAAGCTTAAGTACAGATATTATTATTATAGATATAAATACAGATCCAGCTGCAGGGGAACATCCTGATTTCACATCCGTGGAGGACAGAAATTCGAATCCGGATCCATGCGGCACACTGAACTTAATCGAGAATGGAACTGGTGTCTATTACTTGAGGAAATACACACAATATAAAGGTATGCACTCGTTTCAACACGTTTTCAAAAGCTTTTTCCCACGCGACTAAATATACATGCTGTAAGATCTTATACATACCTGCACGGAAGTATGGAAAACGGATGAGGACATCTCGTCTCACACCTCGCGCGCAAACGATACCGTCCTCGTGCCGCGGCTCTCGACTGTGGGTGAGAACTTTTTCACCCAGGTAGATTACTAAAGGCGGATTACTTACTGACTGCCAAAGAATATCAACATGAGTGAACAGGCCTGATTACTCTCTTCCGTCATCTTTCGGCCAGAACCTGGTATCTTGTGCCGTTTTGAGTTTGTTTTCACAAACCGCTGATGTCCAAACAGTCCCGCGAGACGTTCATATCCGATGACTCAATAATAATGCAAGATAAATTCATTGACAAGATCCCATCCGATCGGGCCCATCTACATCCCAAGATTCGATTTATCCTATAAGGGCCCCATGTACATCGCAAGATCTGATCTTATCCTATAAGATCCATGTACCGTAAGATCCGATCTTATCCTATAAAACCCAAGATACGATTTATCCTACTATGACCCATGACCATCTTATTCTATAAGGCCCATGTATGGCAAGATCCGATCCTGTCCTATAAGGCCCATGTCCATCGCAAGATCCCATCTTATCCTATGACTCATGAACATCCCAAGATCCGATCTTATCCTATGACCCATGTACATCGCAAGATTCAACAACATAAAGAAATCCAAATATATATCGCAAGATCTAATCCTGTCGCATAACCCTATCAAATCACAAGACAGAATCATTTCACAATTAAGGCTCATCTGTGTCGCAAACACCCAAATTATATCGTATGCAAGAGCAGGACCTGATCCAATCATACTACAGGGCCCATATGCATCATTCATTTATTTATTTATTTGATTGATACTCAAGAATATTTCACCTATACGACGACGACCAGCATTATGGTGGAAGAAAAGCGAACAGAGCCCAGGGGAAACCCATGACCATCTGCAGATTGCTAGCGGACCTTCCCATCTACGACAGGAAATAAAGTACTGGCTGGATCTCACTGCGATCGCATTGGTGAGATGCACCTGGGTCATTGTGCGGCACTAGCGCAATAGTTCCCTTGTTACAAGATCCATGCATACGGCAATATCCATGCATACCACAAGACCCATGTATGTTAAGAAATTCAGGCGTACCACAAGACCCATGTAAGTTAAAGTATCCATGCATACCACAAGATCCATGTACGTTAAAAGATCCATGTGTACCGCAAGACCCATACATATCATAAGAGCCATGCGTACGGTAAAATCCATGCATATTACAAGACCAATGCATACCACAACACCCATACATATCACAAGGACCATGTATACCACACAACCAATGCATACCACAAGACCCATGCATAATTCAAGATCCATGCATACCACAAGGCCAATGCATAATGCAAGATCAATGCATACCACAACACCCATACATATCACAAGAACCATGTACACCACACAACCAATGCATACCACAAGACCCATGTATGATAAAAGGTCCAGACGTACCGCAAGACTCATGCATATCTTAAGAGCCATGCGTACGCCAAGAACGATGCACACAACAAGACCAATGCATATTACAAGACCAACGCATACAACAACACCAATGCCTACCGAAGACTTAGACCTTGTAACTTACGTTCACATATTTAAAACACTTAGATATACACATGACTATATATCATAGTGTTAGCTCTTCATACACTTAACTCTACGCGGAGCGTGATTATAGAGAGTATTTTCAATCTTTTTAATTTCGTACCTTGTTAAATTCTTGTGCTACGTCACCTTGTATATGTGTTTTTGTATCGTTTGTGGGGAAGACCCGTTTGTGGCTATTGGTTGTTGAGAATCATCCTTAAATAAATAACGAATTAAATTAAATTAAGGTAAATGCATACCGCGAGATCCACGCCTGTGGCGCTTCGTTTTATAATTTCAACTCTTCCACATTTATCGTGCTAAAGTGAACAACGATGACTATAAAAAGATTCATTATCTCTTAATGAGACACGGTTATGAACTAGAGCATATAGACCTATGTTTGTTGAGCCGAGAGACGATCTTGTGATTAGACAAGCCATTTACACGACAACATGTTGGTGTAATGTCTGTTCGACGCCTGGGTCTGGATGAGTCTTAACAGAACACTGTAAATATACCACACAACAGCTCATTCAGTATTTAAGAAAATAGCCAAATATTCACAGAGAGAGAGAGATCGTTTTGTTATTTAATGCTTCAACCTCACCGGATCGGCCGTTCACGCCTACCATGCTGAATGACACTATAATAATCAAGCCATACCTCTATTCCCTTGCTCGAACGACCCTTTATTTTCGTCGATAATTCATTTTATCCATGTCGATGTTTCACGCAACTGTGCAATGTTTAATAAAATATAACGCGACAAGAAATCCTTTATTTTTATGTTGTACCATGCCACAAGTTCTTCACTCCACATTTAAAATCGAAGAAAGAGCTCGAAAACACATGCATAACCATGTTCAATCTTTATGGCCGGCGAAGGCAGATTTTTAGCAAGATCATTCGTGCTGAAATAAAGATAAAAAGCACACCATGTACTGATAGTCAATCGTGGATACATGTACTCAGTGATTTTACATCTTGGCCATCTGATAGATCCGTTTTGCAAAAAAATACGTTGATGACGTTTCAGTGTGACGAGTTTGAAAAATGTGTATCTATCATGGATACATTACTCATTCGCATGATATCGCATTTTGTTGTTTGAAAGTACCTAGTTTATTACGGATTCATGCCAACAGTATTCACATACAGCGGAGATGGCTATCGAGTTGTAAACATACTTTGCTTTTCCTGATTCCTGTCCATGATGTTCTGTCTTTTATTTATCACGATCCATTTGTGTATCAGTATTTATAGCAACTTTATTTCTCAGAATTCTTGAATTCATGCGTCAACAATGGTTTTATGAGTATATCAATATCTGGCAGCTTCACACTTCGCTAATTCATTTATGGATATTGACTTTTGTATAAGTATATACAATATTGATGCTTTGCTATTCAAGCCAATGTATAACGATGGTGGGGCATACTTTTATCGCCAATAATCATTCAAGTATTTCCTCATGCAAAGTACACCGATTATACACGCCTATTTTTTTTTCAGAAAACGAGATGTTACAGTAAATTAGTCCCTCCCTCCACTCCACTCCCATCCAAAGAGTAATACATATAGGATCACTCAGGCATGAACTGTGAAAATAAATTTCCATGTACACGTGTGCTTCGATAACTCTTCCCAAATACATATACAACTATATATAAACAGGTGCCTGTTCCAAGAGTTCTTAACACAGGTCATTGAATGATAGTTTAATTCGCTAATATGTTTATCCAGATAGATTTCTTTGTGATAAGTGCTATGGATGCTTCCCTTATATCACTGTTATTTTGTTATGGTTTATACATGGATATCATGGGGTTCGCATATGTGTGCCGTATATATGAGCAAGGTATACGCACAAATCGTGCACATGAACGTGGTATAAGTCGCACACAGGAACGTCGCATACGTACAAATCGTGCGCATGAATGTCGCATGCAGGCAATCGTGCACGCCGTATATACACTCCAGTCGTACTAATGAGCGTCACATACCTGAATGTCATATAGACGGTGGTAAATATACATGGAACAAACAGATAGATAAACCAGTTAGCAAACAAACTTGGAAAGCATCAAGCTTCAAAATTTCTTACTAAATTACCTAAAGGAATATTAAGGCGTAACCTAGGTAACAAGGTTTCAACTAAACAGGATTTGAAATGGGAATTTGTATAGTGCTGTATTTATAAGCAATGACTGTAGCCTAAATGCCTTGCTTGCAGAAAACATAAATAAGCAAAAAAGCAGTCCCATTCATGAGGATTTCTTTACCGAGACGCTACTCTTTAGTTCCTGTTATAACAGACTACACCCACTACATGTACTTTTTTTTTCTTCTTTCTTCTTTTTTTTTATTGAACACACAGATCACGCCGATGTGATAAAGGATCTTCCTAAAGCCCTTCAGTGTTATTCCGCCAAGTTCAATGAAGCTGTTCATAAAAACACTGCAGAAAAAAAAATCCTAAAACTGTATGATTGGTCAAGTCTTGAATCCATCTTACACCAACGACAAACAAGAGAAACGCAAAGGCCCAATGGCAATGAGTCCATTTTCCCATTTTTAGGGAGAAATTTTTGAATTAAAAGCAAGGATCGAAGAGTAGCTACGACAATGCGCAATCTAAAAAAAATACAACCGTTTACGGACGGAAGTTATTTTTGATGGATAACAGACACAATAAGCTTGTAATATTGTTTAGATGATTGGAGGTAAATGCTTAATTTTCATTGGGTGATGGCTGCTCTACTTCGGCCATATATTGCAAAACTTCTAGTCACTTTCACTAAAAAATTCATTTGGACGAAGGAGATCGTTTGCAACGGCAACTGTACTAAAACAGCAACAATGAACCTTCCATTGGTAAGATTTTTCTTGAAAATGTACTAAGTATTGTACTGATAAGTATCTGCTTTTCTATCAACCCCCACAACCTGCTTATTTGTTGGTGGTCTGTATTTTTACTTTAGTGCCAGTAAATCGTTCTTATAGCCTACATGTGGATTTACTGGCATATGTCGTAAACTTGATATTGTTACCATCAAACAAATTTTCGACTTAAACCCAAATTCATGCAAAGCATGCAATTTAAATTTTAAAACTAAAAAGGAATAAGCAATAGATATGTTTATATAAAGATTTATTGCTTTTAACGTCTTTTAGCTATTCCCTCAAAACATTACTCCTCCTACAGTTTTTGTCCGATATCAACGTAACTTGGTTCAAGTGTAGACTGCATTTTTGCAATCTGCGGTATCGATTTTCAGTTTGGCTAATTGCTTCTCCCCCTGTCTGTTCATCCAGAATATATGAGCATTTTCAAAACGCTACTTCTCCTACAGATTTCAGTTCAGCTTGATTCAAGTGTTCATAACATCGAGATGCATTATTCGTGGTGTAGATTTTCCATTTTGATGATCGGTTGTTTGATTGTCTGTCTATTCATACACCATGTTAACATTTCTTTCTAAACGCTGCTACTCCTAGAGTTTTTGTATGATTTCAACGAAATTGGTTGAAGTGTACACTACATGCACATCAAGATACATACTTCGTAGTATCGATTTTTAATTTCGATGATTGGTTGTCTTGCTGTGTGTCTGTTTATCCAGTGTATGTTGATATATTTATATGAACATTTCTTTCAAAATTCTACTAATTACTTTTAGGAGTTTTTGCTCAATTTCAATAAAATTTGGTATGTATGAATCAAAATACATGATTCGTAGCACTGATTTTCAATTTTGATTGTCCATTGCCCGCTGTAATTACATAATTTTGTAATCGACTCCGTGATAATTTTGCCTCAACCAGCAGAGTTACTGTCTCATCAGAGATTCTGGTTGAGCTTTCCACTCACCAAATTAAATGCAGTCACATATTTTGATTGAATGGTGGGTTTTACGGACCATGTTGATAATGTGGTTCACCACTATAACGTCACACGTATTTTTCTCCGGTCTTAAAGCACAAATTCAATGCCATAACAGCATTTTCAGACACAGGCAAACATTACAGGTGTACACTCCTAAGAACTTTATTCACAGCTAAACAATAAGGGGCACAAAAAGTTTATTGATATCAATGTTGAGCCACATTATAAACATGGTCTATAAATCAAAACATTTAACTGCGTTTAATTTGCTGGAAAAAAATCTGAAAAAATCAGTGAAAGATTTTTCAGACACAGTTTTTAGTGGTCTTTTCACTGACCATAACTTTTAATGGTCTTTTCACTGACCATAACTTCATTTTTGTGTGGTCATGTACTTTAATTTAAAATAAATTTATTTCCAGCCAATCGGGACCCTTGCGATGCTACTCCTGTGCACTTCTATCACTGCACAGGCTCTAACGAACAAAGGATGTTACAAAGAGCCGTCGGATTTGGACTCGATGAAAGAGGCCCTTTGCTCTTCTATCCACGAATCACTAAACAACTTGCCAGGAATATGGTTCGGCCATCCCATTGCTCCAGACAACATCAACCATAACTTTGTTAATATCATCAGTGTTTATTTCGGGGGATTTCAAACCTGCCCATCCATGCCGAATGCCTCCCACCCGGATTTAAATCTCAGATCGACTTGCCCCCATCGCTGGGTGACCAGTTACGATGCGAACAGAATCCCTAGACTAGTGACGGAGGTGGAATGTTCCTGTGAAAACTGTCTCGAGTTCGCCCCCGATGGTAGCCAGACTCAGAACGTTTGTCGACCAGTGTACAATCACATCAACGCTCTCCGCAGAGTCGGCTGTAACGGACAGTTTTATCAGTACGCCCGAGTTGTGGAGAAAATTAAATCTGCCTGCATCTGCGCACACCCTATTGTTCGGGTTTCCGACGGAAGTAGCAACAATGGACCAACCCTTAGCCAGTAATGAACTTAATAGTTGCGGACATAGACAATGATCATGGACATCGGCAATGGACATCAACAATGGACAATGGCAATGGACGTCGACGACGACACTCAAATTGGACACAGATATGACGTTTTGTGTCTTTTCGATATAATCAGTTTTTGACCCCTGCAGTGACAAGCAGACAATTTAACGTCAAATCAAAATGATTGGTTTAAACTTTGTTATATTAACAAGCGTTATATGCGGCATACAATAATGGTCAGCGGTAGTTTGCTGACCTCTGTCAGCTTTCAGTGTTCTGTTAAATTAACAGACACGTGAATGTAACTGTAGTGAGCCATTGTACTATTATAGTGTTCTTAATGCTCTAGCATGTTTTGTTTTAAAATATTCACGATTTGTCAAACTCCCAAAGACCTGTTTATCGTTCATGGAAAATTGAGTACAATAATATAGTGTAGAAGATATTTTGGAGCGCTAACATATATTATCGAATAAAGCTGGTCAGCTAACTCCGGTAAACAAAGACATTATGACTCAAGATTTCAGAATTTTATTTTGCAATCATCACGAGAGTCGCTCCTATGGGAAATGGTATAGTGTAAAAGGGTTTTGGGAACGATAGCATATACTATCGAGAAAAAAAAACGGTTGGTTGTACGATTCATATAATGAAAGATTGGTTTATTTATCAAATGTGGGAGAAAACATAACTAAGAAAGCTATATAACTTCACTTTCTGGGCAGGATTCAAGCCTGTGGAAAATGGATCAATAAATTTTTTGCTTTTATCCATTACACCACACACACCCTTAATTTAATAGACTACAGTACAGAGAGTAAAGCCATGCAGCGACGACAGTGTGATAGTTGGAAAATGGCCACGTTACCGGTGAATCCCGGCCTCTTGTTAATTTACCTCATGTAGGGTTTTATTCTATTTTTTATGGAATTGAAAACTGAGATATGCAAAAGATGTACTGTGTTAAAAGTTTGGTGATATGTAAAAAATAATTATTGAATTGCTGGATTGATATTTTACTATTTACTGTTCAGTATTTCAATTCTTTGATGGCGAAAGGCTGAACCGGAGAGAATCCACTGGAGTATAAGGGAAACTGGTCAGAATCAGAGCAAAACATAACAGCTCGTGCAAAACCGGACAGATCCTCAGCAAAACTGCAGAGCCTGAGTCACAATAAGCAGAGCCTTCGTGCATGAAACCTGACAGAGCGAACATCTTGATATAGCTGGTTAAACGCAAGTGATAAGTGATATCACAAAAACGTCATTAAATTCCTATTTATTTACAAGAGATAAACAGTCATCAGTGCTCAGTTTTACCACAAGAACGCCTTGACATCCCCGGTTATATGCAAGAGAGAAACAGTCATCAGCTCTCAGTGATAGCACAAGAACGTCTTGACATTCCTGGTTATATGCAAGAGAGAAACAGTCATCATTGCTCTCTAATGTCAGAAAAAACTTCTTCATGTATTTGGTCAAATGCAGTTAGCAGTCGACAGTAATATCATAAGGACAATTTTGTTTTTCTGCCAGAAACTTACAGCATAATCCTGTAGTGTCGCTCATGAGCTTTACGTAACATAACTAGTGTAACTCCGAAAAACCAAGACATCATTGTGACTCAATATTTCGGCATTTTATTTTGCCACGTCATGAGAGTGAAGGAGAGGGACTGTCCAGATGATGGCAAAATAAAATTCCGAAATACTTAGTCCCCATTGTTGGCAGCAAAAAGTACCAATTTTAAAGTCTTTGGTATGACACGACCGTCTTCGTCGTGTCATTGATCGTCGGATTGATCCCAGACCTCTCGACCTCGAGGCTAACGCTCTAACCATCCGGCCACCGGGGCGATCGAAACGAAATTGATGCCCATGACTTGAACCGTACACGAATTTGGTGTTTAGTCAAGTGTAATGACGAAATCTTGTTGTAGGACATCTCCAGTGCCGGCCAGCCAATGTCACATCTAGTACACAGGAAAAAACCAACAACTCCGACACAAAAAAGAAAATCAGCAAACATTGCAACGAAGAATGTCAATCTTAACCCTGAAAAAAATAAAACACATGATGTATATTTATACAGATTGATATAATAATAATAATACATTGGTATAACTGAAAGTGATAAATAAACAATATTAGTATTTCAATACTGAGGAAGTCCTAACAAATTCCTTAACAACAACATCCCTCTTACGACACGACAAGGACTACTACTGTTACAGCAATAGATAGCAGCTGTATCCATGGGTAATTCTTGTTCAGTATTAAGATTTAGGGTTATTGCAGTTTATAACAAAAACCCTGGCAGACCAGTTGTTTGACTTAGCACGAGCTGAAAGGGACTACACCTGAGAATTTCTATGTTGTGACTTGTATATGCCTTGAGTTAATAAAGTAGCTTTGCATGATGACGGCTTATATATATTTGGTTGGTAAATCGTGTTTTATTGAACTTCTTTGTGATATGCATAAAGTCATAAATATTCAACGTCAGGGGTGCCGTTTTCCAAACGGTAAACAACAAAATGTATATGACGCCAAAATTGTTGCCAACCGTCAGTCGCTTTCGATGAGATTGAATGAAATGTAAGCGGCTATTTGGACGAAGTTTGCCGAGCGGCCTTCTACATCCATATATGGTGATACTCGTTAGTTTTCTTGCATAGATTAACTTCTGTAAATTTGGAAAATTAATTATTCCTTAAAAACAGAAAATCGTAACGCACCGAGTGTGTGATTTTCTGAAAGTGCATTAGTCGGCTAATGGAGGAAATATACAAAAGGTTGAGTTTGAATTGGTTATATCGATGATTTTCTTAGTCCCTATAGCCTCTTTAAGAGTTAAAGTGGTCAAACGGGGCTATTTAATAAACAATACAAGATGGCACTGGTACAAATACTGGGTTGGCAATACAAATTCCCATGTTAATAAAACAGATGATAAAACAAGCGTATGTTGAGATCTTTGCTACTGCGGGAGTGGATATGAATTTAAACGTCTGACTGCTCAAAGCCCATCACATCGAGTATGGAATCGGTGTTCGAGAAAAGGTTATGGTGAAGGGGTCGGTCCGCTAAGATTACTTCCGCTGGAAACCTGTACATAAGGGTGTGCGCAGGTGCAGGCAATTTTAATTTTTTCCACGACTCGGGCATACCGATAAAGCTGTCTATCCCAGCCCACTTCGGATAGCGTCAATGAGATAGTACACCGGCTCACAGAGGTTCCTCGTCTGGCGACCATCGGGGGCGAATTCGAGGCAGTTTTCACAAGAACACTGCCTCGACTACTTCCCTGGGGATTCTGTTAACATCGAAATTGATGACCCAGCAGACTGGGCAGGTTGACCTTACGTTCAGATCGGGCAAGGAGCCAACCGGTCTGAATGGGCACTTCTCAAATCCGTGGAAATACAACCACCATTCGCACATATTCAGCTTATAATCGAAATTCTGAAGACGTGTGACTACATCCCCCTTTATAGGTTATATAGTCACACAACTTCAGAATCTTGATTCTATTAATAATAGCTTTCATTTCTACTACCTGGTCTCGCAAGTGTATATTCTCATAATTTTCTGCAATTTCATTTTTTTCTCCGGGGAATGAGGAAGGTGTGGCCTAAAAGAGAACCCTTACGGGATTAGTAGAAATATTTTTGATGTATGACACACCATTCATGTTACACCTATTGACTTTCCGTGGCTTCAGGTTTTGTGAAATTTTCGCAGTCATAAATGTGGCTCGGGCGTTTTTCCTTTGTAAGGAATCTCATAGTAGGTCTATTCAGGAATGGAACTCCTTTCTGTTACTGCCTATTGAGCTTTGTGGTCTGAAATGTGAATGGAAGAAGTTAAAAGAAAGAGAAAAAAAAAAACAAAAAGAAAGAAAAAAAAAACAGGGTGGCGCGTTCAGTGAGACCTATGGATGGTTGTACGGCGCATAACTGCCTGTGGTTGTTGTTGAAAGGGATATTTTAATTTTGCCGTCTTTATGGGGAATCGTTGCTTCCAAAGAGTAGGCGGTTGATATGATCGGGAACTTTTGCCATCTTCCAGTAAATAAGTGACATTTTGGGATAAACAGCAAATATTGACGAAAACATACTAACACGGCGAACGTGTTATTTATTTGATCTTAGGATATCTTATTACATAATTTTAATGAGGTTTATCTGGATCATCTGAGGGGAAATGGAGTGCTCCCAGCGATTCAAATGGGGTTGACAGTGTCCTTCCACATGCAGTAGAAATCGATAACTGATTTGTATGTAGGCTACCCATCATGCATGCCTTACATGAAGCATAGTTTGTATAAAAAGTAGAGAAACTGCATGTTGGCTGGATATCAATGAATTTCCCTCCCCGGCCCGTTTCTTAGGGTAGATATTCATATATGTGTGCTGCTAGAAATGTTAAAGCGTTAGACTATGTAAATTATGGTATAACGGTTAAAAATATAGGCTACAGACTTAGCCTACTGTAAAACAATGCTTTTCACAAGTTCCTTTCACGGAACCGATTTTGTGTCTCTTGTTTGTCATGTTGTTTCCCATAAAGGTGAAACACAGAAGTGAAGAGCTGTTGTCGCTTAGGCCAGTACGGATGAAATATCAGGCCTGCAGGCAACAGTTCGAAAGTTTATCACTAATTAGTATTTGCTTACATCATAAAGCGATTCACAAACCTCTTAGCATGCACAACAAACAGTTAATGGATGAAAGTGTCTTGATCATAAACAAAGGGTATGCAGGAAACAGAAACATCTACATGTACATGCAAGAAACCTGAGTATTCATCATAGAATACATTTCAGTGTCTATAGGCTCTAGTTTGTTACTCGAATGTGAAATAACATGCTAGCCGAATAACTGATCGATTGATTGATTGATTGACTGCTTGAGTGAGATTTACAGTGTCCTTACAGTTATTCGAATGTCGAATGACGTGCTAGCACGTTTTTCGTTATTCGGGTCCCAAGTGATTGATTGATTGACAGTTACAATTGAGCTGGCACTGATTTCCTTATTCGGACCTCAACACTTTTATTTGTCAATCAATTAACTATTCGGGACCAAGATACCGAAAATCGCGCCGGTGCGTTATTTGATGTGCTAGCACGTTATTTGATATTGGAATAAAGAAACAAATGCAAGCAGGATATTCGATATCCCAATAACAAAGGGTTAAAGTGTTTCAAATATTCCAAATAAATACGTGCCGCACCTATTGTAACTGTCAATCAATTATTCAGGCCCCGAATAACGAAAAACGTGCGAGCACGTTATTTGATATTGGGATAATAGTGATAAACGTGGGAGTGCGTTGTTCGACATTCTAATAACGAAAAACGAAAGTGGCGCAAACTTCAGTCCGCTAAACACGATGTTTGTTGTGGCAGTACCAGAATTTACATAGGAGTAGTAAAAAGATAGTTTTTATAAATTCGCAAACTTTAATATTTTCTGGTGTGTTTGATCTTTTCATCAGATCATAAAAGTTTTAAGTTGGCATTTGTGGGTAATAAGCAGAGATACATTGTATTCTTTTAGGAAAATAAGGATATACCAATGAATAATGGAATTCTTCACCGAGCAGATTTTACTTGTGTACGTACTCAAGTATCACAGTAAGTGTTCTATGTAAATGCGATCTAATTATGTTGCTAACCACTAAAAGACTTACACTGTAAATTCTGATGTTTAAACCATAAACACTTTTATTCATCAAATATTAAACACTTGGAGATTATAGCATTACACATGATTTAAACACTGGTGTATAGTACTTAAATATAATGTTAAGTACATCATTGGGTAAAACAGGCTGGTTACTCTGGCTGTAAAACATCGGCTGGTTTATTGTCTGCCCACGTCTGCCTGCACACTGAGAGAACACGTGATAAGAGCATGACGTAATGACGTTGACGTCGTGTTACACTTATAGGTGCGACATTACATCTCTCCTTTCTTTGAATTAGAACTTTCCTGACTACACATCAATAGGAGACTACCTTAAATGCCTGGAAATCAGTGTGGACAACATCTATGAACATAACATCATTTGAATACATTGAACTTGAAAATATCTCAACAGTCTGAATAAAATGATCATTTTGAGTCAAACCCGGAACTGAAACGTTCTCAACACTCATGGAAAACTGCCTTAATGTCTTTGGAGTACATTCAAATAATTATGAAATCTGATAAGAGTCAATATTATCCTTGACTGAGGAAATCCAATGAAATAGAAATAAAATATTTGTGGTGCAAATGTAACGTAACATAATGCCTCTGAGATTATGTTCGACGTTTTGTTGAATTATAAAGTGTCAATTGACAGAAAGAAGACTTAGAATTTTTAACACAGTGTTTTTAAGAAGGACACAGTTTGGTGGCTCTCACAGCACAAAATCCTGCAAACGGACTGGAAGTTTCTTCTCTCGTCCGGATTTCCATGTTACACTTGACGCCGGTTTCAGACTGGACCGAAGGCTTGGATGGTTGTTATTAACAGTTGAATTTCTGTTGGATTCTCTATTAGGTACATCATGTAGTTTACATAGGCCTCTGAAACATTGTCTGACGTGGGGACAATGCAGGGGCGTCTACTAACGAAGTCAGCAGCGTTGTTGTCGTCTCTTCCCGGGCGATATACTAAACTGCAGTCATATGGCATCAGACGAGGACCCAAGCGTTCCAATCTAGCTGAGGTCGGTTTCTAGCTAGTGAAAATCCATATTAGCGGTTTATGGTCGGTATTAATAGTGAAGGTGGAACCAAACAAAGGCAGATGAAAGTCTACTTTACCCTTCCAGCAAAGAATGGTGATTAGGCCTTCAGGGCTAGCATCTACGAGTAGCTCAGTCTGTACATTAGGATCAAAGTAACCCATAACTTTAGCACTTGTGAGGGCTCGATTGAGATTGTGGAGAGCCTTCTGTTCTTTGGGACCCCAAGACCAGTCAGTGTCCTGGCGAGTCAAACGACGGAGAGGGTCTGTTATGTGGCATAGTTCGGAATAAATCTAGACACGTACTGGACCACGACGGAGAGGGTCTGTTATGTGGCATAGTTCGGAATAAATCTAGACACGTACTGGACCGTGCCGAGCAGAGATTTGACATCACTAGCATTCTGTGGCGGTACAAGCTTGGTGATAGCTTCAATTTTCCGAGGGTCTGTGGAAACACCATTGGCGTTAAATACATGACCATAGAAGCTGATTTCAGTCGGTGAGAAAACACACTTGTCAGGGTTGAGCTTAACACCGCTGTCTTGGACCTTGTTAAGTGCTGCACGGAGGTTACTGTTGTGCACACAATCGTTCTTGCCATGGACAATAATGTCATCTGACAAGTTCAGAGACCCAGGGTCATGTAGTAATTCGGAGATTGCATTCTGAAAAATCTCCGAGGATGCATTAAGACCAAATAGCAAACGTCTGTAGAAGAGTTTAAGTCAACAATTAAATCATCAATTGTCGGCATTGGATGTTTCTCGCGTGTAATTGCCGTACTTGCCTCTCGCATATCTACGCAAATTCGCACACCTCAGGAGTTTTTAGGTACTACTACGACGAGGCTTACCCAGGGCGTCGGTACACTAACTCTCTCTACAATGTCCAAAGACTCGAGACGTTCAAGCTCGGCTTCGACAACTTTACGCACGTGAACGGTATACTCGTTTGGGCTGTTGCTTGGGTTGAACGCTCTGGTCAATGCGTAAATGAGCATGTTTCCCCTTAATCCTGTTAAAATCACCGGTAACTCGTTATTTGAACCATATAGAAACAATCGCGTCTTTGATGATTCAAGGCTGAGGTTATGAGTGTTCCTTTGTAGTTTATCGTATAATCAAGTATACTGACGGATGAACCGGAATCGATCATCACGGGGCCTGAGTTAACATTGGTAAGTATTTCACGTATGGGTAAACTACCACGATCACAGATTTTACCAATCACAGTTGAGTTGGAGCTAACTTCGTATACATACTCACTGTCATCATAAGGGCTAGATAGGGATTCGACTTGTTAGTTTCTCACCTGCTGTTTCTGTTGTTTTCTAAGGCGTGATCGACAAACAGACAAAAAAGATTATGCCTTCCACAGCAGTAAGTCTTTCCTATTGCGGGACAGGACTTGGCATGAGAAAGGCTGTAACCGCAGTAACGACATAGTGAGATTCACCTTCAACTACTAGTTGACAGTCCTGATTCCAGATTGTGAACGATTACGATTTGTAGACTTTCCACGGGCGTGACGGCGACCGCATGACGATTTGAACTATCATCATTTGACGAATAGTGGACAGCATTGACAGGATTTGTAGAGGTGTCAGTGGCTCCTTCCAGCTGCACGGCTTGTAGCTCACGGAGTTCAAGGGCGCGGCAAGCGTCCAGAAGTTCTCTCAGGGCCAGATTTCCACGCAGGGCGCGACGTCTTAGTCGATGTGGAGTACACGAAAGGACAATTTGCGACGTAATCTCCTCGCCGACATCAGTGAAATCGCAGCTTTTTGATAGCTGTCTCAAACGACTGAGGTAAGTGTCAATGGATTCTGTGTCACCCTGTTTCGCTTGGAGAAAATTATAGATTTCCTAGGCAGTGTTCACATGAGGGGTGAAGTACAGATTTAATTTCTCTGTCGCTGTGTTATAATCATCTGTCTCACCAGTGTCTGTCAGGGTGTCGAATATCTCAGCTACATCCGGGCCAGCGTAGTGTAGAAGTAATACACGCTTGCGTGACAGATATATGTCCAAGGCTACCATCAACCGTTCAAAACGTGAGATCCATTTGGCCCAGCGAGGATCTATGTTCCGTATGGACGTCAGATCTTGGGAAAGTTGGCAGACTCGTAGCCATTGTCATTTCTGTTTCATTAAAGTTCATTGATTAGCACTGCTACTCACATTTGAATTCACTGGAGACTGTGACAGGTTTGGCAAAAACTCAGCAGGCGATAGACTATCAGGCAGGTTACGGCATCATGCAGTGCTCAGTTGTCGTTATGACGACAGACTGTTCAACCTCCGCCTCTCGATCATCGAACGGGAGTAGTGGAAAAACACTCACAAAGTATACGTCTTGTGGGATGTGTTTATCCTCGTCGCCATAATATAATGTTTAACATATCACTGAGTCAAATAGGCTGGTTATTTTGGTTGTAAAACATGGTTTATTGTCTTCTCACGTCTGCCTACACACTTTGAGAGCACGTGCTCAGAGCATGACGTAATGACGGTGACGTCCTGTTACAGTTATAGGTTCGACATTACATGAAATATGTGTATATTTATCAAACACGCTTGTTTGAAGTTTAATCAGCCCTTAAACGCGTTGGCCGTTGATTATTTTACCATGTAAGCAATAGAAGCTCGTTGTTCGATGACACAGTGAACGTGCTTTTCAGGGTCTGCACCCGGCGCCATTTTTTGTGCACAGCCAGTTTGAGAAAATTCGGCAAAATTTTTTGCTTCAGGATGGGCGAAACCAGATGAGATTTGTGGAAGTATCCTTCTGCTTGTTTTACAACGTAAAATGTAACGTATGACATGGTTTTTATCGATAATTACTTGTAAGAACAGTGAAATGTGAAAACCCACAGTGGATGAGACCATTTTTTTTAATACAAAGCTAGAGATGTGTATAAAATAATATTGCTTATTACGAAACCTGCCCAAATAATAGAATATGGGTAGAGAAATACCTACATGGTGTTAACAATATAAAAGCAGATGAATAAGAAGATTTAGTATTTTATTCACTTGATTGGTGTTTTACGCCGTACTCAAGAATGTTTCACTCACACGACGGCGGCCAACATTATGGTGAGATGAAACCGGGCAGAGCACGGGGAAACCCACGACCATCCGCATGACCGCAGGGGGAAGCCAGTATGGTGAAGAGGTCGGTTCGCTAGGGTTACTTCCGTGGACTGGGCAGGTAGACCTAATGCTCAGGTCAGGCACTGTGGCATTCGGTCTGGGGGGACAACTTTCAGACTCGATGAAATTAACTCTCTCGATGTGAACAAAGGCCGAGTTTTTGTCTGGAGAAATGGGATATCCATGGCTCACCCCCGTCAAGTTGTTTGGTGATCTTTCATCCAGAATGCTGGATTGGAACTCTTTTATGATGGAGGTAAATTGGCCGGGTATAGGTAACATCCTGGATCTGGCAAAAAGTGTCCAAAAACAGTCGGCAGAAACAGAAGAACTAAACATTTTGTTGGCTGAAATTAAGACATTGTCGTGCTATTAAAATAACATTTACTTTAAATTTCACCTGTGTATGGCCTGAATACGAAATATTCATCATACAATTGATGTCGGTTATGTTGTAAAAAAAAATTAATTTGAAATTACATTTGGTAAGGGCGCAATGACTGCCAACATGTAAAAGGAGCTTCAAAAGTCAATTTTCTTTCCTCAGCGGGGAAAAAGCATAATAATTTAAGTAAAATATGTGGTAAGACTATTTTCAGAGCACTTAGGTGAAATGATGGCTTGAACTTTGATTAGGAAAACAGATTAAGATAATAAAAGGTACTCCGCATTGGGTGGGTTAACAAAATCGAGAACTTACTCCTGGTAAACTAGAAAAGGGATTCGGAACAAATATATTTTAGAGGTGGGCGTTCTAGAATTGGGCCTCTTATATAACAACGGAAATAAGTGAAATATTCTTGAGTACGGCCTAACACACCAATAAATAAATAAAGAAACAAACAAACGAATAAATCAATCAATCATTCAACAAACAAACAAACAAATAAATAAATAAAGAAATCACGAGGCCACAAGAAGACGACAATGCGGCAAGAGATCCGCCTCTAGAAACACTTGGACGGAAATGACCAGATTTTGTCAGAATTGTCGGCATATCCTTACCGTTTATTGTGAATTTTGCTCCATGGCTATATTTTCGAAGTACGAGAATACCAGATTTTATGTCTTATTAAGAAATGCTAAACACTGAATAACCCAATCTGGTGTCCATAACTCTGAGCACCAAAATTAAATTAAAAAAAAAGTAAAGAAAGCACTCTTATCAGTATTTTGAGCCTGATGTCAGTTCTTTGATGATTAGTCTTTCCTCTTGTCGACGGTGACATTGCACATTGCAATGATAACAAAGATGTGTTATCTTTTATACGGATGTCCTAACGTCATTACATGATGCATGTGACAAAGTCTTGCATTTCTGCTTTTTTCAGGAAATATCAAATGATATAATATTTGCCAAAACAAGGAACATTTGGGACATTTTTAGGTTGGAATTTGGTTACATAACAAAAAAACGCGCGAGTAAGTTCTTTCCTTTACCTGTATTTATTTATTTTTAAGTTTTGCGGAAAATAAAATTACTATAGGATTTGTTAGTCACTAAAGACGATATAGTAAGGTAGAGTTGTAAGATGTTTCAAACAGAGAACACGTGAAAACAGCTAGAGAAAAGTGTATAGCAAGGTCACAGGTGAGCTCATAGGACACGGAGGAGTGCAGACGTGGTATCGAGAACCAGCCCATTGTGAGGTTACCTCTACACTATCTCTGCTAATTCCTAACCATGTATATATGTCTTGTATATATTCGAGCTTGTATATATTATAACACATAAGTTTGTAGACACTCCCCCTACTTCCAGATACTATTTAACCGGGATTATTTATCGGAGTGGAGGCCAAAAGTGGCCGGTATTTGGCCATATTCTCCCACCCCCTCTCCCACGCTGTGTAATTAAGTGTGTGTGTCTCGTGTTTGAGTGCATGTCCTCAAACGTGTAGAAGGATACATAGCACCACAAGACTGATAGCGGGTTGTGGGACTCTCAAAACAAATATTTGTATGTATATATATTAAATACCGTTAGGAAATCTTCACTTAGAATAGGGCTATAGTCTGCTATACCTTATGTATAGCAGTAGGGTTGTACTTATAGAGAAGCCTGTACTTGCACAGTTACTCTGCCATACTAACAGAGCTCCTATCGTTTTGTCACTAGCCCGGAGTAGCACCCGGGTGACCCCCTTTGTTCTCTTGTAACAGTCATTACGTAATAACCCCTCTTGTCCGTGCCCACCTATACTTCTGTATTTACCCACGCTAAAGCTGCCAGCGTGGACGACCCCGAAGGGGGTGAGGAAACCTCAATGGAATTTGTACAGACCCGCTCTGCAACTAAACGCAGTCGTGATCTATCTGCTGAACGTACCAACTCAGATGGAAAAAGATAAGACAGTCGAGTAAAAAAAATAACCAAAACAACCACAATGTCATAATCACCTCCGTGGGAGGCTTGGAATAATATAAAGTTTGGTCAAGCTATACAACAAGCTATAGGTAAGGTCAAGGAAGTCAAGAAGTGTGGTAGAAAAGATCTACTGATTGTATGCTCAGGTCCTGCACAAACTAAAAAAGCCTTAAGCTTAGCGACACTTATGGGAAGGGATGTACAATGCCGACTGCAGTCATCGGCCATGTCTGTTCTGGGAGTTATATACCGGGTGTGTGAAGAGTTGACAGAAGATGACGTTCTAGATGCCCTAAAAAAGAGTAGGTGCGTAGAAGTTGAAAGAATGTATAAAGGAAAGGGAAAAATTAAAACATCGTGCATGTTATTATCCTTCGACCTGGAGGAGCTGCCCACGGAAGTTACGTTGGGTTACGAAATTTTCCCAGTCAAACCATACATACCGCCTCTCCTTCGTTGTTTTAAGTGTCAGGCCTACGGACATATCTCTACTTCTTGTAGGGGAAAGCGAAGATGCCCGAGGTGTTCGGGCGACCATGACTTTGAGCACGGTGACAATTTAGATAGGCCGTTATGTGTCAACTGTGACTGTCCTGGTCACTCGTTAGCATGCCTCAGGTGTCCATACAGGAAACAAATAGGCAGAGCCCAATACATCCGGGTGACTCTAAAGATCTCGTTCTCTGAAGCTCTAACAAATGTGCAGTTTGAAGACAGGCAACCGTGTCCCGAGAGTCCAGAAAAAGCGCTGTTAGAAGGCCCCACCTCCAGCACAGCAAACTACAATAGAGCCTATAACTGAGTTTAAACGTGTCAAACCCGTCATGAAGTCTACTTCAACCCAAACTGAATCCACCTCCTCCACACAGACAGAAGATCTGTCTGTTAATATGGCCACTTGTATCATTGCCTTATTTGCTGAAATTATGCTGAAAGTCTTTGACCTGAGTGACAACAAGACCTTCGTTTCATAAATACTCTGCATCACCCAGGCACGTTTGGGGCCTGAACTAGTCATTTTTTCCAGTCTAGCCCCTATGTTGAACAATTTAGAGGAAAGTATCCCTACATAATGTATATTTTCACCAACATGAATCTTGTTTATGTCTTGTTTTCTTTCTTAACAATGGCTTTTCACCTACTTCACTATAACGTACGAGGCATTGGTACACACGGGCAAGAACTTAAATTCTACATTTCTAATATAAATCCTACACCACATGTCATATGTGTACAAGGAATCTTAAAACCACACCTCAGTTTTACCTATTCCGGTTACTCTATTAGTAGAATCGACAGGCATATAAGGGACAAGCGAGGCGTTGCCATATTACTTAAACATGGACACACATACTCTGAGACCAAAATTCCTCAACTTAAGAGTATCGAGGCCCAGTGTTTTAATATATCTAGATCTTCTGGCCCTGCTGTCAGTATCGTAAACATCTACAACCCTTCGAAACATGTCGAACGGGACGAACTTAACATAATTATGTCTGTAGTTAGCTCATCGTTTATTCTATGCGGTGACTTTAATACCCACAGTCCGATTTGGGGATCTTCTACCACTAACTGTAATGGGAAAATCATCGCCGATTTTATCGACGACTACAACATTTGTATACTTAACAACGGGACGGACACTCGGATAGACCCCCACTCAGGCATTGTATCCCACCTTTATCTTACACTTCGCTCATCAGACATAAGCTTATCGAACGACTGGTCAGTCGATATGACGTCTCCCTGTGGCAGCGACCACCTATCTATTTTAGTCTCATGTCAGTTTACTCCCCACGTTAATGAAGTTGGTCAACCTTCTAGGTGGAGCACCAAACGTGCAAACTGGTCTGTTTACCAGAAAGAATGTATAAAACCCTTCTCCGACGTACCCATTCATAAAGATGTAAATATATATTATAACAATATTGTGAGTGCAATTAATACAGCAGCCGATAAGGCTATCACCAAGAGAGTATGAGGAACGTTCCTAAAAATGCCCGTTCCTTGGTGGAATGAAGATTGCTCAAGAGCAATCAAGGAACGAAAGCGTGTTAAAAACCGTGCACGTAGAACAAGGCTTTACGGAGACATCATCTTATACAAGCGTGCAAAGGCCGAAGCGCAGCGTACAATCAAGCGCAGCCAAAAAGAACACTGGCGTCAATTTTGTTCTAATTTGAAAGACAACACGCCTCTGAAGTCAGTATGGGCCCAGATCAAACCCATAACTGGAAAAAGTAGGTTAGTCTCTACTCCAACTATTGTTGAAAATGACGTCAGTTATGTCACTAATGCTGATAAAAGCAAAGTATTAGCTGATAGTTTTTGATTTGTCTCTAGCTCCTGCAACTGCCCACCAGACTTCATTCCTCACAAAGAAGACATTGAAGAATTGCACCTCTTCACTAATATTATGCCCGAGGATACGCCAATTAATGATGATTTCTGTCTCCTAGAATTAAAGCAGACCATTTCAACATCTTCGGAATCTTCCCCAGGAGAGGACGCCATTACGTATTCAATGTTACGTAATCTACCGGAGCAATGTATCGTACTTCTGCTTGTCTTATACAATACCATATGGGCTAATATGAAACTTCCTTTTCAGTGGAAACAGCCTATTGTAGTCCCTATACCCAAGCCTGGTAAAGACCCCTCTGTTCCCTCGTCATACAGACCTATTGCCCTCACTACTACTCTGTGCAAAGTGATGGAGAAGATGATCAATTGCCGACTGATGTGGTATTTGAATAAACTTAACATTTTTAGCCCTGTCCAGAGCGGTTTTAGAAACAGGCGATGCACTGCTGATCACGTCATTACCCTGGAGAACAATATTCGAAACTCCTTGTGTAATAAAGAATATCTATTCGCATTATTTTTAGACATAGAGAAGGCGTATGACATGGTGTGGAGTACGGGAGTATTAATTAAAATGGAAGGCATGGGTATTGCGGGAAGAATGTTAGGATGGGTTAGGGATTTTCTCAGTGACCGTCCCATCAAGGTCAGAGTTGGCCGGGACTACTCCAGACCAGTTCACGTTGAGAACGGAATGTCCCAGAGCAGTGTCTTGTCCCCAACTCTATTTAATATTGCTATCAATGACCTACCCGGTGTCCGGTCATCTAAACTTAAATGTACTCTATTTGCAGATGACAAAGCCATGTGGTGCATTTCGAGAAACCTCAAGTTGTGTACCAAATATATCCAGCAGGGTTTGGATGATATTGTCGAGTGGAGCCTAAAAATGGGGTTTAAGTTCTCGTCTGAAAAAACAGAAGCAGTTATATTTACCAGGAGAACCATAAGGGATGTTGAGATTACCTTTAATAATTTCCCAGTCACACTTTCCTCCTCTTTCAGATATCTCGGGGTAATACTTGACGCACGGCTTACTTGGTCTAAGCATATTGAATACACATTGACTAAATACAAGAAGGCCATCAATCTGATGAGGTGTGCCTCTGGGCTAGAATGGAGTGCTGACAGACACAGTCTGCTGTTACTGTCTCGTTCCCTCATCCGTTCAAGGCTAGATTACTGTTGCGAGGCCTACGACTCCGCCTGTGCCAGTCTTAAGTCAAGACTTGACGCCATTCAGTGTGCGGGGCTGCGAATCTGCACAGGGCCAATGCGAACGACGCCACTCAATGCCATGCAGGTGTTCTGCCAAGAATGGCCCCTGCACATCCGCAGACGACTGCGCACTGTGGGGTTCTCTTTTAGACCTAGCGCTGATAGGAACAACTCTGCCTCTTCTATCCTCGCACCTTCCTACTATGACGGCTTGTATGACAGTCGGCCTAACACAGCGTTGCCATTCAAGTAGAGATCCAGCCAAACAGCCACTCTTATTCAATCTGAGGATTTAAACATACAGTCTGTAGCAGACTTTCCACCATGGAACTTGGTTTCCCCACATATCTCTACTGACCTTTATTCTAAAACTAGCAAGTCTGATAAGCCCACTGTTTCCTTATTATGCGCTAGAGACCATATCCACTCCAACTGGTCAGAGTACGTGCAAGTTTATACTGACGCGTCTGAGCGTCCTAACACCAATGTGGTGGGAGCGTCATTTTGCGTGCCAGAAATTAAATACACCAAGTCACTGCAATTATCTGTGCCCTACATTTGTGATGGAACTTAGGCCTATACGGGCTGTTATTTTTATACACTCTCTCTCCTCAACAGGCTCTGCTGAATTTTGCGTGGAACAAGTCCTCTAAACTCATACATGAAATACTCTACCTATGCACCACACTTGACTACCATGGAGTCTCTATATCGTTTGATTGGGTGCCGGCTCATATCGGTATTCCTGATAATGAACAGACAATTGGCTAAACAAGCTCTTTTGTTGTCTGACATAACGCTCACTGTTCCTCTATCGCTAAAAGAAGCAATAAACTCAGGAAAGCGTAAGTTTATAGACATGTGGCAGAACGAATGGGATAACTCCGACAAAGGGAGATTTTTAAATGAACACAACTCACTATACATATCCCCGTCATACTATGTACGCAGAACTACGCCTCCTCGGTATTCGCCGCTTTAACGAAGTTACTGTACTGAGCCCTACGAAACATCAAAATAAGATATTCTAGGCTGTGGATAACTTCCTAACTCGATGTCATAGCTTCTAGACACCCCACCTTACATTATTTTTTTATTTTTTTTTTTGTTGGTAACTGACTAACATAACGTACCGAATACTAACAACCTCAAGCCTTGTCTGGCGTGCATCGCCCCAGTGGGACGAAAAACGCCAATACAAACTAATCCCCCCCCCCCCCGCCAGGTATAGCAAGGTCATGACCAAATTCCCTAGCCACCGACCTTCTGCAAATTTCTTGTTTCTTATTCCGTTTTTTCCACAATGGTTTAGTGTTTCATCAGTTCTGTACGATCCTGTTTCACCTTTCTTCCTTGTGCATTAGTACTTGATTGAAAACGCAGACACCAAGAGAAAGGCCGAGAGACTGGTATTAAATGACTAAATGTTAGTTTCCGCACTCTCCTCAAGTAAACCATAGGCCCATAGCACACTGTTTGGTGATCCTCGCGAAAAAAGTAAGAACTAATTAATATATATTCCTATACATTTTTCGTGTTTTCTTTACGCCCTTTTTGAGACTTTTCTTGTAAGATTTATGGCAGGAGGAAACCATGGGAGTAAAGGAATCGTTCTTTGGCGGAGGAAACCACGAATGTTTATGCGTGAGTAAACCGTTTATGCGTGAAGGAAACTTCGGTAGTCAATGGACCGTGTATTGGTGGAGGAAACCTAGGAAGTAAATGGGCAGTTTATGAGTGGAGTAAACCACAATCGTTAATGAATCGTTCATGAGTGGATGAAAGCTCGGAAGTCAAGGAACTGTTTATGAGCGGAGGTAACCTCGGAAGTAAATGGCCAATTTATTAACCACAAACGTTAATGAACCGTTCATTAGTGGGTGAAACTTTGGAAGTCAATGGGCAGTTTTTGAGTAGAGGAAATCATAAACGTCAAAGATCCGCTCATGGGTGGGGGAATCTCAGAAGCTAATGGACCGTTTAGAGCAGTAGAAACCACTCAAGTCAATGAACTCTAAAGGAAACCTCAGAAGTCAATGAAGCTTGTAATAGTGAAGAAAAAAACGGAAGTAAATAATTTATTTATTTATTTGTTTGTTGTTTTACGCCGTATTTCACTTATACGACGGCGGCCAGCATGATGTGAGGAGGAAACCCACGACCATAAACAGGTTGCTGACAAAACACCCCCGTACGGCCGGAGAAGAAACCAGCATGAGCTTTTTTTCACCTTCATTGCATTTATGGCTTTTTTCGCCCTCACGACGCACTTTGAGAACATTCCCAAATGCACTTTTGGCAATAACATCTATCACCTGAAGAGCATAAAACATGCAGTTGTCAATACAGACAGTTGTTTTTATTCATTTATTTATTTATCTATTTATTTATTTATTTGATTGGCGTTTTCCGCCGTGCTCAAGAATATTTCACTTATGCGACTGCGTTCAGCATTATGGTGGCGACGACTGCAGGCCTTACCACGTACGACCAGAGAGGAAGCCAGTATTGAATTCACAGCGACCGCATTGGTGGGAGGCTTCTGGGTTATTGCGCTGCCCTAGTGCGCTAACCGACTGACTGTCACATCGATCGATGATAACACGATAGCATGCGTTTATGTATTTGATTGTTGTTAAACACCACAAGCGATGTGTGGTACGGTTGGAGAACAACTGTGTAAACCCCAGATCTTGAGCAAGTTACTAGCGAACATTTCTACGCTTGACATTCTGACGTGCACGCTATATTATTGTGATATAAAAGACTACAGCATAAAGACTGAGGCTAGAGCAGCGACGACAGTTTGATAGCTGGCAAATTGTCACACCTTACCGGTGAAATCCGAATCTTTGCCAATTTACCTCAGTTAGGGTTTTATTGGAAAACAAGTGGCCTTCAACGTTAAGCTGCTCAAACAGCCGCACGGGTATCGTCGATCAAGGCCGAAAGAACAATGAGAAAGTGAGAATCCACAAATCCAGAAAACCCCAGTCCAAGGCGGATTTTAAACCGCCTTTATTTTTTAAAAGATATTGATTGCAAGATATATTTAATGTTCATTCGAAATTTGAACTGATTTTTGTTCTTGTTTGTGTGTCTTATTTAACCTGATTTTTCCTTTTCGTTGTGATTATAGATTCCTATTTTTAGAATATATATGTCAGGTCCAAAGCCATAACTGATCTCTGATTGCTACGTACTGGGCACTATATTGTTGCTATGTTCTATATGGCTTAAATATGTATAACCTCAGTCAGTCATTCCGAAATACAGGATGTATATCATAGTCAATCTTTTCACGTTCCAAGTATGGCGCGTGGGTGAATAAACACAGACGTGTGTGTAGTTTTGTAAATAAGGGAATCCCCGAAATTTTTTTTAGGTCACAAAGACACACAGTGCCCTTGGTAATGTGAAATGTTTGCCACCGGAAAACTTTACAGGTAGGTTACATTATCCTTTCACTGTACACGGAAGTAGAATATCTTTATGTCCGAATAATTCTAAAAAATGTAGTCTGTGTGGCGTATGGAGGATAAATGAGATATCAAATGAAATACCATAAAAAGAAGTAATTGTAGTATAGTTGACCATACACGCCTTTTTTCGAAATGAAATACTCGGCTCTTAGAACCGTCAGACATTTTAGCGAGGAGGCCATGGAAAACCAGACGAAAAAGTTAATTTTTGTTTTTGTTGTTGTAAACTTGATTGTCATCGATTAAGTGAAACAGTCAGGTGCTGAACAGATAGATATGTCCACGATTTTGGTATGCGTACTTAAGCAAATATATGAGACTCGGTTTTTAGCTGTAGTTCATAACAATACAACCCATACATAGGGTTCTTTCAATACTTCTTCCTGATGCAACAGGCTGAAATATATTTGTCCACTCGGTGAAATTATTTTAGGGTGGAGGTGACATTAAGTCCCATGTGGTGACTATAAAGATATCGTTCTGTATTTTGTTTGTTTCATCTATTTGTCTGATCGGTGCTTTCCGTCGTACTCAGGAATATTTCGTGTATACGACGGCGTGCAGCATTATGGTGGAAGGAGACAGGGCAGAGACCTGACAGACCTTCCCACGTACAGTGACCACATTGAGGAAAGGCTCCTGGGTCATTACACTGCGCTCTCCACCTGCGCTATCCAGACCCCTTGTTTCATCTTTCTTAGCGCCAACATCGTTTCGATTAAATCAGTATGTGGATGGTATATGTATCCAAACAAGCTCACTGGCCCACTGTTTGAGATCTTTAACCATTTTTAACATGGTTTTTCGAGATGCTTAGTAGTTGACAGAAGACTACTTAGCCAGCAATGTAACCTGTGCAATCAACGCCTTAACCTGTACTGATTTTCTGAGGTCTCCGAGGCCAAGAAAGTGCGAGCACCAGCGCGGCGTTATGACCCCGAGCCTCTGACCAGTGCGGTCGCTGTGACTTAAAGTGCTGGCTTCCTCTCCGGCCAAAGTGGGAAACTTAGGTGCGAATGGTCGTGGGCTTAGTCCGGGCTACTGATTTCATTTATAGTTATCCTTATTTATTTATTTTTTTTTGTGCTATCTACACTGTTTAAAACTTCCAGTCACATTACGGGTAAAAGACCAGGCGCCAATCATATGTTTTCACCGTAAAATAACGGTTACAATATGACACCCCTACGACTGCATGTGGTCAGAAATAAGCTCTCCTTTCATCATGCCGGATCTCAGAGAGGGGCGAGAAGAACAACGAAGTCAAGAGGTACTCAGTTCCATGGCCAGCTGTAGCATTTGTTGAGGCTGGTCTAAGCCAAGAGACAAAGACACCAACACTGTGTTTCAACTGTACCAATGATTTTACCCATTCAGTGAAGAAAGTTATTTTCTTGAGTTAGATAGTGACCCATCTACGACATTTTCCTTTTTGTTAGTTTGCAACTTTTTACTCGATTTCCTCCTGGGTGAAAAAAGTTTTCACCTAGGTGGAAACTCCCGTGATACATGATGCCTCGTTTTGCTTCAAAGATGGTGAAAAAGAGTGTTCAGGTGTGTCTTAAACAGCAGATCCCTAACATTTTCTTTTTACTCCTGTTGACATTCTTTAGTTATCATTCATTTTCACTGGGGCGAGAACGAGATTTATTGTATCACGTGATTTTCCACCTGTGTTGAAAACCCAAGAAAAAGTTACAAAACATAGGGGAAATGGAAAATCTCGTATATAGGCCACGGTAGCTTCCACATTCTGCGTTCCTAGCCGCAAAGAGAGAAGTAGGCTGTCTGCAATCATCCGTACCTCTATAGGGGTTGATCTCTTACCCGATACCTTCAACGCAATAAAAATTACATGCTTACATCTCTATGAATAGTATATCAACAAGCTTTGCCACGTGCAATAAGTAAGTAGCCCACTTCTACAGTTTTTAGAAAGATGATTTTATTGAATGGTTGTTTTAACTAAGGGAAAATTAAATTGAAAAAATTAAAATGATCATTAAAATGAAAGTGAATATCGAGCAATTTCTCGAGTCGTCTCCCCTGGGTCGTAACAACCGTGGTATCATCGTGTGAATTCCGTGAACCGTATACACACCACGTGTGCCTCGTTTACGGTCATGAAAATGCTGATCCATCCATAAAGTAATCTGGATTGGTTAAAAGAAATAAGACTTGCTTTTGATTGGTGAATGAACTACATCTTTTGATTGGCTCTGGTATTATACTGCATGATATTTTTTTCACTGTGAGGAATTTTAACGGTTTTGTTTATGAACATGGGATTTGTTATTAGCGCTATATGTATTATATTGTCGGTCACACAGGCCGTCTTCATGTCATATCCAGCTTATCTCTGCACGGCAAAATAGACCTATTGATTTCCCAGAACGGTATTGACTCATGTACAGAGAGTGGTTGAATCATATGTACTTATGGGAAAAAGTAAATTTCTCCGTCTATTATAAAAGTGCTGGCGTAGGTTTGAGCTGTGCGGAAGCGTTTTCCAACTCAAAGGTAATGAAATCAGAGTTGCTGTTCGACTGTGTGTGTGGGGGGGGGAGCGAGGAAGTGGGCGAGGAAGGGTGTGTGTGTGTGTGACCTGTACCTGTTGTACTAAGTATACAACTGTGTATGTAGAAGTTATAGAAATGTTATATAGCAGTTGTAGAAGTGTTATAGCTGTCTGAGTCAGCTAAGACTCTGTTCCGAGAATTGTATTGGATTAGACGTTTGATCACAGTTGTTTGGCTGGCTTAGTTGATTGATAAGCTATTTGACAGATTGGTTGGCCGATAAACCATTTAGCAGCTTGGTAGATTGATAAGCTATTTAACAGCCTGATTGATTGATAAGCTATTTGACATCTTCATTGATTGATAAGCTATTGGCAATTTGGTTGGATAGTTGTTTTATTCTCTGACTGACAGGCTGATTTGATGGCTGGGTTGTTTACTATTTGCCGTGTTAAAATTATTATTAAACGTAGTACATCTGTAGCTCGTCCAGAGTTTACCCCACGTTCGTTTAAGGCTTAAGAATAATTTTGGTGTCCTTTTTCTGGTAAGATTTCGGGATGAAAGTGGCGTGATCATGATTCGAGCTCTACATGTGGCTCACAATCCTCCCTGGTCAGAGCGTTCTATGCCCCAGCAATGATTCTTTGATTGTTGTTAACGGATGTACGGAAGAAATTGTCATTTTTAGAAAGGCGGCCATTTTTACGGAAGTAGGACAACCCCAGTGTTCGGGGTGATCCAGCAACATTTTCCACATTTGATGAGCAGATTTTCACGCCATGTTGGTCTCACTGGAGCTGCAATAAAGGTTAGACTGCGCAGAAATCTACAAATTCTCATGGAGTTAAGATGAAATAATTCTTCTGAGATAATTATTCTAACATTTATTTATTTATTTAACTGATTGGTGTTTTACGCCGTATACTCAAAAATATTTCAATTAAAGAACGGCGGTCAGCATTATGGTGGGAGGAAACCGGACTGTGCCCGAAGGAAACCCACGACCATCCGCAGGTTGCTGGCGGACCTTCCCGTGTACGAGAGGAGGGGAAACCACCATGGCCGGGACTTGAACTCACAATGACCGCATTGGAGGGAGGCTTCTGAGTCATTACGCTGCTCTAGCGAGCTAACCAACTGAACAAGACGAGACGAGATTGCTGAATCAGTGACAGATGTAAACCTAAGACAAAAATTGAGACAGTTAAAACACATTTTCCACGTTAACTCCGCTGTAGTAAAACAAATAAAATCAATACAAAGAATATGAAATATTGTGACAAAATAATACATATGAAATAAATATGCTTCCCAAGTATTGCGTATTACAATAACAATATGCGTCATTTTTTATTCTTGTGATGAAATATAAAAAGAATAGTAAGCCTCAAAATCTAACAGAAAATATGACATAATCATCAAAATGTTTGCGAATAAACCTGAATATTATTAAGGATTAGGAAACGTTCAACAGCTTAACAAGGATCTCCAGTCATATTTATTGCTCTTTATGCTGAGCTCGAATGGACAGCCAATGACTTCTTATCCTGCTTACAAGTCATAAATGCTTCAATTTTCTTGATTTAATTTAACGTTTTGTTTATAAAGGCTTTTCGCGAATACGAGTTATCTTCGACAAGAGAACACAATGCAGCACAATGCACATCATGTTTTGCTCACAAATGTTTCGTCCAAATTGTTCTGCCTCTGTGCTTCTTTCTCTCACATAGGTGAGAGAAATAAAGTATTTAACAAAATTTTCTGTTTCACAAAACAAATTATACAAAAAATTATATAAAAATTATTAGGCTTGTATTTGTTTTAGACCTTTGTTGGTATTGGAAGCATATCGCGAGTGTACAAACACTGGGTGTATTATCTAGACCCCATCACTCCAAATAGGAATATTTTCCACCATATCGATAATCGCTTTGAAGAGCAAGCTCCGTTGATTCTTTCACGTTTCAATTAAATTATCCGCTTGTGCGATTTTGAAGTCATTGGGAGGAATGGTACAGCTGAAATTTATGATTTGGTGGGACGCTTCGGCGAAATCTTTGGCCAATGCCCTAAGATTATCACTACAGGTAAAGTCAATAGTAATTCTAGGATGGCGTATATCCTGGTCTGTTTTTCTTGGCCGCACCTGACTGGTGATAATTCTCTTCCGCTCGGGAAGGCTATCTTTCTTGGTACTTGGCTATTGGTATTTCCCCTTTTCGTGCTGCTTTTGGGGATATTTCCTGTCATCGCTACTCCTTTCTTTGACTCTCTCCACTTCAAATAAACAATCCTACCATTTTCATCTCATCCTCTCTAGGGCCTCCCTGTGTAACTTCATCCTGTCTAGGGACTCCCTATGTCATCCATTTGTCCCTAGGGACTGCCTCTGTCACCTTATTCTCTTTTGAGTCTTCCTGTGTCACCTCCCCCTCTCTACAGACTCCCTCTGTCACCCCATTCTCTCTAGGGACTTCCGCATCCTTTCTACAGACTCCCTCTGTCTCCTCATCCCTTCTAGTGGCTCCTTCTATCACCCTATCTGTCATCTGTCATCTCATCTTCTCTAGCCCCCCCCCCCCCCTCTGTTACCTCGTCTTCTTCAGGTGCTCTGTTATTTCATCCGTTTTACGGTCTTCCTCTGTAACCTTGACCTCTTTAGCATTGTTTCTTGTTATCTCCCCTTATGGTGGATGTCCCTTTCTTATTTTAGCTCTCGAAGGATTTCTGGTCATCACACTACCTGGAGGATTTTCTCCGCTGTCTGGTGGCACTCGTTTTTCAAGCCCATTTGTTTCAGTTCTGACTTTTGGCACCCGTCTATTGGACAAGATTCAAACGGTGAAAAGCTGATTTGATTCTTTTCTCACTCAAACTCTGCGTGTTAAGCACTCACCAGCATCTGTAGGAACAAGTGATCAAGAGCGACGACAGGTTTCATGTTGCTTGTAAAACATGTAAAATAAAAGATTTACAAGTAAAGTGCGTACAAACAGATCTATAAAATCACATGTAGGAAGGAAATATTCCTACTGTGTGTAAATACTGTGTAATTTTGTGAATCCTCCCACAGTCAAAGTTAAATAATAAACCACGATTTATTTTACTAGTACAGCTTGAAAGAATCCTCAGGAGGTTGGAGTAACTGTCTTGCAAGACCGAGGCTTGTTTATTGCCAAACTGTATGCCTGTCTGTCTGTCAGAGAATTTACGGAAAAAATTTACGGGATTTGAATGAAACTTTGTGAGCATGTGAGGCAAAACCAATCCATTAAGTAAAGAATCGGCATCCGGACCCAGGAACTAATTAAACCTCTGAGAGATAGGGAAAAAATGAAGAGTTTCGTCCCTTCGTATGTACTGGGGAAATTCCTACAAATAGGTGTGGCGGAGGTTTGTGCTTCCGCAGCGCCTTCTAGTTTAAAATACCACCAGCTACGTTACAATACATACCAGTTGTTACCAGTTAAAAGATTCCCTATGCAAGGCTCAACATGACATCATCATTTCATTAGAGGAGGTTAAAGGTGGAGAAAACATAAAAATGACACAGTTCGAAAAGCTGTAACGGTGGTCTTCAATATTTTTTTCGATTTTTTTTATGCAGAAAGACCCCGTTGAAACTGATTTTTGTATGGTGGGTATTTGGGACCACATTCTGGTATATATATTCTGTTCAATATGTTTGCACTACAATTTATCCGTTTAAGCTAACAAATGTGTGAACCTGGATTTGGATCATATTTATGTTTTTAATATTTTCATAAATATTATCATAATTCACGTTAAATGCATATGCTTGGACATAAACAAAACATTTACAGTCAAATACATTTAATAGACATGCATCAAATCCTTGTATAGAACATTATTATGCAACCACGATAAAAACCAAAAATTACTCCCAAATACCCACCATGCATGTACAAAATATTTTCAGATACCCTTTTCTCCTGGAAAAAAAAATCCAAAAATATATTAAAGTTTTGAGGCTCTTTCATTCTATTTTGGCATTATTTTATGCTCTATTCTCCATCGGTTCGACTAAATATAGAGTATTTTAGTTTAGTATTAAAGCCGGATGAGGACATCTCGGGCCTCGCTTCGAGGGCTGAGACTCGCGACACGAAGACAGTGCAAATCGAGCGCGACTGGTGTACCGTTCACGCGCCGGGGTTCTCGACCGGCGAGACTCGGCACGAGATCTCCCTATCCGCTTTCCATAGTTTAGCACTAATCATATAACGCACTATTTTGATGCTACGCAGATTTTTATATCGTGTTTTTACATGTTGTTGTTTGTTATCTTCTCTGTAATTGGAAAGCGCACTGTGTTCGTACATACATCGACTTCGATGTCAAAACATTTTTCAATATCATGATCCGTAAAAGAGAACCTTAATTCAGCATTCGGCCTTACTATATAACCCCAGACTAATACATACATTTTACCCGTTTCGTATAAACCTTAAGAGTTTCTAGAAGCGTAAGAAAGCTATAAAGGAAATTCTAAAAAAGTGATCAGTTGAAAAGGCGAAGAAAGAAATATAAATCTCTTCATTGCTTATTCGACTTTTACTGTTAAAAGAAAACTAGACCAAATGTACATACATCCATTAACCAGGCCCATCCCACATAAAGTCTTCAACGCATAACCTTACATTTTTGTGACGTTGTTTAATCGAGATATTGCGGCTGAAAGTATTAAACACAAATGCACAAATTGAAAAAACCGAAAGCGCCTCAATATTATCAATTTTAATCAGTCAGATCCGAGTTTGCCACACTCCACAATTATTGCTTCCGGGTCAGGAAGTCGAAGATAATGTAGTTCGCTAGTAGTTTTAGATATTTTCTTCTGCTCCTCTTTTCTGTCCTTTATGTTGGGTGGTATCATTTTGTATGACAGTCTTCAAAGTTTCATTCCAGGCACATATTTGTGTGTTTTTCAAGAACCGAAGGTGGATGCACAAGAAGCAAAAGTAGCGATAAATCAGGGTTCACTGACTTCTGACTGGGTGGACGTGTTTAACGCCTGTTAGCTCTTTGTCCATTTTGTGAAAATTTCATTGGTCAGCCTCTATCAGGAATTGACTGGAGTTTTCTTGACTGGGGACTAGGGCTATCAGTCCCGGAGCTTCCAGATTTAGGGATAGTGCATTGAGGTCAAACGTTAACAGGTAACTGTTAAAATTTGAAATTAATTGTGGTGTGTGACCAGTTATCTTCGAAACTCGAAACCCCTCTGCTTCCGATGACGTCATGCGAATGCTGTTTCGTCTTCTCACCATGTGGGAATGTTTTCTATTTCGCTAAGATGGCGTGTTCTATGACCTTTGAAGAATCCCTGATTAAAAGCTGATTGCTGTGACATCTGTTCACAGGCCTACCCCTCTTTTGAAAATAACAAATGTTATGTCAATATGTAACATGGAAAGCCTAGATGCGAATGCAGTGGGTTACCCTGATTACACGTAGGTAATATATGTGAATACAGGCATTCAAGAGCCTCAACTATTTACCCTAATTCTTCTAATTATTGGGACAGATATTTGTCCTCCTGAAAGCAAAATATTACATTTCTTTCTCAGGTTTTTTAAAAAAGTAAACATGTGGATATGTTAGTCATCAGATTGACTAACCAAGGGAGAAAAAATAAACTTTGTATTCCTGTTACAATTATATGTACAAGGGCAGATCAGATGTTCCAAAAATTAGAAGAATTAGGATAATGGAACCTTCTTTCTTAACTGATACGATAGCCCTTAGGCTTTGCCATCGAGTTACATGCTATATTATGTATATATTCTTTACGACCCTTAAGGGTGAAAACAAATTATGAAAGAACAGAATTTTCCATTCTGGAGCCAGGTCAGTGTGATCCACATAATGCTAAGACGATTGATCTGTATCAGTGATATTTGGCAGAAATATGCTATTTACGCATTACTGTACGTTTATTCCAGCAATAATTAAATACTTTCTGATCCTTTGTAATTATTTTGTAAAACAGTGTTGTAGATTAGAACAAGCAGAACATATTACATTTCTCACGAACATTTCTTGCAATCTTTGATAGCATTTCGTCTAGTTTTTAGGACGTCTACACTTTGTACACAATACAGAAGTACATTTGGCAAATTACTGATGAACTTTAAGGGTTTCCGTATGTGACATTTGGCAGAAAATTTGCAAATCGTACATTACTCATTGTTCATCTCTTACACCACACAACAACCATCCCTTCAAGGTAACAAAATAAGAATCCTATTCAAGCTTTTCCCCAGGTCATTGTCATAGCACATAATTCCAACCGTGGAATGCCATTTTGGTGTTCTTAAATGTTTTAGATCAAGCTGAGCTGATGACATGACTTTCATTTTTGTTTGAATACACTGCATAGTGCTATAGTTTTCCGTGCAGTTGTTTATCATGTGTGAATGACATTGTTTATGTTTAATGACATTATCCGAGGAAGCTAAACACACATGGTCCTGGGGGAAAGCAGAACGATTCATTTCGACCTTTTGATATAGTTTTGGCATTTTCTCACTTCGGCAATTTATGTACTACATGTACGTATGTACTTCCTCCATATTACTGAATATGTTTTGCTTTAAATACATGGCTCTGATCCAAATGGTGGAAGGGATATAGTGTCCGCTACCACTTTTATAATTTACAGTGTACTCCGCGTATTTGGCATTAAAAGTTACACTTTTAGTAGTCAGCACGACCAACACGCGTCCAGTGTCGAGTCTGTCCAGGCTGAACATTACAAGGAGTTGGAGAAATTGTTTGATGGAGTATAACTGATAGTCGTACAGTCGGAAATTGTGACTTCTGCCTCTTACATTCGTGTGTTCATAAACTTATAATTTTTTTCCATTCGCAGCGAAAGTATTTTTCTTAACATACATTTGCTTTTTCTTTAAATTTCCTAACCCAGAAAACACATTTTCCTTCAGTCGCGATAACAGACAGACAAATTAAAGTAGTGTATGCTCACAAGTATAAAGTTAAGGGTTGGCTTTTTCTACAGCTTAACATCATAAGAGCTGTGATTTTCGTGAATTTCAATAACTAAATAAAGGAATATTTTTCTGAAATAAGAAAATGCCCGAAATTATTCATTTACCCATCTACTGACTTTATTAATAAGGAAATATTGGTTTCTTTGGTGCCAGGCAATTTTCTTTAAAATGAAATGAACATAGTATTTCATTTCCATGCATGATATTTAACTCTATGCCAAGAAAACTCCAAACATTTGTATTCTTTAACATTACTCAAACAGTATTGAATGATCAGTGATTTTAAAGAATTTTAAACTTTTTGACTTGAAATCTTGGTCTGCTGCTCAAATGTATTAGACATATAGCATAGCCAATATATTTGTTCAAAGTTTGTAGGTAGTAATCCTATTGTTTCTTGAACTCTGGTGAGTCTTGACTAGTGAGCTGATGTCTTTCTCATTTACTTATTTAATTTAGTGTGTGTATCCAAATGTCGGTAGATATATTTTCTACATTCCGACATGAAAATTTTGATATTTCTGCGTCAACTGACACAAGTCTCGTAGGGACAGAATCATATTTGTTATTGCTGTATCACTACACAACACATATAGTGCATGTCATGGGATGATATAACAGGAATTCTGGGCCCAAGAGAAGTCATGTTCAACTCAAATGTACATCAGATTTGCGGAATATCATGTGATCGTGAACTGACCAATAGAAGCCAAGAATTACCCTGTGAAACATAATAATTTGCAATAAGCAACCCACTCAGTCAAAGTGTCCAAACCATATATTACGCAACATGTGTAGACGTTAAAAGTATCACTAGCAAAAATATGATTCACCCCTTTCAACAGGCACATGGCCCAAGTGAAGTTGTCATGAATTTGTTTGCAACTGTTTAAGACCTGTTTTAATGTCGTCGCGAGGCTACGATCAGTTTCCACAGTGACTGAGGAGTTTGTGTACGTTAAGTAATTGGTTGGCGAAGGAACCTGATAGTGTGTGGTGTTTCGGCACTACATATTCAAACTGCCAAAGTTTAATGGTGGCACGAGAGAACGTGTAGAGACGCTTTTTGTTTTAAAACTTAGGGAAATTTTTCTTCACGCGCATGCACAACCGAGCTGTACCTCCGAGGTTGAATATTTTTCGAAGGAAAGAATCCTTTTTGGAAAAATTTTCAGCGAAAAATTCAGAGAAACAAAACACATTCTGAACTCCTCGGGGGCGTCAGGTCGGCCGTCAACCCAACAACGCCAGAGGCAAACGATATTCTCGATTCAAGGGCGGGTTGGGCTGTAAATTATTTGAAATGTTGCTTGAATTGTGTACCATTGCCAGTGTAATTTGAATGGATCGTAGGCTCATCATGCATCTTGGATATGGCGCCTTTATTACGCAAAATCGATTAACTTTGCTGATAAAATCCGCCAGTTTACACTATATCCAAGAAGCATGCGAGGGCGGAACTCTTAAGATCAAAACGAAGTGAATAAAACGTTTTACACCAGGCCGAGATCGAAAACTTTTTCACATGCCTCAGGCTGTAAAAAGGGCAAATAACTCTGCATCGTCTGTTTTCTCACGCGTAAGTGTACTTTGGTCACTGCGTTCGCAATTATTTTTTGTCTTTTCTTTTCCTTTGAAATTAAAGGAGAAGAACACCTAAAAACGATGCCAAAATCAGATGACAAGAGCGTGAAAATTTATCTGCAGATACAATCTTTAATGTTTATTTTGATTTCCTCTTTGAGGAGAAAAGAGTATATAAAAATATTTTTCTATTGTGATTATTTGGAACCGCCTCTTGGTATGTATAACAATGTTTGCATGTTTTAAATAAAGGTGTGATGCATACCTAATAAATTCATTTGAATAAGTTATTTATTTTCTAACATATGCATTTAATCTGAAATATGATAATATTATGAGTATATTGAAAATATAAATATGATCAAAATTCAAGTTAAACACATTTGTGAGATGAAGATGCCAAATTCTAGTGCAAATATATTTATTAAACATGTGTAACATTGTCATTTATAACATTATAACGCAAAGACAATATAAACCAAAAGGTGATCTCAAATAACAACTCCACCAAATATTTTCAAGTACTCTTTCCTCCTGAAAGAGAAAATTAAACTAAATATTAAAGACTACACCTGCAATTAAAATTCCACGCTCTTTCATCTCATTTTAGCATCATTTTTAACATTTTCCCCCTTTAATATGCCTTGTTAAGCCCACCTCTGCTTATAGGACAAGAACAATGATTTTTGACCGGGTTTCAGCTCTTTCGTTGCCCTTTTTCATAAACATAAGGCTGGCGCATTCTTAAATCAGTTTTAATATAAACGATTCATTAAATAATTTATAAAACGGAAGCGCTCATGTGGGCAGTGCACAAAGAACTAAATACTAAAGTCAGCATGGGCTGTCAGGCGATGAGTCGAAGTGTGCCACAGCTATTTGCCACATGTGTGCGTATCCCTCATATCAAGGGCTTTGGCAGCTGACAGTTTGCTGGCGGAAGCTTTATATGCTATTGTACAACATATTAGCTGCCACTTTTTACGTTAATAAGGTTAATATAGGAACTCCCCTATATTTCAATCAACATTACTTCAACATACATGGACAACTTAATTGTCAGTGGTCGGGAGACCCTTCTTCAAGCCCGGGTCAGGTCATATCAAAAATTTCAAATATGGTACGTCTTGCTGCCTTGCTTGGCGCTCAGCCAGAACAAGGAAACACGACTGGTTGGTCCGGTGTCTGTATAATGTGACTGGGTGGGGTGTCATGTCTGGTGTCTTCGGCATGATGTTCCCTTACTTTGGCGGCAAGGACTCACTACATCCACACAGTAGAAGGACGCCTCGTCGTCAAATGACTGAAACATTGCTGAGTACGGTGTTAAACCTAAAGCACTCGCACTCATCTTCCTCTGTGGTGTAAATAGACCTAGGCCAGATTTGCTGGTGAAAGTTATACCTACTTGGGGGTAGGTTTAAGGAGTGAAATAAGGCCTATTGCAGTACTGTTATTGAGAGTGTCGTTCAGTTTGTGTTGCGTTGAGGGAATGCTGCGTCGGTCCAAATGATGTTGAAATAATTCTGTGAAAGTTACCTGATTTTGCTTAAATTTACCTAAGATCTAGAGAGAACTGAAAATCAGTTAAAACCAGTTGATCTTGTCCTTTAATTAACAATTTATCCGCTTTGATGGTGATAACTTTATATAGATCTGTGAACTGTTACGTTGAGCCAGCCACTCACTCCGATTAACAACCCCAATAATCTCGTCATTCACAGGAAAACAAGTAGAGATATAGAATATGTAAAAATTAAAAGCACGTTTCCATATATGATCGTTAATGCAGTAGACCTAAGGGTCTCGCTCCAGTAGACTCTGTGGGCTACTTGTCGCTTGTAGCTAGCGAACAGTAGATTGATGGATATATTTGAGTGTTTTTTTTAACGCAACAGTCATGTATTTTTGACTTAGACGATGGGGATAAATTCTATGGAAGGAGCCAGATGTAAACCCTTGAGGCCCCACAAGCAAAGAGACTTTGTGCGGGAAGGGGGATATTTCACTTACACGACGGCAGTGCCGTTTTTAGGCCTATGAAGTAGACAGAACCTTTGGACATAAAAGTTCAGAATGAACAGCCAGAGCCGGACTCGAACACGCCTTCTCATTGGTCAAATGCAGATCGGCGAGAGCGGCAAGTTACCCGCACGAGGGAACCTATATTACTGAATCCCCTCCATATGTGGTACATTAATAAACCAATTATTCATATCGAATATTATATCACTGATTGGTATTAATAGTTTTATTGATACCAAACACTCATATATTAACAGTAACAGAGATATCGCCATGGTATAGAATTTTCACTTATAAAACAGCGATCAATTCCATACGAGGAGGAACCGGAGTGCCAGGTATAAACCACCCACTATCGGAAATTACTGACGAACTTTTCCGCGTGTTCATAGCTTACAGATTGTGCACACCATATATAATATGGTGGGATAGACATGGGTTGAGCACACAGCCACACGAGTGTCTTTGGTCGTTTTACAGTTGTCGGGACCCCACAAACAGTAAAAGACAGAAAGAAAGGGTGAAAGCGAAAGAAGGAAGGAAGGAAGAAAGAGAGAGAGAGAATAAAATAAAATACAGATACCTCCGACAGAGTGAAACTCACGTATGAACGACAGAAACCCGTTTCCTATAAAGGCATTTGCATTTATTTATATATTTCATTGGTGTTTTGGCGTATTCAGGAATGTTTCACTTATACGACAGCAGTCAGCATTTTGGTGGGAGGAAACCGGGCAAAGATCGGGGGAACCCACGACCATCCACAGGTTGCTGGCAGATCTTTCCACGTACGGCCGGAGAGGAAGCCAGCATGAGCTGAGCTCACAGCGACCCCATTCATGAGAGGCTTCTGGGTCATTACGTCGTGCTAGCGTGCTAACCACCTGGGCCAAAGGCGTTTTCACTTTAGAATATAGATGCGTGAACGAAATAACAAGTACACGAGAAAATCGCATCAAATACTTACAAATAAGTTTATTTTCAATACTTTCGCTCAGTCTTTCGTAAAGGAGAATAAAATTTAAATATCAAATAAATACCACTGAAAAGAGTATGCATTTCCTCCCATGTGCATGCCATAAAAATTTCTAATATGTACCTCAAGTTTATAAACTATAAATAAATTCAGCGCCAAAATCCGCTGTGGGCGACATTTTGCCTAAGAACGAGTTCTGACGTCTTCTGTGTTAAGAGTAGAATTTCCGTCGGAAACCGCCGAAGTGCATTTCGTACATTTCCTGTAAAATTCTGAACGTCAAGCCTGTAATATTCTTACATTCCCACGGACAGTCAATCTCCAGATTCACTATGTTGTTGTTGTTAGGCCTCAATACCGTATCAGAGAGTGGCTGCTGATGATTTGACTGAAAATCTAGCCTGTAAATCCATTATTATTATTGATGATAATTGAGAAATAAGCCTACACATCGGTAACTTTATCTATTTAGCGAGGACCAAAAATGCCGAGTAAATAATCAACTAAAATGGAAAGTGTGAATGGTCAAACTCACACGAAGTTTTCTGCCCGCACGAGAGGCCTTCGCCAGGGAAACTCAAGTGGTACAGCATCACCGAACAACCGTCGGATTACTCGCTTCCCCTCAGGAGGGACAGGGGTTTCAAACCAGTTAGGAAGGAAATGAACGGAACAAAATCTGGAAATCTTCGTGGGATTGAAATCTTCTATGTCCAAATTCTTCAGCCCCTTTTGCGATAATAAGCCAGATAGCGGTTTCGAATTGAGCATAATTGCGTATGAGCAGAATGCGTCATACGGTAGATAAACAAAAGCACATCGTCATTCGTGCCAATCTTTTAATTCTACCGACTCTGGCGACAGCCCAATATAGAGCTCAATTCTAATTTTTTTTCCCTATGTGTTGACTGAGTTTTCCACTTGAAACAGTCGTAGAGCCCATGTATAGTCTCAAATGTCAAACAGACACATAAAGTGTACGGAATGGGCTGAATTGTGTGTGACTGACTACGGTTACAATTCTTGTAACACAGCCACGAGGGGCTGTTTATCCACCAACGAGGAAATTCCGGTCATGCGCTGTCGAAACAGCTATCTGGCTTATTCTGGCCTTCGCGGAGGAAATCTGTGGAACGGTGGTACATTTTGCAAACTTGTCTTTTTGTCCGTTGTGTTGGTGCACCCACTCGCTGCGCACGATACCATTATTCTAACAACGTATCAAATTCCCTCGTCATTGATACAGCAATGCAAGTTGCAAAGTTGGAAATCTGACAGCAAACAACCGTGACAGTCTGCTGTCTGCAGCACGTGACCTGCCAACCGCCGGTACCGCCGCGTAGCTTCGGTGATTTCCGCGTGACGATCGGGAAACCGGAATCTTGGATGTAGGTTCCCAGTTTTCACAAACAAGTCTGCAGTTTTAACGGCTCTCATTGGCTGAGAGGCCACACACACCCAGCATAAATTACAGGGTGTTAAAGATGGAGAACGCGACGGACTGAGCGATTTATGCAAGCTTTGCCGTTTTCGGGCTTTACGTGTATAGCGAGGAAAAATCGCAAAATTATGCAGCAGACACCACCAGATAGAAAAAAATGTGCTCTTTTCAGTCTATAGTGCCATTTTTTAAATTTTTCTTTTCCTTTAACTATCGAGCTCTTATGGCGTGTTTTAGACGCAAGTCTGAGGTGCATCCGGCACTATTTAAACTCCCGGGAAATCCCCGCGCGAGCACCTTCCAGCCGCCATTGTGAAACTTGAGACGAGCTCAGTAGTGGTAGCAGTACGTATACAATTTGAAATAATTACGGGGTTATATATAGATAGGACACGCATGATTTGTGTTTAAGGTTATTAGGTGCGACGAGCAACGTTATGACGTACCGGTATCTCTACCACTAAGAGTATCCCATAAAAAGAGTATATATTTTCATGTATTTGGTTGGTGTTTTACGTGCAGTTTAAATACAAAGGTTTGTTTCGCTTCTAATATGGCGAGTTCCCACCGGGTCGTTCATATCTTCAAAAGAAAAGACAACATAAGTAAGAAAAAAAGTACACAGGCAGAGAACCTCGATAGAACCTCCTATACACATGAAATTTAAAGCGCACACCTTTTGCACATTTGTGAAGTTACATAACGGACATATCACTGTTCGAAGTAAGCAAAATAGGGCACAATGAAAAGAATTGAAAGCCCTGACATGTTATCAGTTTTTATCAATCGGGAGCTAGTTATTTTGTGACCCTAGCTCGCACCTTTTTTCCACATACATAAAACGATATGTTGGTGGTGTCTGTCTGTCCCATACGTTCTTTCCTGTGTGTTGATAAATTAACGGGGACCACTTGGCCGAATCACTCATAACGTTACAACCACGTAACTGTCGAGGCGGCATTAGGATTTACAGTGTTGCATGGTTGCCACAGTTCTTACGTGTGCTTAACTCTAAGTGAGCTTCGTTCAAGCTAGCCCAGGTGTTCTAGAATATGCATTAGATCCCTCGGCAAGGGACAATCGTGAATAATGAAACTAACACAATCCCATGCACGGGCGTGTTCCACAAAAATGTAAGAATATGGCAACAAAAAGTCAAAAATTAAAAAAAAAATTAAAAAATAAAAAAAAAAGAACAGAAGAAGTTTTGACCTTAACTTTTATTCGTGTTTGCAGTACATATAAGCTATGACAAAAGTGCGTTTATCTTCAAAAGAAATATCAGCATGGGTTATACCATCGCGGTAAATTCATCAGACGAACCTTGTGCGGTTCAAAGAAAACTAATAACGAAGGAACGCTGACTTATACCGGTAATGATAAAAGCTGTGACATACTTTGGTTATCTGGTTATACACTTACAACAGCAAAGAAGAAAATGATGACACAAAGCAGTGAATACATTTGATGAAATTGGGCATTTTGTCTTGTTTGCAATGATCGACGGAATATGACATTTAACAATTGGAAATGAAATCTTAAGCATCATTTTTCTTCATTTGAATTATGAAAAGTGCATTTTCTTATTTAATGGTCCTTCGAATACAACCTATTAAAAATATTGGTCAATGTCATAAATTTACTTCAGCTGAAAGCTATACATGATCATTTAAAATACTATCTTGTACAAAGCGCAGTATTATTAATATTATAGCAATACCTCAATGAATCAAGGGTCAAGTATTACACCTTTTAGAAAAATCGTTATACAAAATATCATCAGTGTGATGTACTTCAATCGATCTGTTAACTACAGAGGGTTTTAAAATATCTCTACCGACTTTACGCCTTCTTTCAAATACATGTATTGCTATTACATGTACTTGTCATAACTGCATCCTTATCTGTTGAGTGACCTCAGTAAGACCAGAAATACAGTTATATTTTCGAATCTCATCTGATCCCGCGTGTGTGCTCTAGAGCCTCGTTTTCAATAAGCCCAACTAACATTTCAAGAGATTCGCAATTTCAACTCAACTCTGTCCGAGAGAAAATGAGGGCACTGGCGGGCTATAACGGAATCATACTCAGTGCATGCTTGCTTAACGGGCCAATGAGGTGACAAATCTGACAGTGCAAGATGTATAATCATTCCAACAACTTCCTAAAATGTCCTCTTTTAGCTGTTCGTCCAGATTGCGTGAACTCACGAGGCTTATGAAATGTCGATTCGACTTAGCCTATCTAAAGTTTTCTCTATGGTGCGGGGTTTGGCCTTATGCGAGACTCCCCGGCACTGTTGGACTGCGTTACCGACGGCAATACACACGAGCATGCTACTTTAACTGGCTCCAAAACTCTATGATATTGGTAATACAGGCGGCCGTTTTCGGTCACAGTACAGTTAGGCGATCGTCGAAGTGCCCGGATGTGGTAATATATCGGCTTACATCGCATGGTGTCTTCTCTGGTGCCATCCATCTTGTACAGAAGACATCTGTGACAGCGACAGGCCACTTCGGTGATAGTTTCTGGAATTCTGTTGTGGTCACTGTGGGTAACGTAGACCCAGGGGCAGAGAGATCGCTCGTGCACGTGATCTGTTTCTAAGCGGAGAATGCCACGTTGCCTGGGACAAGAAGCCTCTCGTCTCATTTCGGCTAAACCCCTTTGGAGGCCGGGTATGTAGATGTTAAGTCCGTTGTTGTTGTTGTAATTAGATGGGTTGAGATATTTGGATTCGTGAACAGCTAAGTTTCCCAGGGTTTCCTTCAAACTGTCCAAATTTGGAGGCTCCTCACAAGTTATGGTGCAATCAGCGGCTTCCCAGAAGGGGCTTATCGTCAGCCATGACAACAGGCAAAAGGAGAGGATCTATTCAAATCGGAAAAGAGAGAGAGAGAGAGAGATTTTAATATTACAACCGCGTTTTTCATTACCAATGTACCGTTTCACTTCTTGCATATCTAGGTTATGATTACAAGAGTGTGTATTGGATTTGGACCGATGCCATAATATAACCTACTGCACACCGTCATACCAAAGATTTTAAAAATGGTAGGCCCCTATTTTGTTGCTGCCTCGCTTGGCGCTCAGCATTGAGGAGTTAGAACAAGGAAACCGGACTGGTCGGCCCGGTGTCAGTATAATGTGACTGTTATTGGAGGATTGTTAATACAAATTTCAGTTAAGTTGCACACTGAGTCGGAATGTCAGCGATCATGAAATAAGCAGGGGAATCTCATTCAGCCATGACAGTAGGTCACAAGTGGATATTTACTCGGGCCTTTGGTGACATCTGGTGTCACTAACATGTTCTAACTATGCGTTTCGTTTTGTGTTTTCACATCAAAAAATTGTGAACAGAGAAAATTTTGTTTTCATGGGAATAATATTTCTACGGCGGTGTAAATATTTCCACCTAGGTGGGCGTAATTGTCTCTGTTCACAGTTGAAATATTTTCACCATAGTAGAAATATTTACCCGTATGATAAATGACTGCGTTTAATTGTTTAAAATAAGTTTCCTTGTGTTTTTTCTTTTGGGGAGGTAAGGAGTATTTTTATCAAAACTCATAATCCATTTGATCAGCCGCTCACCAAATATGAACAACTAGAATGGTGGAATATGTTCAAATGAAATTGCAATATAGTATATAAAAAGCTGCCTTAAATGTCTGTACTGAAGAGACTGATGTAGATGTTATAATTAAGAGCCCAATGCGATGCGCTACACACGTCTCATTTCACTGTACAATTAACTTTTTCATTTAACATTACTGTGTTTTGTTTTATCTAATTGTCCTACTCTATGGTGTTAGGGGGCATGTAAGTTGCTACTATTTTTAAAGTTAGAATAAAACCTTAACTAAGGTAGATTGACACGAAGCCAGATTTCACAGGATACCAGGTATTATTTACTAACTACCACACTGTCGTCGTTCCTGAAATGGTACAATTTATGTTATTGTCTTTTATTTATCAATCCCCCACATCGTCGGTTATATATGAATTGCTTAAAGGTAACAAATTAACAAGGTATTCTGTCTGGCGATTGAAATGCGTCCAGTTTCTAAGATTCCCCCCTTAGAACATTAGAACACGCAGATCTTAAAGAATGGGAGCAAAACATTTAATACACTTTGAAATACCCATAAGCTGTTGTTAGTAAACGAGTTTCGCTTAGATATGCCTAGCTGAAACTTTCGAATATAAGTTGCACAGAAGTTACAACTGTTACAAAAATTGAATAAACAACAAAACAAAATCAGACATTCTACATTTAGTTTTAGACAACTAAATGAAATCGTGCTCTTCGTCAACCTTACCTGTTTCATGGTGGACAAACTATCTGCAGGTCTCAAACGGTTTTGAGGAGGGTTATGATACGTGTCGTGTTCGGCCATTACTTATATACGCGATCCGTGAATGATCCGATTCTTCCCAATATCCGCCATCTGGGTGACGTCTTTAAATCGGGCTACCCCTTATTGCATGGATTGTGTGGACTTTTTGCTGTCCGAGTTCAATCAGTGGCCAATATTTTTGGCTACTTCGCCGTTAAAGTAGCTTGTTCATAGTGTTGTGTGACCTTCCGGGTGGACAAGGTGATTTATGGGGTTTGGTGCCTCACACAGTAAGTGCCATAGCGTTGACAATAGCTATAATTTGATCAAATTACGGATATGTGAGGGGCTCACAGCGGGTGAAGATGCCGTGGAGCAATACGACTCGATACTGTTTCTCAGCGACTTATTACAAAGGCATCATTCTTGAAAAAAGAAATATCCTGAAGTGTCCAGTGGGAAATTTTTTTCTAAGGGCAAGGAAGAGTGTTTAGCTATATTATGTCCTTAATCGAGACGTCTTGCAGCTGTTAATGTAAAAATGTAAAAGTAAAAAATATTTCCAAACACTGGGTGCTGAAATATACTCTCATATATTTAACCTTGCCACGATATGGCTGTGATATTCGCTTTGTGGCTTTGAACCATAATGATTCTTTCATTCGTTCATATGTTTGATCTTTAAATTAACATGCTCAAATCCAGATTTTATCATGAAGACAATATTACGCTCAGTACCTTCAAGATATAAAATTAGCTCGCCTTCTTGAAATGAATAAATGATAATATAAATAAACAAAACAGAAAAATTGATGTTCTTTTATTTTTTTCCTTACAGAATTTTATAAAATGCCAAATGTTTAAAATGTACATGTATTTGCGCTTTATGGACATAATGATTCCAGCTGGAGGGTAAGCAAGTGTATTACCTAACACTTGTCTGTTGTCCCATTCCTTAACCCTGTTCGTGTGGAAATTGCATGCTTCTGGTTTCAAGCAAGCCAATGTATCGGGATTTGAGCACATTATACTTTGCAAAAGTTACAACCTGCTTCCATACACTTGATATCAAACTGTCCAGAAAGGTCCGCGTCCGGCTGAAAAATGCAAATGAATCAGTTCCGCCCTTGGTGTTGAATTGAATTGTTCTTAAGGTTAAGCTCCTATAATAATAGTTTTTGCAATATAACGGGTGTATATAACGGGTTAAGCGTGCGGAAAGGCACACCTGATGTAGTACTGCGCGACTTCCTGGCCATTTTGATGCACTAACAAGCGCGTGGGACCATATCGCATATCCGGAACTTGGGTCTGTCTTTTCAGCCAATGTTTTGGGGGAAAAGCAATTAAAGTATAATATTTTCTACTATTTATAAACATTTTTGACCATGTTTTAAATGGAATATTATATATTGCGTGTTTATACATTGAAAACACGTGGAATTTATGTGCAGATCTAATGAATAACATTTATCATATTTCAGTAAAATACTCGCAGGTAATTTTTTTGCTGTCGTGTAAAGTACAAAAGACCGAATGAATAAGAAAAAAAAAACAACAAAAAACCAAAAAAAAAAAAAAAAAAGAAAACAAACCAAAAAAAAAAAACAAAAAAAACACGACATAAATTCCACATAGTTAGGCAGTGATGAAGTGTAGACCTAGTCTCAAGCCTTCAAAATAGTCACTCCTAAGGTATGAATGGTCCAATCCAACTTAATCTCAAAAGTGCCAAAATGTATTAAGTTGACGTTACTAGCGAACTCACACCTTAATGGCACCATAGAAAGAAACAATATGAATTGAAATATGCAGTAAAAAGACAAATTATTAAAAAGAATAAATAAATAAAATTTTGTTTGGAAACTTCAATTTTTGGGTGGTTTTCATCACTTGTCTCTTGAATATTTTCTTCCAGTTTTGTAAATGCTCCGTAAACAGGGTGCTTGCGAGAATTGCGCGCAAATATTTGTTCAGAAAATTTACATGTAACAATCAGAGACTATTCTATACACTTCCCTTATGCACCTCTTTATCTTTTTATAACAGTTTACAATGTATTATAGTTTTCGTTATGTTTTCCATGCAAAACTGCCTTATGTCTTTCTTGGGGATTGTCGGGTTAGAATGAAAAAACTCTGCTGAGTTCAAAATGCTTTATCACACGCTCTGCCAACACGATATATTATATTATTATTTTTACTGAACATTAATGACCTTTAATAGGTCTTAATTAATAGGTTTTAAATATAATTCTGTTCGCTGACGATACATGTTTGCATCTCTACGGTGCAGATGCTTTCAACCGAAATGCGTAATAAATGATGTATATGAATGAGTGCTCTCAAATAAATTAACATTAATTAAAATTTAATTTTATGACAATAGACTCGGTTTCCTTCCAACATAATGCTTGCCACCGTCGTATAAGTGAAATATTCTTGATTATGGCGTAAAACACGGATCAAATAAATAAATAAATAAACACGAAAATAAAGCCAACAACATCCACTATGCCATTAGATCAAGTAAAATTATATGTAAATTCTGTTGATGTTGAAAGAGTAAGTTGATTCATATTTCCAAGAGTATACATTGAGGATTCATTTAATTGGAAAACGCGTATTAAGTATAAAAGTACTAAACTATCAAGAACGCTATCTTAAAAATATATTAAATATTAGGACATTATTTACATTATGCTATTCTTATGGCAATCTACTTTGGGCTAATGCTTACGAAACTCATTTGAAACGCCTTATATTCCTCCAAAAGTCTATACGCATCATTACCCTATCCAAGCCAGTTGACCTACCTGCTGTTATAAGACCATACTGCCCAGACGAGTTATAACGTTTTGCCCTTAAAGGAATTTGAATAATTTTAAAACACTATTTATGCACAAATTCGCTCATCATTCTTATTTACTCCCCTTAGCATTTCAAACTATTTTTTCCAGGCCCTTAGATATCCATAGTTATCACACCCGGAAGTCCACGCTCAGCCTACACACTACTTTGCACTTCTGCGACATTTTCTGCTTTTCTTTAATGAAAATGTTAAAGTAAAAGAGAGCTTATGACCAAGGCACTGTTCATTAAAAATATTATAAAATTCTCTCTTGAATGCAAAACCCTGTTTGAATTTGTATGAATTCCTTGCTGAATTATCTTCGTTTGAAGTGTGGAGTATTTTGCTGCTGACTGCCGCCTATGCTTCTAAGCTAATGGGAAATTGACCAATCAGAGAGCCAGGGGATATCATAACCTGTGAGGTAAATCTTCTCAATTGATTGTCAGTGTAACATGTGATAACATAGGGACAGGAGACTTGTTTTAATGTTATATGTTTTAATTATAACTAGCACATGTATGAATAACACTGCAAAGTATTCCCTGACCATTGGGTTGTGGCGGCAGTAAGTTTCTTGATCATTTCAGTTTATAAATTTACATATATACTTCAGCTACAAACACAATCCTAGCAGCTCACTACAGTCACAGGGTATAATAGCGTTCCGCGCTTGGAACAATAACGTGACGGCCCACACAGAACGACTGCGGTTCATATACTAGTCGGCGAAGCACGGGGAAATGTCAGTTTGCATTGTCCTAGTACCAGTTAGAAAAACATACTTTACCAAAACAAACATATAATTGTCCAACCTTTTTGGAAAACTTAACTTTGAACCTGTGCTGTCTTTTGTCTTTTATTTATTTGATTGGTGTTTTACGCCGTACTCAAGAATATTTCACTTCTACGACGGCTACCAGCATTATGGTTGGAGAAAACCGGGCAGAGATCGGGGGAAACCTACGACCATCCGCAGTTTGCTGCGAGACCTTTCCACGTTCGGTCAGAATGGAATCCAGCACTTGATCTCACAGCGACCACATTGGTGGGAGGCTCCTGAGTCATTACGCTGCGTTAGCGCGTTGACCAACGGAGAGTTTACAGTTAGTCTTTAAGAATATTCAATCAGTGTCATAATATAAGGCACGTTTACGGACTGTCATATTGGATCTGATTAACTGATACAACTCTCGTTTCAGTGCTAACACGTTTTCAGAAATCTTAATGTCGAGTACTTACGTTAACCTTTGCCATATTATTTTCAATATGTAATTCTAAAGGGATAGAATAAGCCCTCTGGAGTTTGACCCCGCCATTGTACTTAAATCCTTAATGTTATAAATGTATGTATGATGTTGGTGAGTGTATCTTAAATCGTGAATCCGTTCCCGCTTTTCCGTCTACATTATTTATTATCAGTATATAAGATTTCAGTATTTTTCGTTCAGTTTTCTAAACATGTGTGTGTATAGTTTCTAATTGGATTGTTTTGAAAAAAGAAATAAAAAACAAACCAACCAAAAACAACAACAACAAAAAACAATTGAAATCAAATCAAATCAAACAACACTAGACAGATTACGTGACCAAAACCTAAATGAACAAATCGTAAAATTTTAAAGGCACCGTACAAGAAAATTATTAAACACAAGAAAATAATAATAATAAATCAATTAATACTTTTTAACAAACTTTATTGGCATACAATTGTTCATATTTTGTTCTTTTGGGAGATTTAACAATTATTAAATGCTTTACGTATCACACACCTCTGTGAATTCAGTTTGCACCTTTTGACCCTCAGCCACTGTCAACACCCCGTACATCCTCTCGACACGCTTCAGTGAGTTCCTTTGACCAATCATTGTCACCAGGAAGTGAACCCTCGCATTAAATACAAGGGAAATGCCCAATCCAGACCTATTCACCTTTTGTTGTTTAAGCCGAATCGGTATCGGAGCCGTCCCGTGAGATTAACGCTGTTTGGGTGAGACATGAGTTGGTGTTCTCGCAAACTAACGCCAACTAAATCTAAAGAGACGTGATTTCCGGTAGTAGATAAACCTTAGCATGTTGTTGTTGTTGTAGCGATTACCGGAAATCACGTCATTTTAGCGTTTTTATTTTTTTTGGCGTTAGTCTGCGAGAACACTCCCTCCCCCCCCCCAAGTCTCTCACTCGGCTTATTAAGTTTGTGTCCTGGACTTTCTTTTCTTTGATATGTATACGTGTACATTTTATTAGCCTATATATGATTCCAACACATGATCTGTATAGTCTCTAAAAACTATTGTTATGTACTTATTTGTGTTTCACGCGGATCTCAGGAATATTTCACGTATACGAAGGACGGAGGTTATAAACTATTGTGTATGAGGGATACACAGTATTGTGGCAATAATGCACATCCACACATAATTTTGTGAACCATAAGTAGGCCCTGGACAGATTGTACTGGGGCCTAAATTGTGCTATTAATATTTATTTATTTATTTATTTATTTATTTGACTGGGATACGAATGCACGACTAAACCACTCACCGTCCTTCGATCCCCAGGTGCATGACAAATCTCCTGACTCCAAACCGTCCGGTCTGCCAGCAACCTGCGGATGGTCGTGGGTTTCCTCCGGGCTCTGCCCGGTTTCCTCCCACCATAATGCTGGCCGCCGTCGTATAAGTGAAATAATCTTGAGTACGGCGTAAAACGCCAATCAAATAAATAAATAAATAAATCCAAACCGTCCATACAGTCTACTGTAACATATTATGATCTAATTTAAGCATGAAACTGGTTTCCAGGAATTTGACTTCCGATATTCTTTTACCGATTAACAACCTGAACCACTTACTATATCAAGTCATTTTGCAATTTCGCCGTACAAGAGAAATATTCTTGAGTGCGGAGTAAAACACCAATCAAATAAATAGAATAAATAAATAAATTGTTGATTGTTGATTAACGCAATGCTTACGAAAACAAAAGCGGTAAGGTCTATAGGTGTGGGGGGAATCGGAGTGACCCGGATAAAGCACCAACTTCTGGCCCGTTAGCAAAGAGCTTTCCCAGCTGTGACAGATGTTCACAGCATACTGATGGAATGCAAGCGATCTTCAACGAGCTTTTGACTGGTCCAAAAAAAAAAAAAAAAAAAAAAGAAAAAAAAAAAGAGTTCAAACAAAACTTAGAGTACAAGGGTATTCCCGCCACAGCTACTGATGTACACTACAACCGCAACTTCGGCTATATTTAAAGTGATTTGTTCAACATCAGTGACTCAAAAGAGTTCCCGTACATGTCGTACAATAAAAGACAAATTAAGTTATTATTCTAACTATGAAGAAAACTGTTCCTCAAAAAAGATCTTTGGCTCAAGATTAGAAACCTTGAGATATACAAGTCCTGTGCACATTGTGTTCTAGAGCACAACTTCTTTCATTCTTAAATAAGTACTTGAAAGGGTTCAAAAACAAACCGACCGAAATGAACAGTTGGCCATTTTCGGCGAGCTATAGTACACTACCTATATCGATATACCTATATCCATATATATAGCTAGGTTAAACCACCGATATTTGGCAAATTACTGACGAGCTTTAACGCCCTCGTGGGATGTACTGATATGCACACGATTCTGTATGGTAAAAGCAAGTGGTCTTTCGACAAATATTAAACTGAGTCGATCGTTTTATTATGATCAAGGACCCTGTAATGTCCCGTTAACCACTCAGTTTTGATTCACTTACATGGGTCTGACGAGAGATGAAAAGATAATACAACAAAAACTATAACCAAAGCTATTTCAGAAGAGGGGAATTTTTTTATTCGTGCTTGGTAACTGTATGAATAACCTATCAATCTGGAATTCTTACGAGGCCATAGGCTACGCCATTTTGGAGAAACCGGAAAGAGGATGTCGAATCATCCATATCCTACGATCTTAAGTATTAGGGACGAGACACTGTTTTGTGTGAGAAGTACGCTCCCGTTTATTATTAGAGTCGAAGGCCAGGCATTCTGGCCTCTTGGTTGTGACCTTGGTGTATTCCACTACCACTTTCCCTTTGAAAATGGCTTGAAAGTATATCACAGCTGTTCGCAAGGAAAACAGCTGATTTAACACTACTTCTGTATGGTAAAATGGTGAATTAAGTACTGCTGACGTCACAGTGGAAGCACATATCTTCTCGGATCTTACAAATATCTCGCCCTTGATTGGTTAAAATTGAGAAGGTGACGACCCGTTCGATTTTCCCCATGTGGGAAACCTGGCGATTTTTCCCGCGTTTTGCTTACACTGAACTGCGATATCTCGGTTACATCACAAATATAAAAAGTGACACTTTTTGAATTATAAATGGGATTTTCTATCGATACAAATGTACATTTTGCCTAGTACTGTCTTTTCTTTTAATGACATATATACACAAAATATCTTTTGGAGATTCTTCATCTAAAAAAAATAATGCAAGAGCAAATTCATGCGAAGTAGAGCAGTTTTCTTGCTTATTTTATGTTGTAATTACTCATAATGCATTGGCTCTGTTAACATACATGACATATGCTTCCGGCCTCGGCCCATTTGCAGGAAACAGTCCTCCTAACCGTTAACGTTACGACCACACAGCTACTATAGTGTCGTAATGCCTACAGTGCTGGTTTCCATGGTACAAGTTTACGTGCTCGTGAAGTTGAGAGGGCTTCATGCAAGTGGGCCCAGGAAACTAAGACCGGCCTCGGGGCGGACGCTCTAGCCACCAGGCCACCGCGGTAGTGGTCGTCGTCTTATATGACTCAAAAATTGTTGAGCGACGTTAAACCCAGTCATGTACACATACATACACACCCTACATATATACATACATACATACATATTCTACATACATACATATCCTACATACATACATACATACATATCCTACATACATACATACATACATACATACATACATGCATGCACAATATTAAACTCCAGTGTGAAATACAGATATTTAGCACGGAGCTGCATATACTGTATGCTGGTTACCTTTGTTTAGCTGAATGGCTTTCTCAAAACATAGGATAACGTTTCTGTGTGCTTCTTTACTGGCATCCAAAAACTTCATGAACAACAGAACTACAGAAGCCATAAACAATGAAATGTTTAATTATGCCTGAATACCTTATAATTTTGCATTAATTACTTCTTGAGCGTAAGCCCTAATGAATTAGGACATTACAGGAAGTTGTAACATGCGTCTTCGCATTTTGGGGTGTGTGTGGGGGAGGGGGGGGTAAAGGGCGAAGGTAAGACCGCCGGGTTTGTGGTTTTCCATTTGCCGCGTGTCTGGACTGTCGCTACATGAACATGCCCGCTTTGTGTGTCGAAAAGGCGGCGCGCGGGAACTGCAGGCTTACTAGATGATTTTGCAATGCCAGCCGTTGTAGCTGCCTGCTCGAAACGTAAAGGGCGAAGGTAAGACCGCCGGGTTTGTGGTTTTCCATTTGCCGCGTGTCTGGACTGTCGCTACATGAACATGCCCGCTTTGTGTGTCGAAAAGGCGGCGCGCGGGAACTGCAGGCTTACTAGATGATTTTGCAATGCCAGCCGTTGTAGCTGCCTGCTCGAAACGTATTGAGTGCGAGTGCTTCGGAGCAGCCAGGAGCTATATATATATTGTAAGTCGTCATAAACACTGGTACCTGAAATTCAAGTCATGCCTGTGGTCTATTAGGGTATAGTGAGACTCGAAAGCATTCCAAAGGAGCCCCAAAAGTTTGGTATTTATATATGCAGATGTTCAAACTCTCATGGTACGAAGCCAAAGTCTTTACTAAGATGTCGTGCGTATGAAATTATGTCGTGCGCACGAGATCTTTACTTACATGTGCTCACGAGATGATGTGCATATTTATTGGTCTGTCATCTCGAGAGCACCGCTAAGTGATGATGTAGTTAGCACGACTTATTTTTCTTTTGCAGGATGTCACGTTTATGGCACCAGATTACTGAGTTTACAGCCTTGAATCTTTTGGCTTAGTTTGTCTGGATTGAGGGGAGGGTTATCTCCCTTTGTAATTGAGCTCAGAACAGCTGCCGCCATTTTGGGGGGAATTCCCATTCGTGCCTCAAAGGGTAAGATGCAGTTGTTACGAATTGTTGGGAGAAACGCTTCCGCTGGCTGTAGGGCTGGACGGACCAAAGTGAACTGCCGCGCTGTGATACAATGTGCATGCCTTCTCTTGGTGCTGGGCGTAATTGTTGAAATTTTAGCCCTAAATGTTCTCTTGTTTTACATCTACGCTACGTCAAAAGATTTTTTACGTGCGTTTGGTGGCGCACCTGGGAGCTTTACGGACAAACTCCTAACCAATAATGTAATAAGAGACGCCGTTGTGAAAGGAAAAAATGGAGGAATTTCTTGGTTGATGCAAAATACTTTGGACAGGCTGTACGTCATGCCAGTTCGCCCTCAGAGAAGCAATGTCAAAGACCTCCAGGCAGAGGTGTATGTGTTGGGGATTGACGTTTCAGACGCAGGAGAAGCACTATTCATATACAAGAAAATACTAAGGAGTCGAAAATTTCCATTTGCTCGACTGGTTGTTGACATTGGCGCCAACGATGGTTTGCTGTCGAGCAATTCTTATAATTTCATTCAGTGGGGATGGAACGCCATTCTGGTGGAACCGCAGCATTCTCAACTTGACTTGGCCAAAAAAAATACAGAGAGGTATGGTAATAAATGGACCATTGGAAGTAGAAAATCTTTGGCCTAATAACAGGCATTGGCAGTCATAAAGAGTCGGTTTGTGCTTTAGCTATGGGCTGACCCACTTTTCACATTATTAACAATCTGCATGGAAAATTATCAATGCTTACACACTCTAAACATAGATCTTTCGGTTACAAAAAAAAAAAAAAAAAAAAAAAAAAAAAAAATTGCACAGCACCTAATAATAACCATGGCATGTGCCTCCTTACCATTCAGTGCTAGCCACTTGGACTACCCTCAGATTGCCCTCGTTTCTTTACCTAGAAAGACTGTCTTCAGACCCAAAGCTAAGGCTTAAGGTTGCTGTCACCATGTCAGAAAACATATAGGTTAACCATTAACTAAAGCATCTGCTTTATCTTTACTGCTGCATTAATATGTTTGTTACATTTTCTTTGGGGGCCTCCGTGGCCGAGGGGGTTAGCATACTAATGCAGCAGATGACACAGGTGCCTCTCACCAGTACGGTCGCTATGATTTCAAGCCGAGGACACGCTGGCTTCCTCTCAGATCATACGTAGGAAGGTCCACCAGCAACCTGTGCATGGTTGTGGGCTTTCCCTGGGCTCTGCCTGGTTTCCTCCCATCATAATGCTGGCCACCATCATCATATTAACTGAAATATTCTTGAATACACTGTAAAACACCAATCAAACAAATAAATAATTTAATTAAATATAGGAAAATTTAAGTTATGATGTGAGCTTTAATAACTAATGATTCATATAATTATATGTCCTTTTTTTTCATTTAATTTCTAATCAAGATATAGAGGTTTGTTTCCAAAATACTCTCAGAACATCACATTTGTGGAGGCTGTGATTGGATCAAAGGATGGTACAGAAAATCTGGTACTTTCCCATGATGCAGTGAAAATGGAAAGCCATATTCCACAATCCTCAGACACTCACCGTATGGATGCGAGTCACATAATAAGGGTTCCCAGCATGACAGTGAGGAGATTCTCAGAAGAGTACAATGTGCCGAGGTACTTCGGGGTGCTGTCACTAGATGCTGAAGGTGTGGGTGACAAGGTCAGTTGGCTTTTTTGAAGGTTATTTAAGATAGAAAGCATTGTATTTTCCATGGTTTTTTTTAACTCATCAATGCATTGCATATGGAGAGAACATAAGGTTTACTTGCAGACAGATACCCATGTACTTTCAGACAGATATACTTTTTGAGTCTCTATGGCTGAGAGGGTTTAGTGCGCTAGTGCAGTTTGATGACCTCAGTGCCTCTTACCAAAGGAGCTATGCAGGTTGAAATAATGGTATTTAAAAATAGCTATGAAAAGCCATGCAAAATGAACCAAGACATGAATGAACCAGGTGAAACTAAGATAATCTGTGTTCACCAAGATACTCCCTGTTCTTCTCCCAGTTTCTTTCACATTCTGTAGCCAAGATAATTCACATTCTGGAGCCAAAGTAATTCACATCTGTGACTTACGCTTATGTGTTGTCGAGAACTGCACCCAAGTAATCTGAGTTGTTGGTCTATGCGCATCCGTGGTTGACCTTTATGCAAATTGATTAGATTTGTTTAGTATGGCTGTAAATCTGAAGATATGATGTCTCTGAAAGGTCAACCCTCGCTGAGCAAGCAGGCATAGTTGACACAGATTTAAAAAACATGGTAGCACAGACCATATTTTTGACTTCTGCTAAAATTTACATGAGAATGGTGCAGTAACACCAAGTAGCGGTAGTGGTTAAAAGTGCGCAAATATTTCAGCTTTCAGAATTTCTGTGCTTTATATGTATTCAGGGAGAATCTGACACACATGCAGCGGAATTGAGCGAATGGGTAGCTCGGTACAAGTTTTACACAGACATCGGGTCCACATAGCTATCAGGCCAGCAGTCCTCGCGTATAAGTGAATATAAGCTACCCTTAGACCATGATCTTGGACTAAGCCTAGATTGGCTTCATCTCCAATATGGAGAGAAGTGTGAAACCCTTCCATACACCTTCCCACACCCCGACTGCTTCCCCCAGCCTCTGACATCATCAGGAGGTATATCTCATCATGCTGATATTCTGAGTGTACAAATCCCTCCCACTGCTCATGCATCACCACTAGGACATGTCGCCCTTGTCATATTTTTCATGTACATCGTATGGTTCTGGTTCTTACTTATTCTTGATTGCTGTCATTTTAACATTGCCAATTATATCATTGCCAATAGAAACTATAGTTATTCATTGATTCTTTGATAGCAAATGGAGTTCCATAAAACTGACAACGATCGTGAAAGTTAAAAATTCTGGAGTATGGCATTAAACAGCAATTAAGTGAAATAAATTTCTCCATTCCTGCAGATTTTACATCAGTGGATCGACCTTAACTTCCGGCCAGCCTACATCATATATGAGAGGCTTCACAACTCAGAACCATTCGAGGTCACGCTGGAATACCTAGAATCTGTCGGATATGCCTGTATTGCAAAAAGAGGGTGGAACTACATATTTGAGAACAACCGTATGCACCTATAACAAGCCTGCAGAGGTGCCTAACATTGTTGAAAACACCCCTTTAGATGAAGTGGTATCACCATGTTGTCCATGTTATTACTGAACAAATGTCTATTGGCTCATGCCACTTTCACCAAAGGGATGTTTTCAAATATGCCAGGTGCCTATTAGCAGGCTTATTGTAAGGGATGGGATAGGGGCAGGAGATGCAGCAGTAATAACCACTGTCAAAATTCTCCGGGTATTGAAATGAAAAGTCTATATTGCTTTTCCAAATAATAGAAAAATTGCAGTGTCAAAAAACCTGGCATTGTAAGTTTGGCAAATAACTAACAAACAAACAGTTGTCCTTGCCTTCCATATTTGCCTGTAGTACCTTTGTACAAGAACACATGGTGTTGCCTAGTACTGACATATAGCCACAAAGGACACTGTGCATGTACTTTTGAATGATCTCGACACCACTCCTGCATAATTACTCAATGCCTTGACTCGATAATCAATTGCCTTATCTAACATCACATAAGGCATAGTATTACGTCACATCAGGAAAATATTTCTACGAAACTGCTGAAGGTTAGAGTGTAGAAGTAACGGGGAAGGGTTTCAGGGGGATTCTTTTGTTAGGTTAGAGTGTGGAAGCAAAGAAGAGTTTCAGGGGGATTCTTTTATGAGGTTAGAGCGTGAAAGTTAATTAGAAGGGTGATATGTAAGAGTGTAGAGGTGAAACACTGAGGAGACTACTTTGTTCAGTAACATGATTTTTTTGTACTGTTGATATGAACATGCTGGCCAAGGACATCATGAATCGAGTCACATACTAGTTATGGTATTATTTTATGTGTACTATAAATAGATATATTTTTTATATTACCATATTGCTTTAAAAATTTATACATACCCTGGGCATGAATGTGCTGATTTTGAACTTCAGTTCTCTTCTGCATGTCTGATGTAATTCAGTATTTGTTGTTGAAGGGTTAGATTATCTAAAATGCATTACAATTTGGCTATGTCTTTTTCATCATATTAGGATAGTGCTCAGACGGGGTATGGTTTTCTAACTGTTCTTTTTTGTGTGTGTTTTTGTCTGGTTTTAGAAGTGTTTTTCTTATTTTCTCTGATATAGATGTTATCATTCACATGTCAAAATACAACTGTTTTGTAATGTTTTAAATTAAAACACAAAATTTAAAGAGGTTATATTGGAGATTTGTCAAAAAATGCATATTTGCTAAACAAATCATGTCACATTTTCTCTATTTATCAAGTAAGAATAGCGCAAATTATTGCCTCTCAGAAAATGATGTCCTTGCACTTGTACTATTTATTGTGTTAATATGATACTTATGTTTCCAAAATCAATCCTCATTATAAACTTTTGACCTTCTTTTTACATGATTTGAACGGTAGTATGTTTCACAGACGAGGTCTATATTTTGTGAAAGGTAATTATTTGGGCTGTTCTAAACATAGTAAAATTCTTAGAATACTAATTCGCCTGAACCTGCTTGTTTGCCCCAAATCTCCACTGTAGTCTCTTTAAACGATTATTAATAGAAAATCAGTATTTGTATATTAATATTCTATATAGTTGCCTTACCAAGGTGGAATATCACAGTCGAAGAACATCATGTTACATCTGCAGCTGTATATAAACAGTGATCTTTGAAATGCCTTCCTAACTAATGATCCTATCTGTAGATGTGGTATGGGTATTGAAAGAGCTGATGAGCACTTTTTTTTTCATCTTCATAATCAACAAAGAGAGCTACAAATGCATTTTTTTCGCAATAGGCTAAACCTACATGACTCCACCTTTGCTGCCATATTTGGTAATCACTAACCAGTACAAATAAGTACGAGTAAGAATAACCTTGCCTTTACGTGGTGGAGTTGAGGCTAATAATCAATCAACTTAATAAATATATAGCTGCATATGGGTGTGTCACTTTATTCACAATATAAAGCAATTTGCTTCTTTACATGCTTATTGCAATATTGATAATGTATATGTTTTGGTCATTAAGAATGTGGATAGTCAGAAAAAGGTATATTTTTGGTGTTCACTGGTTCACTAGGGCTTGTCCTTTAATTCATCCACGGGCAGCAAAGTGGGTTTCTTTGAGATTCTGTTTTTTGAAGTGAAATTGAAGATGTCATTTGAATGTAAACTTGTAATATACTGCCTTATGTGTTCAGGTGGTGGTAAAAATAGGCTGGCCAAGTTTCAGATTTGTGATCTATAGGGTAACTGTTCACAGACATCAATATCTAGAACCATTGTTTTCTCCCATTAGCCGTCAAAAGAAGATGTGTGATTTCTGTCCCGCCATCATTTACCTCCCCTTTCCCCCTGTTACAAGGACGAATATAAAGCTTTGATGGATGCTTGAAGGACAGAGGAAAAGGTTGCATAATTACCATTTAATGATTTTAAGGGATTCAGGCATCCCTTCAATCAATAAAATGTATGTTTGAAAAAAAAAATGCAATTATGTGCATTTGTGTGACCTTGATGTTAAGCACCATATACCCTTATAAATGCTTCGCTGAAGTTTACCGATAAAACAGATTACAGATGACTTCGATAACGAAGGTTGTGATGTTATGCCGTATCAATATGAACCCATTTCAAAAACCAGTGGGATTGACAGAGACTCGTCGGAGGTGAGCGATACTGGTACTACCAGCAAAAGACATGCCATGGCTCGAGAGATAGCGGGTTTCAGGAATGGGAGAAACGACTGGTAAGCTAAATCAGCAAATGAACAAATCAAAGTGCATCACTGTATATTTGAATTTCACCATGTATCCCAGATATCACTTTGAAAAGTTACATATATTTTTCTCAAATGAATTTATATTTAGCAAAAAATCTTGTTTTTGGAAAAGTTTAGGATACCAATAAGTCAAAATCCCAACTTTTTTCAGTCGGTTGTGTGTAAACTCATCACTTTATATCCCAAGGGGAGATAACTTAGATATATTGTACATTTCTCGTGATACGGTCATGCAAGTTAGTCGTTTCAGCTTCGATGTACTCATTCAAACTGTCACATAAGTATTCCAGGTGCTTATGTGGACAGTGTCCACCAATGGAAACAGAGATTGAGAGTGTGTGTTGCCGGGAGATCCAGCAGGTGGATGATCAAGTGAAGGAGGAGGACATCATTTGTATTACTGAGTACGAAGGGTTTCAACCCACTTGAGTAAACAGGCATGTAATAGAGACCATCATGCACCAGTGTGTGGAGCAGTGTGGGCCAACTGACGACAATAGCCCCATTAACAAATGAGTTGATTGTTTGATTAACTTAAAAATCAACAACTCTACTTGTACTCATCCATCAAAACAGATAGGCATAAGAAATTTTTTGGCTAGTGTACAAATGCAGCCAGTTTTCCATTTAATTACTGAATTGTATATAACTGCATTTTAATTTTACACTGGAATTTTATGCCATATCATCCCTAATTGTATTTATATATTTATTTGATTGGTGTTTTATGCTGTACTCAAGAATATTTCACTTAAATAACGGCCAGCATTACGGTGGGAGGAAACTGAAGACTGTCCGCGACCATCTGCAGGATGGTGGCACACCTTCCCACATACGGTTGGAGAGGAAGCCAGCATGAGCTGGACATGAGCTCACATTGACCGCATTGGTGGTACGCTGAGCCACAGAGGCCCCTCTTCATTTGTAGGATATAGCGATATGTTGCATACAGAATGTTTGCCAGATGGATTTGGCACATCCTTAGAAAGAAGAAAAGTAGAACCAGCATGCGTTATGCAGCAAATAAGAGCTGCATTTCCTTCTCAAGAATACAGTGGTTTTAAATTATGTTTTGCCATGACTCTACAGCTGTCGGGTTTATGTATGGGGAAAACCTGACACAAGTCAAAACACCACATCTCTCAAGTACTGATGAACTTCCTTGTGCTTAACTGTATTTTCCGTATGCTTGGCGTTTATGTTGAACATAACAATTATTCAGTCATATGACGAAGAGGAGTCATTTGGTATATTCGCATATACTGCGGCTTCTTGTGGTAGGGCGAGTCCATGTCGTCAAAGCGCTGCCGCTACTCAAGTAACATGCCAATGACACCACACATGAAACCCTGCTCAGTCACATTATACTGACACCGGGCCAGTCCTGTTTCCTTGTTTAAACCTCTCAGTGCTAAGCGCCAAGCAAGGCAGCAACAAATGCCATTTTTAAACTCTTTATCATGACCCAACCTGGGTTTGATCCTGTTCAAATGAAGTTGAGCATCAAATGAGGGCTGAATATGAACACCTCCCCCCATAGGTAAATGGCTTATGATATTCAGTGAAGTGCTTGGCTAGCAAGGTTGTCTATGAAAGGAAAAATGGTCAACAAAACATTATTTCAGATGTTACTGAGTTGACACATTTTCTCCAAGTAATTTATTAACAGAAATAAAAAAGATATTTAAAAAAAACTTTTTTTTGCCCTGAACATACAGTTCACTGCTCCAACAACATCTGTTATATATCACTCAATTTGTAATGCCCCTGGCAGTTTAGCAGACATGGTGAAGGCCCAGCTGCACACCTCTACATGGTACATGGTTAACCCCAGAACGATATAATCTTAAAGAAATGATACCATGTATCACACTATACCCGATTGGTTATAATTGAGAGCGTGGCAGCACATTTAGTTTTCCCCACGTGGGCGTTTCTCCTTACTTTGAACTGAGATATGTCGGTTATCATACTTGACAAAAAAGAAAAGTGACATTTTTCGAACTATGAATAGGATTCTTTATTGATGCATTTGGTCTATTGTTGTCGTTTTCTTTTCAATCTAGTCCTTCCAACATGTCCCATATAGATGACCTATGATCATATTAAAGAACACTGTTCATTACAATATATCCATATTCCTCTGTCTTGGGTATAATACAGATTTACAGCTCAATTATGTATTTTAATTTTTACACCAATGCAATCAGTGTGAGTTCAAGTGTACCTCATGCTAGCTTACTCTCCATTCAGACGTGGGAAGGTTCGTCAGCAACCTGCAGATGGTTGGCGGTTTCCCTCGTTCTCTGCCCGGTTTCCTCCCACCATAAAGCTGGCCGGCGTCGTATAAGTGAAATATTCTTGAGTATGGCGTAAAACTCCAACCAAGTAACTCAAGCAAGTAAAACTAAGTATAAGGGCATATGTACATGTATGAGAAGCAAATTAAACTTAAAAGTGAAAGAAAACTAAATAATGAATTAAGCAGAATTCAGATGATGGTCAAGGGGTTCCTTGCTGGTTTCCTCCCACCATATTGCTGGCCACCGTCATAAAAGTGAAATATTCTTCAGTCTGTAATAAAACACCAATCAAATAAATACCAATTTCTACACATCTTATTGGAAAAAGAAAAGTAGAACCAGCATGTGTTGTGCAGCAAATAAGAGCTGCATTTCCTTCTCAAGAATACTGTGGTTACGTCTTTGTGAAAAAGATGGGGTTCAACTGGGCAGACACATTTAATCCCAATTGGCAAAGCAAGACTTCTGCTGCAATATCAACTGGTCCTTATCTCCTGGAGTGAACTTTGCGGTCAACTGCATTAGTGCTGAGGGCATGTTATCTCCCACATCTTTCCTGGCCATGTCATAACTTGAGAACTTGTACTGCCTTTCCTTCACAGCAGTCACACTAAGTTTTGGAAATAATCTGCAAAAAGCATACAGGCTCCAATGTAGTCATTCATCATGACATATGTTAAGGTTTCAAGAAACACAAGGCAGTGGGTCGTGGTAGAGTTGTTAAAGGCCTTGTCTTTCAATCTCAAGGACACACAAGGTACAGATTTAGTCCCAGCCTAGGACAGGGAACTTGTACAGAATAAACCACCCACCACTTGTAAATTACTCACAAACTTTCCCACATGAGTTGTAGTCATGATACAAATACATACATACACTGGGTGTAATTAAAGGTAAAACCTTTGAAAACTAAGGTGCAAATTGACCGTATGTAGGCCAAAAAAAAAAATAATAAAATTAATTTTCCAGCTGCCTTACCACCCTGGATTCAACACCATCTCTGTGTGCTTTTATTTTTTTTTTCAAAAATAAAACAATGATTACATCACCCATATTATTATTATCATTTTTATTATGTGATCATGTGTTTCATTGCTGTTAGTTCTGCTGGAGAAGAATGATCACTTTATACTTTTTGGAGACAACAGGTACCTGGCACAAGTCCTCAACAGTTTCAACTAGTAAAGTGTTATTTAACATGCAATTTCAAAACATGATTCATAACATTTTGAAGACTAAAATGTGTTGTTCAGGTTGGGTCACATATGATCTTCAAATTATAAAAAGAATCTGTCTACATTATAGAACACTCCTCCAAATTACCGAAATACGACGAGTGAATTCTGTAAAAATTAATGTATAATCCATACAGTATCACCATATCTTAGCACAGTGCCATACCTCAAAGTTATGAACTCTGTCTGGTCTTTCTGCTCTCATATACTTCTTTATCTGGCTGTGCCAATCTGTAACTGGCCCCAGCCACTTTACATCAGCTCCATCCAGGTGGCCTAGACCTCTGAGAGTCTCTCCATCCATTCAATGGCTGTTTTTAACCTCACCTGACTAAAACAATGATTTTCATTACCTGAAACTTGAAAATCGAACTAACACAAAGATGGAAAACCTTTTTTTTTGGCATTCCACAATATCTCCATATGAAGAAAATGTCACAACTATTATTATTACACATATATGTCTATTTTGACCTACTGAGTCTGGTACTAGCATTATGCAAGAACAAAGACAATATTTCAAATTAACAATCAATTATTGCATAGCAGGTAACGCAAAGGAATCTGGCACACTATTTATTAACTGTCATGGTCACATTCTGTGACATCACATTTATGTCTGTCATTATCTGTTACTAGATTTTCTTATATTCATCACATTCCCACCAATACAGAAAACATGAAATTAACTCATTCTATAAAACCTAATATAATAATGAAATAAAAACAAAAACTCTTTGGATCAAGTTTGTACATACTGTCATACCAAAAGTGAACAAACCTGTACAAGTTGGATCTCCACTATCTTTTCGGCTTTCAGGTCCATAAGTCTGTATGAACCATACTTTGGAGTATGACCTGGAGAATCGCAACACCCATCACTGTCTAGTAGTAGAGGACTATGTCCACTTAGCAGGACTGCTTGATGTTAAGCCAAACTTCATGAACAGCTACCAGGTTGCTACCTGTCAGGAGTTCTCTCTATCATAGCAATCTCCTTCAAATCAGATTCATTCATATTCTTCATCATCAATTTCCAGTTGGTACTCTGGATCACTGTCATTACATGTATCAGCGTCATCTTCCTCCTCATCCCACTCCTGGTCCTCCACTTCTGGTAGTCTAAAACACAATGGTGGTGTCTCAAGCAAGTCAGATTGTGTTTCCTTGTGTGCAGCTTCAACATAATTATATGGTGGAGAAGATGCTGACTATCCAAATTTTGTTGAACATGTCTTATGAGGTGGACGAATTTCAGTTTGGAACCTTGCATCTTTCTTTTCACAGGTCTTCACATTGATTTCAGCTGGATGATCTGCACACAGCATGCTCTCTGCATGGTGACTATTAGAGGAAGCATTCTCCTCATCAGCTATGGCATTGGGGATGTTTTCCGATGGAATACATTCTTCTTGTATCTGAAATATGATAAAAGAATTGATAAAACAGTTGTGGTGACCGATTTTATGCAGATATGCTTATGAAAAACTTCTTCATCATACATCTTTATTTAAACCTGTTTAGTTTTCATATACTTCGGAATAATTACTTATGAATATACATAAATTCTTAGACCAATTTATAGATTTATTACCTACATTCCACATTTATTTGCATTCGGTTTCCAACCACCATAATGCTGGCTGCCGTCAAATAAGAGAAATATTCTTGAGTACGCCGTAAAACCCCAATCAAATAAATAAAATTATTTGCATTCAGATCATTTCAGTCAGGTTATATAATGAGATCAGAAACCCTGTGTTGATATGGAGATCATTAAAGTGCATTAATTTTCATAATCACAAACCTCTGGCAAGGGATTATGAACAAAAATAGACTTAAATGATATCCATAGAGACTGACAAAGGGCAAGGATTTGTATAATTTTCTTGCACCACACTACACATACATCACTAGTCTGACTGGCTCTCCCCCGGCCGAGTTTATTCCTTCTAATCTCGCATTCCTTTTGTCTGATTACCACGGGCCTGCTGCCGGACTGCTAATCTCTGCTATACCCTAGACTTTTCATTTGACATCGGTCAACACAACAGGTAGAATATCTTTTTATTTGACCACCTCGTCTTGGACTTGGGCCTAATTGATTTCACCACAAATAAAGTTTGAATAACATGTTTACTTAGAAAAACCCACTGTCATACCACAAAAGCTGAGATGTAACATTGTATAATGACATCAAAAATTTAGCAGTTCATTGTGACCAGCACCTGTAGTCGTGTACATGTAGCTAAGTACCGAAGCCTGCGGAGTATGGCTGTACATAAATCACTGGTGACAGCCGTTGGCACGGCTGTAATGTATTGCCTTCTGTACAGAACAGGCCTCCTGCTTAATTTATCGTTGTACTTTAATAAGCTCACAACGTACCTGTTCATACAGCCAGAAAGTTCTCTCCCTGAGTTAAGTCGCAAACTTGGAGAAACGAAACTAAAACTTATCAGCACGAAACCTTCGTTGTCATTGCCGCCTTCACGCGACAGTGAAGATTTGCCAAGGGCGATAACTGCATAAGCGAACAAATTGACCATATACAGGTGTCACGGAATAAATTTTTTCGCGGGAGCTCGACCTCGGCAATAAAAATGTCTGCTTTCAACACTTGAGCTAGCCACCTGCTGGTTTCTTCTTTTTCCGATGGCACTCAAACTACGTGAACCACTTCCAGACGGGGTCTTGGGTCTGTGTGAGAAGATGGTAGGAATGGCATCGGGCTTTACAAGTGGAATGGTTCTGCCGTAACCATACTTTGCGAGGTCTCTCTGGTACTGCCTACTTCCATAGTGCTCCGAGAACAACTTTGAAAGAGACGTTGGAGCAAAACTTTGACGGCAAATTTTACAAAGCCAAATTTTCATAAATCTAGGATCCTTCGGGAAACTGAAGAAACTAACCCCTGAACCTTTTCCCGACTTGTTATTACAACCAAAGTACACAGTACCAACGACACAGTACGGCATGCTGCTACCTAGCAAGTACTGACGTCTCGGTCGGGACTTGCCTAGATGAAGTCCTATTACGTAACGTACCGGAGATGCACGAAAAAAAAAAAATGCAAATCGCCAAAGTAATCGTTTTGGGGCTTATTAAACATAAATTAAGTCAAAATAATTAGGCTTTTTTATATATTTTTTTATTTATTGTTTTAAGCTGTGACAGAGGGTAGTTCAATAATATTTGTACAACCTTTTCCTGTATCGTTAAATTTCTTTCATTGAAAAATATAAAGCTTTATTAAATAGAAATCTCCGTCCTTGATATCCCGTTTAACATATACAATTGCATAGTATGCCTTAACACCTGTTTTTGTATTTATGTTATATATGTTATTTTACAAGGATTGTTTGGTCTCCCAAACTGACTGATGGACATTGAAGAGTTACCGGCTCCCACAGGTATGTCAATTACTGACGAAGTCGCTGACGAACACATGTTCAGTTGGGGACAGATCGGGTGAATACGCTGGCCCATCAAGCACTTCAACGTTTTCGGCCTGTAGAAATGCTTTGGATATATATGGCAGCAAGATGGGGAAGGGCCGTGTCGTACTGAAATATTACCTCGTGGCGCCCGACAAATGGGACTGTTGGGCTTTTCTGAGGCGATTCCGAACCATTTGAGTGGCAATCCGATTATTATGGAGCCTGACTTTATTAGCTGTGGCAGTGGCTGGCCTCAAACGGTCGTGGAGACGGAAATCCGATTGTTGTCCATATTCGAATTTAATTCTTTGTGACGATGCGTTGCGGCTCGCCCTTGTTGATTTTCACTGTTGCCATGTTAACCAGATCGCCATTATCATACATATAGTGCCGTACTCAGGGCTACCACTCCAATTATTTTCCATATACAGTCTTAATTTTTGGTTGATATGTGGATACGGAGATGCTGATATGTCGCGACTCGTGTCCATTTTCAATTTTGGGCGGATACATAGGTGCAGAGGTGACAAACAGAGGTGACCATAGACATTTGCATATATACTTGCGTGGCTGCCTTGATAATCAGTGTCCACATCTCAAAATCTTGTAACAGGATGAGAACTGTAACTTTCATACGTACATTTTTGAAACCATTTCTTTCCAAACTCATTGTTTTATGTGTATTTTTCATTAAAACCAATGAAGTACTTTCCCTCTCAGTTTATACTCATCACAATGCTGGTGGTAATGTGGTCGCTGTGAGTTCAATTCCAGTTCATGCTGGCTTCCTCTCCGGGCTCTGCCCGCTTTACTCCCACCATCATGCTGGCCGTTGTCGTATAAGTGAAATATTCTTGAGTACGACGTAAAACATCAATCAACTAAATAAATCAATGCTGCTGATATTCGTTTATACGTTTCAAACGAATATATTTGTTCGGTCGTATGTTGTGTTCACCTGAATTTGTTTTATCTCAGCTGTGGTCGAGTCCATGTTAAGTTTCAGGTGTCACGGAAATAGATTTACAATGTACCGATAAGAAACAGATTCCTTCCTTTACCCGGTATCTTCTTTCTCGTCGGCATCCAATCTATGGGTAGCTTTTCGCTACGTAACCCAGGGTCTCTTTTCTCTAGTAAAACTTGTTGTAATTGAGATATTGTTTTTCGAAAACAACGATATGTAAAAATTATATAGGTTAGCCCCAGTGGTATGGGATGTGACTCTGTGTTCTTACTCAGAGTCACGTTCTGTAGGACTATAGGTTACTCCCAGATACAGAACTGTAGGTCTCCTCCTTCATTAAAATACTTAAAATGTATAAAAGGAGAGCTGCAGTTCTCTATCTAGGCAAGCCCACTGTATGCATTGTTGTGCAGTCTTCGGCCAACATCGTCTGACCTCAATTTATAAGACGAGGGTTTTACAAACATGGCGTCACACCAACGCGGTCACTGTAATTAAGTCCAGCTCATGATGGCCTCCTCAACGGCCGTACTTGCGAAGGTCCGCCAGCAACCTGCGGATGGTCGTGGGTTTCCACCCGGCTCCCCCCGTTTTCTCCCACCTTAATGTTGGCCGGTGTAGTATATGTGAAATACTCTTGAGTACGGCGTAAATTACCAGTCAAAAAAAAACAACTAAAAAACATTCGAAAGATCGTTGGGGTTTAAAGCTGTGTACACGGAAGAAGGGAGACTACTCCAGTCGTCTGTGTTAACGACGCTATACATGCGTCATAGTAAATGTGTGCTGAGATATTTACTTTTCGTTCATTATATATGACATAGCGTTGCCGACGCATTATCGTGGGCTAGGTAAAGCTTTAAAAACCACTGTGTGTGGCAAACCAATGTCCAAAGGCGAGCCACAAAGCCATTTTTGATTTTATAGGCTGAAATTTACATCAGCGTCACAAGTTTTTGTTTCCGAAGTTTTTGAAATTTTCACACATTTTTCCTTAGACAACACTGACAAGGTAAATAGTATTTTAATTTCTAGAACTTTGAAATAAGCTCCAAAAATCCAAGGATTGTTTTATGATAATAATTACTAATCTATGTCAAAACACTGACGAACACATTGTGGTCGTGGCTTGGCAGGAACGGATAAAACTCGAAATATGTGTTGCAGTGTAATCTTGTATTTGATTTTGGACTCTTTAACGTGTTTCCGTGGGCTCCACTGCTGAGGGATCACAATAACCTCTCCGGTTGTAATTGGGAAGGTCCGTCAACAGCGTGTGGATCGTCGTGGGATTCCCCTGGGATCTGCCCTGTTTCGTCCCACCATGATGCTGGTCGTATTGAAGTGAAATATTCTTGAATACGGCGTAGAAAAGCATTCAAATAAATAAATAAATCAAGTTATTTCCGTGCGATGAATTCATTCATTCACCGCAGACCTGCTCTGCTTGGCAAAAGAGAATGCGAGGGGTTGTACAGGCTGAGGCTGGAAATGGTGTATTTGTACTATATAGCCGTACGAATGTGGATCAACTGATCTAACAACGTACTGACGTGCCAAGCAGCACTGAGCCATACTGGCTAGTGTCTCTCTCAGCGCGGATAACCAAGCATAATACGGTTGTCCAAAGTGAGCAAAATGACCATTAGCACATCTGCTGTACATGTTTACGCAGTGTGTATTGCCAATATAAAAGCGTACTCTTGCAATGCAGGTCAAAATTCTGTTCTTTGCGGCAAATGACTAATATATCAAACTCACGCCTGAATTTTGGCTCGGTAATAAGCGTTAGTATTACAATGGTCAGAGTGGTGGTGTCACATATAGACTTTGCTGCACCTGTGCCTGCATAGCACTGGGTCGGAGAAGCAAAATCTTATAGTTAACGCAATTAAAAAAGCACGTCTAGCAAATGCTTGCACATACCCCAAATTATGAATCGATTTCATTCTTTAAAGATGTGTTCAACTTATATAATACCTCAGTGATGCACTTCAACAAATATGAATCAATTTTGACGCGCTAACAATTGGATCAATTATATGCACTAACATCGTAAGTATACAACCATAGCACGCTCTCTCAGTGTGTGTTTTTATGGGAAATATGTGTTCGTAACGTGAACAGGGTTATGCAAGTGGGCCCTGTTTGAAAAATTGGTGGCAGAATTGACGGAATTATTTACACCTAATATATATTACAGGGTATGTAACTTCAAGGCCTGGCACATAACCCCCCAACTTTTGCATAGCTAGACACAAAACACGAACAAATGTTCCAATCTCAACCAAACGACGTTCGTTCGAAAGTTTAAACACATGGCTTTGCGCTGATACATGTATATGAATCGACAAACATGCTTTCTCTGATGTCCGAAACCCGTAAGTCTGTATTTTTTTTCTAATGTCCGACAAATCCGCTCACAGGAAAATCGGGTGACAGCGAAAAGCTTTGTTTAAAAGAACAACTTATTTGATCGATAGTAGAAATATGGTGTCCAGCGGCTTTCATTGCGGAGAAATCGAGCTAGAAATGTCGCTTGACACTCCTTTCCCTGTTACCGGATTGGATTTATTTATTTATTTATTTCATATGTGTTTTACGCCGTACTCAACAATATTTCATATATTTCACTTAGACGACGGTTGCCAGCTTTATGGTGGGGTTACCCGATTTATCCGACTAAAGAAAAACAAAGCTGAAAACTTAGGCGTTTTGGGCTTCGTGCTGACATGAGAAATCATGTTTGTTCGTCGATTCATATATCACCGTAGTTTATTTATTTATTTGATTGATGTTTTACGCCGTACTCAAGAATATTTCACTTATATGACGGCAGCCAGTATTATGGTGGGAGGAAGCAAAATTGAAAAAGAAACCAAAGCAGAACAAGAGTGAAAACAAATTCTCCAGCACCTGTAGATAAACAGAGATTGTGTTTTTTTTTTTTTTACTCCAAATGAGTACCAAGTCAATAACTTCCACCGCGTACTTCTGGCTATGACGTTGTGGTAGGCCTACTATATTTTGAAGCTTTGGGTGCAGGCTGCTGCCCATGAAACCAACTACATAACAGTAATGTAGTGTATTGAAAAGACAGAACGAGTCTGAGAACCGGACAAATATGGGTTGGTAATCGCCCGTCAGAAACTGGCTCTTTTCTGACACACGTTTGCATTGAGTGGACGCATGAGTGTCACACAATTAGTTGAAATAATTACGCTGGTATACTTGCTTGCCGATCGATTTAGGCTATCAGTACTTTCCAGAGATTGATTGCCTGTAGTCTGAGAGTTCAACGAACTGATTGACTGCAGTTTTGATATCAATGTTGTCTGTATAATCCTTATCAACATGAGGTTATTTAACCTAGACTGTGTCATGGTGGACCACAGGTATATTTTTAGCCTGTTTTTAGACCAGAAAAGACCTTTCGCTTGTTGCATTTGTGTCTGGCATAACAAGGATCAGACGAAATACAATGCAAACATCAGAGAAAAAGGTCCTCTCATGGTGTGACATATTAGAAAAAGGGGAAATCAGAGACTTCAAATCAACAGGCGAGTCTTCCCGTTGGGCAAATTTTACAGAAAGTGTATCTTACCGAGTACTTAGTCTGTCTTTATCAAAATCTAATGTGTAGAAAGCTGCAACGGCTTCTAGTTGTTGACTGTACTCTTTATTATTGCAGGCATTCAGAAGCAGATCCTGACGATTTCTATATTGTCGGAACCCCGGCTGAACCCCTGGCTTGAATTGCATTAATGATACGATCAAGAATATCAAAGTATTGTTGCCTGTGGACCTCTCTCGGCGCCTGGGGGAAATGTCCTACCCCTTCGCCAACTTCGTATGGTGATGGCGTCTTGCATTTGCGCGATAACACGGGATCTTCTGTGTCAAGTGATTTTGCGTTTTGGAGAACCTTCTCGTAAAACAGGTCAAAATCTCGGTTTTGCCTTATTTTCTGACAGGTTTTAACAATCAAGGAAGCAATTTCTTGACCTACAGTTGCTGACAAATTTGGTCTTTGTAATGTTTTACTAAGATTATCGGAGTGCTTAAGAATGAGGTGCGAGAGTGATATTCCCCAGAAAAGATCAAATTTTCTCATTTGTGACTGCACTCCAATAATCCTAGCTTTCACTTCAGTTCCTGTTGCACATTGTAGTTCCTCTTCCCACAGATTAAATAAAACCTCATAGTTATCAAGAATGCTCCCCAGTGAATTTGCATGAACAGTCCACCGCGTAGGACAACGTACTCTAACTCCAGGTGTATTGGGTTGAATATTAGTTTTTGCTCCACGCCTGGGTGAGTATTTGATCAATTTACAAATTTCGTGGGTAACTTCCAAAGCGTCTTTAGTAGCTTTTACCTCTTTAATGGCGTCGTTGCACGCAAGATTTAATGAGTGGCCATAAAAGTGTGTGAACAACGTTATCGGTTCCAACTCCTGTAAGTTGAGAGCCACGCCGGATTTTCTCCCACTCATATTGCTCGCGCCATCATAACATTGCCCTCTGTATTTTCCTATTGATACATTCATTCTACAAAGAACGTCCAAAATTACTTTTACTAAACTTTCAGCAGAGATCTACTTAGTAAACCCCAAGGAAATCTTCGTGGACAACAAAATCCTCTCCTACCCACCTAAAAACTAGAACGACCTGTTCATGATTGGAAACGTCAGCTAACTCATCTACCATTGTACAGTAAAACTCGGAGCAATGGATAGACTTCAGAACTTCATTTATGACCTGTCTTGAAAGAACACGAATCATTTCATTCTGAATGTCATGCGATACATATTTTTTGATTTCTTTTCTAACCACTGTAGAAGAGACGGGTAGTCACTTCCACGCAAAATGAGAAGCTGAGTGAAGTTCCCATCGTCTTCATCTGCAGCAGCACGGTTTCCACGGAATGGTACACCTTGTCGACATAAGTGACGTATATTTTTAAATATTTTATATATAATGCTTCTATTTTCCGCCTTTTCTTCAGTATGCGCTTGACTGAGGGATTCGCCAGTTTCTCTAGTAGTTGCTGGTAAGGTAATGAGACGTTCATCGGCTTCTTTATGATACTTACTAGCTTCATGTTCTCTAAATACGCCCTGTGTTTTTTTCCAGTTGCTGAAACCTTTAGATATGAAAGCTGGCTCATTCTTACTGCTGGAGGATAACCTTGAGGAAAAAGTTGCATTTTGGCATACAAAACAGAAAGCTATGTCGGAATTTTCTTCATAATGCACCCAGGTGTATTAATCAAACCATTCCGTTTGAAACTTTCGTTTAACGATAGTTTTTTCCAAATTCACGGAACGGAAAATCAAACGATCTGTGTCGATTGGGAGTAGATGACACACTTCTCGTGCGAGTACGCTGTGGGGTAATTTGGGACCCAGATGTCGAAAGTGCGTTGTTACCGCGTTGAGGGTTTTCTTCGACAACCTCTGCTGGAGGAGACGGATTCTGACGAATTTCTGAACGTGATTTTAGAAATAGTTTAGAATCGACATTTCGAATTTTTATCTTCGAAATAATTTAATTTGAGTGAAACGCGCAATGAATTAACCAAATTGCAGTCTGAGTACTTATACAAGTAGGCATACCGCTGTAATGGAATCAACCGGTTACTGGACGGTATTTATACACAGGCTGTTATATGAAAACAGCACCACCTGTGCAGTCTGGTGACGGCCCACAGATTCATTATTGTTAAAGTGAGTAAATTATCTGCAAAAGTATACTCTTTGGGACTTTAAAGATAGAAGACGGCATCATTTTCCGATATGTACTTGGCACTAGGTGAAAAACTATGGTAGGCCTACCTCAGTAATGTACATTGCCGAAAGACGTATTACTCGAGGTCCAATTTTCGCTACGTAGTGAACGCTTGACGCCCATATTTCACTCCCAACAATTGCATTTCTCTGCGCCACTGGGCACCGATATGTGCGTCAATAATAAGAATTCAGCACTTCATATATCATAATGTAGTTCCTACTTTTAGACGCGGGAAATCGCTTTCAACGTCTCTTCGGCCGCCTAGCGGCCCCCAGCTTCCGGGGCCTAGGTGGCCCCTGCACCCTCGCCTATTAGGCTCAGATAGTCGGGGCAATCTTAATTTACTTCCGCCGCCTCTGATTGTTATATACATTAGGTGTAAAGAATTCGTACGATTCTGCCACCTATTTTTCAAACAGGGCCCACTTGCATAACCCTGTTAACGTTACGAGCACACAGTTGCCATGGCGACGCGTTGCCTACGGTGCTGGGTGCCACGGTAACGTTTGAGAGTTTCATGCAAGTGGGCCCTACTGGACAGCGCTTTAGATTGTCATAAAGCTGGGATCCAAATTTAAGAATCCTGTCTATCGTGTAGGAGGCCCATTCTCAGAAATTTTTCACAGATTCATAAAAACCTACGTTTTGTAGGAGGACCATTCATAGAAATTTCACACAGATTTATATAAATCAATAGTCTTCTAAGAGTGTGTGGTTTTTCAGATTCATATAAACGTACATAGTGTTTTAAGAGGCAGAATCAGAGAAATTTCACACAAAGCTTTAAATTAAAGCAAATTAGCCTTAAAGGAGGCTCTGTCCACGCTAACCCTAGTCAATGTATGATAATTCCTGTGCGCTAGGTTGGTGCACGGACAAAAAGTATACAGCAAGGGAAAGACTCGAATGTTGCCTGTGTTTATCATCGATATTCTTCTTAGATGCATATTCACTGTGATAAAGCAGATTCTTCGCCGACCTTGCACCACCCCATTCTTTACTTCTCCCTAGAGATTCATTTAGCTACATTAGGAAACCATGCACTTCCACACCCAAGCTTGGGTGAGTCCGTTATTTTCCTGCATGGTGGACATAGGTAAATCAGTTCTGAAAATTTTCTGCATTGGCAGCTTGTCCACTGCGGCTTTCAGCGCAGCTCTTCCAGGATCACCTATGAAAATAGTTTTTCCGTCGTTTAGAAGACGGGCTATCCAATCAAATAAAGTGTTTGCAAATTCCAGGTCGTAAAACATGTCACCCAACACCACCATGTCCCATCCTTGAGTCGGCCGCCCAATCAAATTCTCTGCGTTTACTTCCAGAGGCACGTCATTGGCTGTGGCGTTCAAGCAAACTGCAGACATCGCTACTGAAAAAGGCAACGAGAACAAAGAAGTAATCAACCATGTAAATGTGCTATATACAAATAGTAGTTTTGGATCCAGGAATTTCTGTTGGGTTTGTTATGAAAACTAATAAAGTGACATGGCACAAAGCGTAATATTTAGAGAAAATAGATCAAATAAAGCATACTTAAAAATGTATAAACATCACATTTCAGTTGATTTAAAAAAAAACTGTCAAGCAACTTGAAAACGTACAATCATGAAAAGGCTAGGCCCAAATAAGAACTTTATTTGATTTTTTAAATAAATTCTGGGCCATATGAGTTTTTGAAGTCCTGCGCGAAGACATAACGAGACTCTCAATCCAATTTAGCATAAACATGACTAAATATGAAGTTGTGGCGTACATATCATTCCATTAACATTGTAGGGCCTCCGTGGCCGAGGGGGTTAGCGCGCCAGCGCGGCGCTATCACCTCGTGCCTCTCACCAATGCGGTCGCTGTGAGTTGAAGTCCCAATTCTACTGGCTTCCAGTCCGACCATTCGCGGACGTACCTGGGAAGGTCTGCCAGCAACCTGCGGTTGGTCGTGGGTTTCCCGCGAACTCTGCCCGGTTTCCTCCCATCATGATGCTGGCCGGCGTCGTATAAGTGAAATATTCTTGAGCAAAACACCAATCAAATAAATAAATTAATGAATTAATATTGCTATATTATTGGTGGACGTGTCAAATAATGTTTATAAACATTAGAAAACCGACCGGTGTGTACAGATTTTGTGAAAAATGCCAGAATATAATATTAATGGTATGCCGACATTGCTATTCACGTGCTTACCAGGATCGATATCATTGGCTGTGACTAGTTTGGCTCCCGCCATTTTGCAGGCAATGGCGACAGCGCCACACCCTGTGCCGACATCGAGGACGCGACGGCCTCGAAACTCGTCGGGATTGTCCAGAATATACCTACGTCCGAAAGAAGAAATGTTACAGATCTGTTGTTCGCAGAACTAAGCCATAAAATAACATCGTACATTTGTAAAGAGTGTTGAATGTTCTCCAATCATAACCTGAATCTGACCGTTATCGGATAAAAGTGAAATATTCTCGCGTATATATTGGGGCCCTCCATGTTAGCGTGCTAGCGCAGCGTAATGAGCGAGAAACCTCCCATCAATGCGATCGCTGTGAGTTGAAGTCCAGCTCATGCTGGCTCCCTCTCCGGCCGTATGTGGTAAGGTCTGCCAGCAACCTGCGGATGATCGTGGGTTTCCGCAGGGCTCGGCCCGGTTTCCTCCCACCAAAGTGCTGGCCACCGTCGTATAAGAGAAATATTCTTGAGTACGGCGTCAAACACCAATAAAATAAAATAAATAGATATTCTTGCGTATGGTGTTAAGTAAGTCAGTTAGAGAGTTAAATATAGTTAGATTTGCATTTCAAAATCTTTTGAGTATTAATTCGCCTGCATTTAAAAATAGAAATACAATGCCAAAAACGTTCCTGATCATTATGGAGATGTCAGACGTAAATGTTCACACTTACTGAAACGTCAGTGTTTTGACAGGTTACAGTGAGCACCGCAGACACCTTAGTCTGCAGAGACATTTGATTTCAACATTAAATAGGTGAATTTATCCATGCATGAAGCTAAAGGGTAAAGTGTACGCAAGCAGAACGCGGACGTTCCGTATGATGAACATAAATAAATAAATAAAAACCTAGCATTAAGGAATTGGCCGTAGTCCAAACGCGAAGTGGAATATCCACCATGCATAATCGTGTTTTACCCACCTCGTAAGCACCTGGCCTCCTGGCCAATAGAACGCCCAGAACGGATCCCGGAAGGGAGACGAATCCCCCTGCTCGTGCCAAAGACGGCACTTCTGGGTAATCAAATACAATTTTATCTCTGGTGTCAGGTGATTGGTTGATAGCTCTGTCTCGCGCTTGATGGCTTCGGTGATCTGCACGTCACTGGTATGGCTAGAAAGACGTCTGGTATCAATTGACCAGTAATAGCGGCGCTTCAGAGTCACGTGAGTGCACATCACACGGGCCTTTCCCGTCAGAATGTATCTGGCCACACGTCCTGTCATGTGTCTTGAAGGATGTTTTATTCTAAAACATATAAAAAGACGGAATTTTGCTAAAATAAATTTTACAATATGTAACTGTGCATACTTCTGTATAGCTTATAAGACTAATACAGGGCTTAGTTTTGTTAACTATAGGAAAAGCGAAAGAGAAGGTACACGAATTTACCGTAATTCTGTGTATATCATGCAGTATGCGTGTGTCATAAGCGTTTCCCGTTAAAATTCTCGTATGGAGTATGTTAAATAAATTTTCTAGATATATATATTCACAAGAGTATATGGATGGCGATATTTAAAATCTTATATTCTTGGATGAATTATACTCTACTGTTATGTTCATGAAGATCATTGCATTTGTACAAACCGGATGAGGAAGGGGCGGGGAAGGTTCCGTGGCTCAGTTGGTTAGCGCGCTAGCACAGCGTATGATAACCCAGGAGCCTCTCACCAATGCCGTCGCTGTGAGTTGAATCCAGCTCATGCTGGCTTCCTCTCCGGCCGTACTTGGGAAGGTCTGCCAGCAACCTGAGGACGGTCGTGGGTTTCCCCCTGGCTCTGTCCGGTTTCCTTCCAACATAATGCTGACCGCCGTCGTATTAGTGAAATGTTCTTGAGTCAAACACCAGTGAAATAAATAAACCGGACGAGTTCCGGATTCAGTGTACCGGTAGGCTATTTAAAACGATAGGACAGACTGCGGTTGAATAAAGGTACATGTAAGTGCGACTTTCTACGTGGTGTGCACAATGCGTGTGCCCTACTCTATTTATGTATTGGCACTTTACTTATTTGTTTCATTTATTTGATTGGTGTTTCACGCCGTGCTCAAGAATATTTCAATTATAATACGACGACGGCCAGCAGAAAACCGGGAAGAACCTAGGGGAAACCCATGACCATCCGCAGGCAGGTTGCTGGCTGACCTTCACAAGTACGGCCTTTGAGGAAGCCAGCATGAACTGGACTTGAACTCGTACCGACAGCATGCTTCCCCCCCCCCCTCCCCATTAAGGAAGCCACTGTGGCACCTAGTCTAGTCCTACCAGCTGAGCTAATCTGGCTAACTCCTAGAACCATCATGTACTAAAACATCAGTAAGCAACCTAAAACTTAAGAAGGCCGAATCACTCTGGCTGTCAAGTTGTAATCACAGGTTGCTATCCTTCGACAGGCGTTGGCCCCATGCTCATGGGTATAGCCTACGATAGCTTTGGGGTGGGATCGTGACGACGAGAGCTTGTGATTGTAAGCCTGGGCTCATGTATTTCAAAGGGGAGCTGTTGGCTAATAACCTCTAAAAGCGTAACGATATTGGTAGGCCACTGTTTCCAATATATTGAACAATGTGCTGGTGTTGTCAATGAAAACCAACCTCACACTCACAACACTTTTGCAGCGCCACTCCGATTGTGATAGTTGTGTACACCCACGTGAAGTTCCATGAAGCGCCACCTAGCGGGGATTTCCTTAATAAACATATGACGTAGAGAGTGTTGCGGGGAACGGGTGCGGGATATCCCCGACTTATGGTGGTGTTTCCATGTGAAGAACCATGAGCGCCGTGAGTAAATCGGTGCGTACTCCGATACAGCTGTACCGACATCTATTGAAATGTTTGAGGAAACTACCGGAAGAGGCAAGAGGCCATTACAGACATCAAATCAGACAGGTACGGAAGAAATTAGAACGCACTCTGCACTTCAAACTTAGTACACGCCGTCGCTGCAGTCCGCATTTTTGCCATAATGATCTTAATGCAACGGTATGTCCTATCACTATGTAACCATAATTCTGCCGTCCGCCGCATGACAGTAGTCCTCTTTCTCAAACTTATTGCTCTTCTTCAGTAAATTAAATCAGTTCTCTGATGCAGTCCTGCGCTGCGAAAACTATGTGGGTCTGTCGTAGTAGTTCATCAACTGACCAATTAAGTCAAGCGGCCATATTAGGCAGTGTAAGGCCAATGACACTTGATCCATCGTTTCCGGGCATCATATGTTGTAAAACTGAACTGGACGGCTTAACAGTACTCATTTTCACTTTTCATTACCTTTAATTGATTAGATTTTGCGATAATCTCAAATATGTGACAATTTGTAACAAAAAAAATGAAATAATTGTGAGTCCCAAAAACCGAATCGGCATTGTGATCTCTCGTGAGATCACGCTAGTTTGGAAAAGACAAGCCGAACTGCAACAAAATTGTTAACTTGCGTGAAATCACAGTACTTAGCGAGAACCCCCACCCTGCCTCGTCCTAACCAGAGTGATCTCACTATACGGCCCCACTGCCGATTCAGCTTATTTTGGGGGTCATAGTTCTCAGTCAAGATCGACATTTTAGATTATGAAACACATTGTAATATTCAAAGAAAGGAGAGATACATTATTTCAACTATGTGCGAGCGGAGACAGGAAACGAGGAATTAAATGTTCAGGGTCTGTCAATACTCTGTTATCATAACTAATGATTGCTCATGTCACTTAAAAGTCCAGTTAAGATCGTGCCGCCATGATGTAGCCAGAACTTTCATTCTCTGTAATTCGAAATTTTCTTTATGATTGATTATGCTACTGCAGTGATTTTCAACAACATATGAAGGTAGAACCAATACTAAATATGGCAGCAAATAAAACTGACGATATCTTTTGACGAGCCTGTATAGGTGGTCCCTGACCCCTTTCCTGTATGGGTTTGCTGTGATCGTAGACATCTGCACCTCTCAACCACCCCATACCCTCTTCCAGGTCAAAAAGGTAACTGCTGCAGGAGGACATCTTCACAATAGATAGTCCTATACGTTAATTATGACTATGTTTTCACAGTTCTAAATGATCGTAAGTTGCAAAAAGGACTACGGTTTAACCTGCCTACATGAATCTGAAGATGTGCTTTTCCAGGAATATTCTGATAGTAACTTAAGTTGACTTAAGTGACTGATTTTGTCTTTAATTTTGTCATAGGCATATAGAAGTCATTCAGATGAAAATAATCCTGAGCGAATACAGCAGATCATCGACCGAGCGATTCAGGACTCAGAGTGGCTTGTGAAGAAGGTATGTGTGCTGGCAGTTGATTTGGCTTGTGAAGAAGGTATGTGTACTGGCAGTTGATTTGGCTTGTGAAGAAGGTATGTGTACTGGCAGTTGATTTGGCTTGTGAAGAAGGTATGTGTACTGGCAGTTGATTTGGCTTGTGAAGAAGGTATGTGTACTGGCAGTTGATTTGGCTTGTGAAGAAGGTATGTGTACTGGCAGTTGATTTGGCTTGTGAAGAAGGTATGTGTACTGGCAGTGGATTTGGCTTGTGAAGAAGGTATGTGTACTGGCAGTTGATTACCTTCTGGCAGTTGATTTGGCTTGTGAAGAAGGTATGTGTACTGGCAGTTGATTTGGCTTGTGAAGAAGGTATGTGTACTGGCAGTTGATTTGGCTTGTGAAGAAGGTATGTGTACTGGCAGTTGATTTGGCTTGTGAAGAAGGTATGTGTACTGGCAGTTGATTTGGCTTGTGAAGAAGGTATGTGCACTGGCAGTTGATTTGGCTTGTGAAGAAGGTATGTGTACTGGCAGTTGATTTGGCTTGTGAAGAAGGTATGTGTACTGGCAGTGGATTTGGCTTGTGAAGAAGGTATGTGTACTGGCAGTTGATTTGGCTTGTGAAGAAGGTATGTGTACTGGCAGTGGATTTGGCTTGTGAAGAAGGTATGTACACTGGCAGTTGAGTTGGCGTGTGAAGAAGGTATGTGTACTGGCAGTTGAGTTGGCTTGTGAAGAAGGTATGTGCACTGGCAGTTGATTTGGCTTGTGAAGAAGGTATGTGCACTGGCAGTTGATTTGGCTTGTGAAGAAGGTATCAGTATTGACAGTTTATTTAGCTTGTTAAAAAGGTATTGGTACAGGCAGTTTATTTGGCTTGTTAAAAAGGTATCGGTACAGGCAGGCTGTTTGGCTTGTTAAGAATGAATGAATGCTTATTGTTTAACGACCTACTCAAGAATATTTCACTTATACGAAGGCGGTGTCTCCCTGGTGCAGGACGGATTTCCACAGTATCTTTTATCTGGTGCTGCCTCACCGAGACGACTTGCCGAAGACACCTAACAAGCCCCCTCACCCAGTCACATTATACTGACACCGGGCCGACCAGTCCACCCTCTATCCTCTTATTGCTGAGCGCCTAGCGAGGAAGCAGGATGTACCATTTTTTAAAGTCTTTGGTATGACCCGACCCAGGTTTGAACCCAGATCTCCCCGTCCGAAAGTGGACGCTCTACCACCTGCGCTATCCGGGCGGGTCAGGCTTGTTAAGAAAGTATCAGTACCAGCAATATTATTTGGCTTGTTAAGAAGGTACCCGTACTGGCAGGTTGTTTGGCGTGTTAAGAAGGTGTAAGTACTGGCAGTTTATTTGGCTTCTTGAAGTGATAGACCATTCAAAAAAGTTGTGGTAAGTGAAAAGAGCATAAAGAAACTAACGTCACTGAGGGGCATTTAGTTGAGTTAAATGGATAGCAAGTTTTTCGGTGTAGGTACTAATATGCTTGAAAACGGTATTAGTATCTATACCGAAACGTTGCTGTCTGAAAAACCTTCACTGATTTTTGAGGATTTGTTTCGACCAAGTTGAAAGCAGTTAAATGTTTTGATTATATGTTGGATTTCATGGCACATATTGAACAGGCTGAATTTATTTATTTATTTTATTTATTTGAGTGGTGTTTTACGCCATACTCAAGAATATTTCACTTATACGACGGCGGCCAGCATTATGGTGGAAGGAAACCGAGCAGAGCACGGGGGAAATCCATGACCATAAACGCGTTGCTGGCAGACCTTGCCAGGTACGTCCGGAGAGGAAGCCAGCGTGAGCTGTCTGTAATGCTGGCTGCCATCAAATAAGTGAAATAATCTTGAGTAGGGCGTAAAATACCAATCAGATAAATAAATAAATGAATACTAGAAGTGTATCACACTGCTACATGGGCTTTGTGAAAGAAAGAATAGAAGCACATGTATGTTACACCAGTATTGCTGACCTCTAGCGTAAATATTTCATTTTAATCTGGGACTATATTATCCATTAGTAAATGTACATTTCAAGATGAGGAATGCCCTTAAGAGTCTGGATAAGGATTTTATATATGTAGGTTCAAAATTTCATGGCTTTCGACAATAAAGGAGTCAGAAAAACTGATACTGACCAAAGGGGGGTAACGAGATGTGCCTACAAACAGGTGTGTTAGCGAAAAAAAGATTTTACACTGTTCTTAGATGTGAGTTATAGGTATTTCTTTGGCCTGTAAATATTGCCTGCTCAGGGTATTGTAACTCAGGCCCTTTTGTTATGGTTCACTGAGCTTAATGACTGGGAATACTTATCCAGACACATATACCTCACTCCCCCACCCCACCCCACCTTTACCTGATACCTAGCCACTGGCCTAGACATGTGTATTAGGAATGCCTGACAGTGGAGCCATACTGGTATATGTGTTTGTGTTTTTATTTAACATAAAGGTCTTTATATCTTGTAAAGTTTGTGCCTCTCAGTGATGATCTACATACCATTTTTGTTTGTCTTGAAACAAGCTTTCAAATGATGTAAACTAAGTGAAGGTTAGAAAGTATGTAGGATATATTAGCAACTCAAAAAGATAGGAAAAAAAAAATTAATAGGAAGGCTTGTCATGTGTGCCTTAAGTTGGCTCTAACTTTTTGGCCTTTGATTTTGTATTGTTTATTTGTATCAGTTCTAATAGCTTTTTCTGAATATTGTGATATTTATATTTATCATTTTCAAGTTATACATTGTTTTATAAATCAACTTGAAACCTGTTAAAGTAAAACAACTAGGCTTGTCCAGCTGTAGGCTAGTAGCTTATCAAAACAATGCTTTCTCTGAGGTCTGTGCTCTCAGTATGTGAAGGGTGGCCTGTGAGCCACCAGCGCAGACCCTGATAGACCACTGAGATGAGGTCATGCTGATGTAAGTACATTATGTTCAACTAGGAATGGTCTCTACACACTGGTGTTAGCCTCTTTTATTCCCTGAAGTTAACTACCTTGCAAACCTTGAGTTGACATAAAGACCTGGGTAACAGTATTGTGTAGGTTCTAAGTTATTGCTGTTCAGGGTGTCATTTAAGTTCTAAGTTGCTATGTCCTTATGATATTATTTAGGTGTTAAGTTATCACGTGCTCAGTCTATTTATAATTTAGGCTGTAAGTTATCACCAGGGTATGATGTAGGTTCTATGACTGCTCATGGTATTATCTAGGTTCTAAGTTATTACCTGTGCAAGGTATTATTTAGGCTCCAAGTTATTATCCGCTTAAGGTACTATTTGTCCTCTAAGTTATCACCTGCTCAGGGTGTCGTGATAGGCTCCAAGTGTGTTCATCTGCTCAGGGTATAATTTAGGCAATGTCTTCACAGTGTGAGCTCTTGCGTGACCCAAACTGTCACCCAAATGTTTCTGTACGAGTAATCATGAATTTCGTTCACCCTATCCCCCCCACCCCCCACCCACCTGCTAACACAAACTGATGCACACACACTCACATGAGTTATGGGTGTCTGTTTGTCAGACTATTCATCGTGCACCTGTTGCATCTTGTGTAACTGTGTTTACCAGCCAAATGTTATGAAATTCGCCTTAAGCGAATACATGCATCAATTCACCTGGTGTACAAATTAAGGGGAGGTAATCGTCAACATCTTCTGAAAGTATTGATTTTGGCTCACCCTTAAATCTCTGAAATAATGTCACCTCGATGTGTATGTAAGGTCGACTTGGAACATTCAATCCCTCATATGCTTGGTTTCTGTTTTGTTTTCAGTATAACTGAGTGCAGATGTACTGATCTCTCTTCATCCTGCAAACAGTGGTGAAATTTTCCCACGAGAAGGCCTGACTCTACTTGACATCATGACAGGTTTTTGGATGCGATGGTGTGGAAGTGTTGTATCAAGAATATAAGACAGTTGATGGATCTCCCCTGTCTTAGGGAACTATGATCTTTTGGGAGCTATACGAATCTTACCTGGCTCACTCATTTGAACACGTGGGAGTGTCTAATCATGCATCACACACTGGGTTGTACATTTAGGCTGTATTATAAACCTTGTGCGTAGTGTTTGTTTTTTTTTAATAATATATAATATGTCTTTAGTCCAGAAATGTGTGTCTTGGGTGTTTTTCGTTTCATTTTAGTGACAAAACTTTGTTTAAATTCAAAGAACTGGGAGATGGCCTGTTGATCACCTAATCATATAATTGCACCTATTATGAATATGTGATAGATCCTAATCCTGAGAAATTTTGTTCCGAATCATGATAAAGCTCTTAATCGTACAATTTCACTGGGCTTATTTATGCATTTTGTGCCAATGCATGGATAATCTGCTCTGTTCATTTCTAAATGCCGAATCGTATATTTTGTCTGCACATATCGACTCCTGTATATACAGTGCCTAATAATAGTATATTGCGCTTAATTGTATTAAGCCTGTTACTGAGGCCACTAAAGCCGTGAACTATTGTGTCCATAATCAGTTTTGTTGGGTGTTTCAGTCAACTGATGAGTGTATTTAAATTTTCTTGTGTTATACTGTCTTGTTATCTGAATAGGCCTACATGATAAGCAAACAGTATTTCATTTCATTTCATTTATTTCATCAGAGGTAGTGTACATAGGTGTGTGACACATAACTTGTGTGTAAATTAATAACAAGTGTCAAATAATTGTAAGCAATCTATCAAAATTATACCTGGCGGGAACAGAAACCCCGAGGGGTTTATATTATCCCATATTCGTGTAGAGAGGGAATATGGATGGACAGCATTTCCAGTTATATGCCAAAATAACTGTATAAACAAGAATAAAGCACACACACACAGACATATTAGGCACAGATCGAATAACTTGGTGGAGACAGAATTTTACGGAAGTAAAAAATAATGATGCAGATTTAATTGTAGGCAAAATTCACATAACTTGAGGAAATCAGTATAGCTAACAAGCACGCTGCCGTCGAATTATACCACGACATCAAGATTAGGCGCAAAATTTCTATGGATTAGGTGCTTGCACTGTTAGGCGCAATTATACGATGAGGTGGCAAACTGTCGTTGTCTTTCAGTCAGTAGCCGTAGGTTTCACCCGAGATGTGCGTTCAATATCATTCTCGGACAGGGAATTTTCATCTTTTGTCTGCTTCCATTATTCTGCAAGCGTCTATTTCTTGTGCTTGTGACAGCAAGGAACCGATGGTATTCTCTGATGTCCAGCGTGACGGTTGCAGGAAACCAATTCCCTGACAACATGCAGTACAACGAAAAAGTCACCGATCACCAAAACCTTTCCTATGCATTGGGGATAAATACAGTTGACATACATTTTTTTCTCGGGAAAAAATCGATCCAGCATCAGTCAACCGTTTCAAAATGGTACATTTTGCTGCCTCGCTTGGCGCTGGGCACTGGGAGGTTAGATCAAGTTAGATCAGCCCAGGGTCAGGATAATGTGACTGGGTGGGGTGTCATGTGCAGTGCTTCGACATGGACATGCATGGGCTCACTCTGCCACAAGAAGACACAGTATGTATTTACATACATTCTGAGGAAGACTCTTCGTCATATTACTGAACAGATCATAGTTTTGGAAAGTAGGCATTATCTGAATGGCAATTTCGTGCTGATTCCAAATATTATTTTTGCCGCTTGACACACTGTAACTGTTACGTTTCCTAATTAAATACAGATACCGGTGTTGTATTACATAGAACGTAGACATATAGCAATCAGAGCATGTTTTGCAGGTAAAAAGAATCTGTGACGTCACTGTGCTTCAATATGGTCCAAAAAGTCCACCGTAGCACCTCAGTCTTTGTTTCCGTTTTAATCACTGTAAAAAAAATGCCAAAAAGTAATGAAGACCATGTGTTGAATTAGCGCAAAATTACCTTTCAGATGATGCGTGTTTTCTAAAAATGTGGTCTTTTCTTTTGCCAAAGAAAAACTCAACACATGGGCGAGTACATACCTATATATTTACTCGCCAAGGCATTTGAGTCTGTCGCATAATGCCTTTGCATTATAACTGGCAGTGTAGCACTCGACCAGAGCTGATGAAAAGTTACGTTGATCTTGAACTGTGATAGTTTAGCACATATAGGAAAAATACATAGTGCTTCACTGTCTTTTAATAATGACAATAATATTACCTTGTTGGTGCAACATAATTGTTTGTTTTCTCTTTGACTTGGATGAAGCTGGGAATACAGCAGATTATGATAGTAGTCTCTACATGCGTGTAACAGCCGTGTTGTGCCCATTTCACACCCGTGTAACAACCGTGTGGTGCCCATTCCACACGTGTGTTACAGCCGTGTGGTACCCATTCCACACGTATGTAACAGTCGTGTGGTACCCTTCCACACGTGTGTTACAGCCGTGAGTGCCCATTCCACGTGCGTGTTACAGCCGTGTGGTACCCATTCCACACGCGTGTAACAGCCGTATGGTACCGGTTTGACATGCGTCTAACAACCGTGTGGTACGTGTTTGACACGTGTAACAGCAATGTGGTACCCATTCCACAACGTGTAACAGCCGTGTGGTACCCATTCCACACGCGTGTTCATAGTGCTCACTTGTTTGTAGTAGACTACCACTACTACAAGGATTCTGGTGGTCTACTATCCTTCATCTTCTAAGGGTGTTCTATTCTGCGAATGCTGTCTATAGGATCAACTGATTTAGCACACGTGAAATGGGTAATCTTTGTTTCACAAAACCAAGACCAGGGGCCTATTCCACAAAACCATTTCTGACTTTAAAACAAGTTTTACCTTACTGTGGGGCTATAGAAATTGAGTTTGACGACCTCATAAATGTTGCCATGAAGGCAAAAGTATCAACATTTCAGATACGCCGGCAACCACTTTCTCCATATAGACATTAAATGAGTTTGTCCATATACATCCAGTTTCTCAACCAGTTTCTCCAAATATAGGTTTAATTAATTTGTCCATACACACCATCAAGCAGCTCGCCCATATATATAATCAATCAATTTCTCCATAAACATCATCAACCAGTTTCTCCATGTACACATTTAATCAGTTTCTCCATATACATCAGCAACCAGTTTCTCTATTTACACATTTAATCAGTTTCTCCATATACATCAGCAACCAGTTTCTCTATTTACACATTTAATCAGTTTCTCCATATACATCAGCAACCAGTTTCTCTATTTACACATTTAATCAGTTTCTCCATATACATCAGCAACCAGTTTCTCTATTTACACATTTAATCAGTTTCTCCATATACATCAGCAACCAGTTTCTCTATTTACACATTTAATCAGTTTCTCCATAAACATCATCAACCAGTTTCTCCATGTACACATTTAATCAGTTTCTCCATATACATCAGCAACCAGTTTCTCTATTTACACATTTAATCAGTTTTTCTATATCCACGTTAAATGTGGATATGGGGAACTCATTAAATGTGAAACTGTTTATGTATACGTGTTAAATTAGTTTCTCCTTCCAAACTTTCCTGACATTGTGAAATCATTTTTTATATCGTAAGTGAATTTTATTGATTTTTTTATATATATTTAAAATCTTTTCGATATAGACACTGAATAAGGCAGACGTAAACATGAAACTGTGATCTGAATATTTAACTGTTATCGGTTGCAAACTCTCTTTTTCATTTTGCGTCCAACTGGAAAACAGCTTAAACCTCCTCTGATTAATATATGTTTACGTTTCATATGAACATACATGTAGCACTACACCTGTATCTGTATTTAATGTATTACAGCCAAAAAGAATCTGTGACGTCACTGTACTTCAGCCTGTTGAATGATTATGTGGCCCAAAAAGTCCACCGCAACATTCCAATCTTATTTCCACTTCAAAGAGTGTTAAAAGAAATGCAGCTGAATAATTAATAATAATAACGAAGCTGGTATTTGGAATCAGCAAGATATGGCCCGTTAAATGATGCGTGCTTTTGTTCCTTGAATATTAGCAAAATTAATGTAGGCCCTTTTGACAGAAGGTATAGCAGTGAGCAATGCTGGTTGATATAGCCAAGCTATTACTAGAAATGCTAACAGCCGATGATGAGCCCTCATGCATGTCATACAAGATATCGTTCTCTAGCTAGCACAATCTGTTACCAGTTACTGGTGGGACTGGCATTGATGCGTGTTGTCCTTCAATACAATCAGACAAAAGAACAGGATAACCGCATGTATCCATGCAGTGAAATCTTATGTCGACGAAATAACAGTTACAAGAAACCAAACATGTAACTTTTAGTTGTACTTTCGCTTTGAAGCTCAGTGGTGGCAGGTGGAAGGTAATAAACACAAATTATATCGCTATAACGACTTACTATCTCGTAATAGTAAGTCATTATGATGAGACACCGTAAGTCGTTTTAAAGAGGTAAAAATATGAGGTATTAGGTGAATATAACGAGATAATTTGTGTGCCTGTTTTCCCTTCTACCTGACACCAATGAGCTTCCGTGGGCAAAGGTGCTACACTTCTGCAGTGACGCTTGCAATGTAGGTCACATTTGCAATCTAGCTGTAGAGCTGTATTGTAGTGTTACTAGGAAATCTTCAAGTAACCCAGGTCAAAGGAACACAAGGACGCTATCACCCCGATAGGGTACTGACAAGTTCTTTATACTACAGAAAGACGCGAATCTCTGGAAAGTGTTTTTGATCATAAGATGTCTGAGAGCGTGAGCATATTCCTGATGATATCACAGAATCTGGCTACACTCTTGGTGTTGCTCAGTTTACCGGGCGCTGTTGGTCAGTTCACGAACGAAGTAAAACCGTCCGGCGGCAAGATCGAAACGTTTGATTTCACTATCCAGCACTGGCTTGGGATGGGGTTATATAATGACATAAGAGACTCCTTTACTCCCGTCATAATTAACTCCAATGGTGCCTTTAAGAGAAATGGTACTTCAACCGTAGTGGAGGAATGTGGTGGTATCGCACATCTAACAAATGAAGGTAGGATCAAGCGTGATTTGGGTAAACGTTTACTTAACTGGTACCACAAAGCTCCAAATAAGTAAAACTTTAAGTAAACATTTACCAATGTAAGTAATATTTTAAGATGTTTAGTCAAGTAAGTCACCCACTAGTAAGATAACTTTTCGTGTAAAATAACTAATGAAGTAATGCTTGTAGAATGACTTACATTGGTAAATGTTTACGTCTTTGGATGCAGCTGTGTTTCACCAGTTAAGTAATCATGTGCACACTAATTAAGTACAGTTTTGAATTTTTATGCAATGTTTAACTTGAATGCGTAATGGTGTGACATGCAGAAATACACTGATCATCAGCAACTTGTACTGTCAGGCCTTTGAATTGCATTGAAGCCAAATAACAGAAGTCAGATTTGAAACCTAAGTATGAAGCTCCAGCAATATTTCAAGTCATTCACTTGGACGGGTCTATAACATAGAAACATTGAAAAAGAAGGAACTAGACAAAGTAGATCAAAATACAACAAAATGAAATCTTTATTCAATAACCAGAAAGCATACAGTGCCTTAGTACTATTAACTCTGGCTACAGCATTGAGTCATGTGAACACTGGAGGTGGAGGAGGAGTACAATTTTCATTCACGTTTTCCCTTTTTAAGGGGAGATACAATTTGACCGAGACACTACTCTTGTGGAAATTTTTCACTGTCCTGAATGTCCAAAACTCACTTCTGGATAAATGTAAATGTGATTGTCAGCTTTGCAGGACAATGAATGTTTAGGTTATAAATTTAGTATAGTGCAAACGTGGCATGCATCATGTCCTGGACTTCCAGGAGCTTTCCTTTCCTGCCAAAATACAGACGTGTGCTGTAGAAAATGGACCCCTCTCTCACGATCATATGAGGTGCCACTTGTTGTACCGCTTTCACGTTTGGTAGGAGACTGTCATCCTAGTTAGCAAACAGAAATATACAGAAAGCAGACTTAAAAAAAAAAAAAAATTAAAGGTATCAGGAAGGTTAACACACACATTTAATGAAGTGCACAGAGTTTCAAGGAAGAGATGATTCCAACATTTTTCGCTTCATTTACATGAATGTGTGTAACCTACGACCTACGACTAGGTTAAAGCTCCGACCTTAGGCAGGTTACTGACGAATTTTCCCATGCGTGACCAACAGATACGTACATTATACTGATAGAAGGCAAGTAGGCTTCAACAAAATTTACGCTGCACAAAAGTTGCATCAGGTCATTCACAATATTTGATGAATCACGTTACCAAAATATACACAAGTCCATGTACCTTACTGTCATTAAAAAAAAATGCATGATTAAATATTAAGTGTGAAGTATGTTGTGGTAGACAAAGTAAAGTCATGCTTCTGAGCTGTTGCTGAGATTGCCGGATTTATAGCACTTCGACAGCGATAAATCAGCTGATGCCAATGACACTGAATTTCCACCTGTGATCTCATTCATAAGCTAACTCAGGCTTACGGGCTTCAGGTACTGACTTTGACTTTTTTATTGTGAAGATTCAGTGTTACTATAGTCGGCAAAACATGCTGAAATAAAATACATACCTCCAACCATGTGAAAAACTCCCTATCCTCTTTAGGCAAATGTGGCACCAGCAGAATTGGGGCAGTCATGTTTAACTTCTCACCATCCTTAGTACGTGCCAAGCACCTGGAATAAAAACAGGGAATTAGTAGTTGAGCAACTCATATCACGGATCACATAATGGTAGACCATGAAACTAAACAACCTTAATTTATTGTAGGTAAGTTGAATCTGACTTATCAAGCTATTATTGATCTTAAACACGCCTGGCTACAAATAAGTGAGTTGATTGCATTTGATTATTGTTCATACTGAGGAATTTTTCACTTCATGATCACTGTCAGTTTTATGAGTGGACGAAACTACAGTGCCAATTATAGCAAACCGTTGACCAGGTGATTTACATACTTGCGCATAACATGACATTGGTGGATCATAAGTGGTGTTTAACAAACACAGGGCTGTGGAAACGGCCTTATCTACTCTTGCTGGGATTGAAGCCGCACCGCGTGTGCCATGTGGTTAGCAGTAGTGCACCACCTCACCACAGAGCCCAAGGACTCCATGAAAACTGTGAGTGGAGAATCCATAAATTTCTGTCCGGGTACATGTACACGTAGGCAGGTTTAACATGTAAGATTAATTTAACTGTGTCGCCACTACTTAATATCATCATGTTTATCAGGAGGAAAAAAGTGAAAATGCTTCAAGAAACACTGACCTACACATAGCTCTACAAACTTAAATCCATCAAGCGCTCTGACTTTTGCTATGAAGCAGAAAACACAAAAATTGGCTTTAAGTTGTCTTCAATAATTGTTCAAATATATTGTTCATCATAAATATATACATGTTTGCACAAAAACCAATTAAATAAGAGGCTAAAAATGCGGGGCATTTTTTGTCAAAAGTAAAGTTGTTCCACCTGCAGAGAAGTAACCAGATCAAATACAGCTCTTACCAAGAATGGGATATTTTATTGCGTAGCTTGGAGCTTCCTCCAAGCGCCTCATAATACCTCCAAACATACTGACCTTTGCTACAGGACATGACCTTATGCACCATATGGTGTTCAGGTACATCAGTCAATTTATCATATAAAATGTGATTTGAATGAAATATGTTAGCGAAAGTACACGTTATATTTTCAAGGACTTACTCACCTGTCAAGAAGATCCAGAATTTTAGTGATCTATTCTGCCCGTTTCTTGCTTCTAACACAACACTGAGTTGTATTCCATCCTAAGTCTAGTCAGAGGTTGTCCTGATTTAGATTGAGTCTTATACGTAACAAAAAAAAGGTCTAGTGGGTCTTACTATGAGCCGCATCATTTACTAATCATATGTGAAGCCCACCACACGCCTGATGTATACTCTCTACTCATGTCCATTATACACTAAACGTGTTATCCACACACCTGGTGTATACTTTCTAAATGTCTCACCAGAAACCTGTGTATAGTCTCTAAACATGTCCGTTACGGACCTGCTGTATAGTTTTTAAACGTATCCACCACTCATTTTGTGTTTATTTTCTAAACGCGCGCATCACGCGTCTGGAAAATATTATCTGCACACAATCACCTAGAACACGGTAAAATAAATAATTGCCGGTATTAGTTGCGAAAACAAATTTACGGTTGTGCGGACTTCATAATATCAACAGGAAATATGAGCAACTAGTTATGGACGAATTTTTAGGCCATTTAGGGTATTTCATGTTAATAAAATACAATATGATTGGTTTAAGTTTTAAAGCCCATTTCTAACACATTCACTGAGACTACATAACTGGGGATTTCCTTCTATCATTAACTCACCAATAAATAATTGGATCACTATAATTCAAGAATGTTCACTGCTTGTGGTTTTATGATCAGTACTTCTGTTATGTGCAAATTTACAGATGTGTGCAATGTTGCCTAAAACTTATTGACTTGAAATATCAAGACTAAAGATTCGTATACAAAGTGGTAAAGGCACTGAGAAAAGCAAAGACTGTTGGTAAACTCATAATATAGGAAATCAATGGTCGTTGGTTAAAATTCTGGACAGCAGCATTTCGGACGTGACGAAAATGACGTGATAAATGCATGTTGGCAAATCCGTGTCGCATAAATCAGTTAACATTGAATAATTAATTGTTGGTGTTCAGAGCACAGATGAATACAGGTAAATTGAGAGCAGATATAATATTGTTGTTATCCTTCTCTTTTTGTAATCAGGAGGCATGTATGGGCCATGCGACTGTCACGTGAAATCAGCGCCCGTTTTCCTCAGTCGTTTCATCACGATTCAAAACCAATAGATTAGTCCATTCTATATACTGTCTGAGTGAAGTAAAGGTATCGTATCATACATAATGGTGCTAAAACTCACATTTTTCCAGTAGGATGTCACCCAGCCTTTGAAACAAACCTCAAAACACCTTTTTTAGTTCGTGACACCTCAAGAACCGGGGTTTCACTTTCTTAGTGACACCTCAAGTACTTCTCTTTATGCGTGACACCTCAAGAACCGGTACTTCACTTGCTTACAGGCACCTCAAATACTTCGCATTGTTCATCTCACCTAAAGTAATTTTATTCGTGACACCTCAGGTACTTTATTTTGTTAATGACACCTCAAGTACTTCACTATGCTCGTTACATGAAACGTTTCTCTTTTTTTTTTCAGAAATGCAGAAGGTCGTCATTGGTGACGGCTCCTACAAAAGTCTGTTTACTATCAACGGGCAAATACCAGGCCCGTCCATTGTCGTCAATGAGGGGACACAGGTTGGTTAGAAACGCCTATTCCTTTCATGCGACCAGTCGCGCTAGTAACCTATGAAGTGTATCGTATCATATGACGAAGTCTATATCCGTCAATCTGAGACCTTTGTATACCTTTGAGACCTTTCACATGTATAAATAAGCCATATATACCTAATGTATGACTACAGTAGCTGAAATCCTGGAGCCGAGTTTACAAACAGAATGTAAATGTGGCTGTCATGACAACACATACTGTAGAGCAATCGTGACCCACTTCGCCTGTCTTCGAGTTTACATCGAGAACGTCGGAATTTAAACGTGTATGTATTGAATGGCCATCTTCACCCCCAAAATAGGCTCAGTCTTATTTTCAAATCTAAATAAAATGTTTTTATTACGAATGAGAAAAATCACATAAGCAATACTCATTTTGAATTTTCTTACGTAATGTGGTTATTATCCAAGATGGCCACCCCATAGAGGCTTCGTTCGAAGATGTTTTGTTGTACGCCAAACGTTCTCTAAAAGTTCTCTAAAAACACAGATTTCGCAGAAAAGGAGGTCAAAACATCATCCAGTGCATATCACGGCAGAGCCTCGATTACTGTTCTGCCAACAGGATACAAGAAAAGTGTGATATTTCAGCTGTATTCTCACGACTTATGATTTCTCTACCAGGTGTTTGCCTGGTTCGCGACGTACATCTACCGAAACCAGGCATGTGACATAGTAAATTATAAGTTTGACGAAACCTTACACTTTCCTCCTAAAGCTGGCCCTGTGCTGCAGTTGTATATTAACTGGGAGAAGAGAATGCCTATGAAGGCAGGGCTGATGCCATTGTCCTCACCCCATGCACTTTACACAGGGATGACGTAGACGTATTTATTATCAACAAGCGATGCAGTGTCGTGACCTTTTCTAACAACTGGAGTAGTCTCCCTGCATTAGTAACCAGATGGTCCTTCCTCGGAGTAACTTTTTGACTATGGGCTGTGACGTCCCCAGAGTTTGAGAGACGACTTTAGACTTTTGAGACTTTTGAGACATTAAATATTTAGTCGATAGACATAAATACGGTATATACAAGACAAATTAAGCAAATGCCTTATTACAATAACTAGTTTAGGTGGTAGTAGAGAAAAAGTCAATCAAAGAGGACGTAAAATCATTTGATTTTTAAAATCATTGCACGTAGGCAATATAACATTGAAAATAAATTGGTCATACAAGATTAAAATATTTGTTTGATTGTAAAAACAGGTGGTGGTCAAAGTGACCAACAAGCTGATCCAAGAAGGGGTGACTCTTCACTGGCATGGTATGGTTCAGCAGAAAACCCCATATATGGACGGGGTTGGCTCTGTGACTCAGTGTCCAATCAACCCCGGAGAAACTTTTACATACAGTTAATGTAACAGTGGAATAAAGGGGCTGCACACAGCGATCGGTTCATTACTAATAAAGGGATTAATAATATTATAACTGTTAACCTTTTGGTAAATCTTGCAAAACATGCACGTTTATTTGTATTTCTCCTTGGGGTGTGTGTTCAAGACCGGCCCTGGGTAGGCAATTTGTAGATCACCACCTAATCCGCTCCCCAACCCCCGTCTATCTGCATGTGAGATCTTGCCAAAGTAAGCGGTCGAAGACGCTCGCACGGTGTTTGCACGCTCTGTAGCGTTTGTTAAAGACCACCTGCCTCCCACCAATATTGTTTCCTTCCCTGAACGTGACATTTTGAAACGTTCATCAGTAAGGTGATCAGTAACTTGCCAAATGTTTGTGGTTCATCTCGGTTACTCATGTATCCTTGACCCATAGAAATGACAATCGTCGCATATAAATGAAAATGTCCGGAATTAAGCAAACATAAATTATTTTTATTTATTTATTTTTTTCTTTATTTATTAATCCATTCACTTATTTATTTATTTGCTTATTTAATTAGTTATTTGATTGATGTTTTACGCCGTACTCAAGAATATTTCACTTTACCGGTAAACGGCGACCAGCATTAAAATGGGAGGAAACCGAGCAGAGCCCGTGGGAAACCCACGACCTTCCACAGGTAAATAAATAAATAATAAATAAATGACTACTCTTTCTCAGTCCCCTCTCCAATCACACTGGGGATTTGTCACACGCCATTTCTCCTTTCAGGTTTTTGGCGTTTCCGGCCGGCACGCACTGGTACCACTCCCACCTGGGAACCACTCGCTCAGATGGTCTCTTTGGTGCACTCATAGTACTTCCTACCGAAGAGGTAAGACAGACTGGAGTAGTGGCCGCTGGGTAGTGCTGTACCATCATGTAAGGAATGGCGTGAACACTGAATGGGAATTGTAATGGCCATATTCATTTATTTATTTATTTCAATGGTGTACTCCGCCGTACTCAAGGATATTACGACCATAGTGCATAAGACCATTAATTACTGCGTTACGCTGATCCAGTATTGGGCCAGTGATTGGTTTACAGACGAGATTTCAAAGGTTTGTGTGGGGGGGGGGGGGCGTGCTTGTGTGTGGAGGTTACTGATCCGATACGATCTGCGGCTGTATGGTTATTTAATATATATATATATATATATATATTCACTGAAGAAATAATGGTTCCATTCCCTGTATACCCCGTGACAACTGCAGTAAAAAATGGAATTGTCCAAAAACGCGATTTTCCAATTTGTTTTCTTTTACTTATATTTAAATATACAACGTGCTAAGCTACTCTATAAATTCAAGGCATATGAATCACGATGTAAAAATTATGCGGTATAGTCTCTTTAAGCAGAGACAAGGTCCATATTGTGCGAATCAGGGACCTTTCATAGCCGTCAATCAAGAATGCGCATTTGAGCAATCAAAATTAATATTGTTGATCAACCGGATGTGCCACACATTGGTTACACATGTTCAATCTTTCTGTGACGTCAGAATTGCTTTCACCGGGAATGAAATGAAAAGTAACATTGTCACGAGAATGGGACAGGACATGTGGCGGATCTATCCATTGAGAACCCGTTCCTTTAATACAGTAGTCGGTGGAGCCCGTTCCCCAATAAACACAGTCTTGTCTTCTGATACAATGAACACACAGTCATGATACCGTAAATAGAACCCACTTTCCTATATTACAGTTGTCAATGGAGCCCCATTTCCTAATAAACAGAGCCTTGTCTTCTGATACAATGAACCCACATTCATAATACCGTAAATAGAACCCGATTTCCTATATTACAGTTGTCAATGGAGCCCCATTTCCTAATAAACAGACCCATGTCTTCTAATTCAGTGAGCCCACTTTCATTATTCTGTAAATAGAACCCGCCTTCCTGAACCCAGAAGACAGAACCTTCTTGCGTGATACCAAACTTAGAGCCCTCTTCGTAATACAGTCAAGGTTCAGTTGACAGATGATAGCGTGTATATAGGCTGGTGCCATTTGAGTCAATGTAATTGTGCTATATTGAGAACTTGCTTTTTTTCTTGCTTCCTGTATCGACCTGTAGCAAAAATCGGCCATCAGACAAGAGCTCAGTAGTCAGAGATAAATTTTAGCCGAGGAGCTATGGTTATTTTGCAGGGCTTTTTATATATTTTATGTGAACGCATAGCAATGTGTTATATAGACATGACAATTTCCCAACCCTCTGACCGGAAGTTCTTGACGAAATTACAACCAGTAACAAATAGTTCTTAAGATGATCCCCAGACTTAACCATTCTGGTGTTCAGTTTGGATGCATGTTCTTTTTATGGGTCTGTTGGTGAGAATCGCCAGAGGCCCATTATAGAGGCGTGAAAAAATGTGGAGAGATTTCCGGAAGTAGTTTCACCAAAGTACTCAGTGTCAGTACGTTTAACGAAATAGACCATTGTTATGGTCAAATATTAGCTTCGATTCGTGACGTCTTCTTCATTGTTTTGTTGGAATTTATATGCAATGATTTTGCATTGAATAAAACTTTTAAATATTTCTGGGGTAGTGCTTTTATTTATTATCCTTTTAGTTTTATGTCAAGAGAGGTCATCGAATGCGCTTGAGCTATTTTGATGATGGTAACGGTAAATGTCACATACCGGTCGGTACCTTAACTGCCTGTGGTATCGTATGTAGCGAAGATTTAGATCATGTAAGATAGCCTACATGGATGTATTTAACAGTTCCTAGTTGTATTTAGGTCTACTTTGCGGCAGTCGAACGCTTGGGTAGTGATTAAAATGATGGAAATATATAATAATATGGAAGATAATTGTCCGACGGCAGGTATGTCATTTGACCTGACCCCTTGGGTTTCTGCCCCAAAATAACGAACTGAACTAGAGTGAAAACCGGAAGGGACGTGGTATTAGTGTGACTAGATGGAATCAGTGTATTATTTTAAAATGTTTGCGACATTCATCGCAACCCTGAGTCCATCACCCGTACTCCAAAAAAGCGTCGCAGATCTCCGAAATCGAAGTCGATGGAACTGCTTTCGATGAGGTCAACGCTCGTGTCAAGCATTTGATCTTGACGCCTTGCGTTACTGCCCAAGAATACATAACGGACAAGTACCTTGCCTCTCATATTTACAACCTGTGCAAATCTCGGGACATTGTACAAGTCACACAGGAAGTGTCGCTTGCGGTTGGAAAACATGCAAGATTTGCAAGTCAAGAAGATTTAAATTATCAAATTTGTCACACGAAAGAGAGTACTGTCATCTAAATGATAAACACAAGATATAACATAGAGGCAAAAGCGTGAGAAAATGAGAAACTCAAAAGTACAAGCGTTTTCTTTCACAAGAACAAAACAACAACAACGCCATATTACTTTTTATTTTCTAATCAGTTTTAGTAGGCGGCGGTTTTGCCACCTACAGCCACCAAAACTCGCCGCCTGCAGGTTACTCATGAACACCTGATATATATAAACTTTTCTTTCTTAGCAATCACATCAGAAGTGAGCTTCCTAAGCTGAATCAATGGGATAATAGGACAAGAACACATTTAACTTTTTAGAAATATTACAAAAAAGTACAAAAGTTGTGGTTTCCTGGCAAAGCTCACATGCAATTTTTGGCCTTTCTATCTCTTTGCGTTCTGTTTCAGGGCAACTTTAACAGTATTTCTGTGCATATGAACGCCTGCAGGCAGTTGTTGGCTATTATAGGAGTTTAATGAGCATATTATTAAACAAATATTCTAAAACATTTGCAGCTTTGCGGACAATCTTAATTCTGTATTGAAAGAAATGTTTTGCCCAGCTTCAGATGATTTTAAATGTTGAGTGTTAGAGAAATATGTGATTTTTGGTTCATTGATTTATGTATTTGGTTGGTGTTTTACGCCGTACTCAAGAATATTTCACTTACACGACGGCGGCCAACATTATGGTGGGAGGAAACCGGACAGAGCCTGGGGGAAACCCACGACCATCCGCAGGTTGCTGGATTTTCAGTTTAGTATACATATATATGCTTCTTGAAGATACCCCTTCCCACATCGTCACAAACCAAATGTCTGATTCAAGTTAGCAATTTTATCATACGGAAGAACTGTTAGCTTTGATGCTGACCGATGAATCTGTAAACTTTTTAAAAAATTTTATTTCATTTTATTGGAGACTAATTTATGTACCCATGTAATTCATATGAGGCCTCACGTCAGCTGACAATCCGTAAACCATAATCAAGTGGTGAGAGTTTTCAGTTTAAAAAAAAAAATTAGGTTATGCCCCTCACCAGTTACAGGCAGTGGTGGTGGCCGATATTGGAAAGGTCCAAAGCCTCCAACTAGCATCGGGCCGAAATTTTCACCAGTAGAAGCTTGACAAAAATTTATAACAAACATGTATTTTATTATTGTGTGTCGCTTTGATCTCTTGTCACGTACAGTAGTGGTACAAATAATGAAGATATTTTGGACTTAGTTGGTGCTCACACTTACCGAACAAATAGAAATGATAAGGACTTAGTTGCAAAATTTGGTTTTCTTCTAGTTCAATGGATTCTCTTTAAACTGATTTCATGAGCTGGTGAAGAATAGACGGACATGAAATGTTACAAAGTAATAGTGCTGGGTATCCCATTACGACACAATAATGGACAGGCACTTAGTGCGTGAAGAACAGTAATTTTTTCTCTCCTCCACTTGCAGGAATATTTTGTTTTTGTGAGGGTCGGTCGGGCTACAATGTTAGAGATAACAGTTTGTGAGAGGTCAATGATTCAGAGGATTCGTCTGTATACATATATGAAAAATAATTCTTTAGTAACTTAGCGTCGTTTTGGCAGTTTTGACAGTGTTAAAGGTGTGATAGTTTTCATTTTGTGTTTCTGGTTCTTTCGATGTTCGTGCTCCACGTACTCATAGAGCTTGTTGTTCAGCCGCCATCTTGGACCATCTTGGCTGTTCAAGTCATCACGCGCATGCAAAACAATATGATTGCTCAATAAATATTGCTCTAATCTTGGCATGTTGTATTCTGCTGAATAGAGAAAATCAATAGCAGTGGTCTGTAGTGGGTTTGGGTCGACACCTATTGCCATTTTGCTGGAATACCCAGACCCGATCTCTGATCGGCAGACAGGTGAGATTGGCTTTTAGTTTTAGGACGGCTCTACCGAGTCAAGCGACCCTCAAATCATTTTTCAAGGAATTTGAACAAGAATGTCATATTCTAGAATGGTACAGATCCATATCCATGTGTATCTGGCATAAACAATGCAAATCTAAAATTTAAATTTGTTTTAAACGCGTCAGAATTCGTAAGTCGTGATAACGAAAATTGGACACTGTATAATGTGTCAGATTTCGTAGTTGTGTCAACATGTGCGGCAAGGCAGGAGAAAATTGATAAATCCCAGCGTGTTTTATGGTATGGTATATCTGTTAATTATATACATTTTTTTCTTAATTGCCGGAAAAAATTTTTTCATAACTTTCTTTCATGGAACCGATTTTGTGTTTCTTGTTTGTCATGTTGGTTCCCAACACAGAACCGAAGAAATTGTTGTCGCTTAGGCCATTACTTGTGAAATCCCCAGCCTGCGAACACCGTACAATTCGAATGTTTATCACTAGTTAGTATTTGTTTTCCTCATCAAGCGATTCTCAAACCTCCAAACTTGCACAACAAACTGTTGATGGATAAAAGTGTGAAATCATGATAGATTTCTTGATCATAAACAAAGGCCAGGCAACAGAATTATCTGTACATGCAAGAAACCTGAGTGATCATCATAGAATGCATTTCAGTGCCTGTAGGCTCTATTTTTTTTATTTTTTTGGCACATGGGGTGGACTACAGCTGTACAGTCCCAGACAGTAGGTGCGCAATGCATTCTGGGATTCTGTATCAGAAATACATATTTCCCACCGGTATTCATTTTATTTTATTTTATTTATTTTTTTATTTTGACTGTAGCGTTTTAAATGTCCCGTGTTTCTTTTTGTAGAGGCAAGGATGCTGTGATTCTTCAGAGCAGCGTGTCGGACAATTTACGGGACATTGCTTTCACTGTCAACTTCAACCTCTGTCCATAGGACGACACCAACACTGTCGTAACCACAACTCATTCACCTGCATTTTCATCACTTTCACACTCAAGATCTTCTTCATTATTTCCATAACCTTTAAGACCTTCATATGCACAATCGTTTCACTGATCTTCATTTATATTACTCTCGGCTTCTCAGTGATGGGAATAATCTTCATTACCATAGTCACTGTTTTTTGTCTTCACCATCATTTTCATCGCCAGTGTTATTGTCTTCTTCACCCGTATCTTCATGTTATTCCTCATTGATGTTATAATCAACCCCGCAAACATCGCTGTCATAACATTGAATATGGTAATGCGCATCTTTCTTTTTGTCTGGATGTTTAGACCACCAGTGGCAAATTTGAAAAGGAATTCATCATGACCGTGCAAGATTGGACGAGAGAGGACTCCAGGGATGTGGTCAACGAGGTCTATTGGGAATTAGAAAGGTACCGACTTTTATTTATTTGTTTATTATTCCCCCACCGCTCGTCATTAAGGAGAAACATATAGCGATCGCTTCTTCCGTCCGTCTGTCCGTCGGTCCGTTCCGCTCAACTTTGTTTGGAGCATATCTTAGCAACTATTAGGGATAGGATTCTGAAACTCACACAAAGTGTGCAAAATGATGTAAAGTTGTGAACTGTCAGGTTGCTTTTTTCACATATCGTTGTACTTTAGAAGTTGTATGCCCTTGCGCATATTGCTCAAATTTGTGCGCAGCATTCTTGAACTCACATAAAGTGCCTAAAACGATCTGAAGTGAAATGTTACCAGATCTAAACTTTTTTTCATTACTTTGATCAGTACCTACATTCATCATGTACTAGAAATCTTTTTTTTTTATTTATTTATTTGAGGTTCCTCTAAATGTAATGCTTCGTGTCAAAAATATCAGAATTTGAGCTTTCGTACTTTATGGACGGTCCCTTACCCTTGACACAGGGATTTTCTCCACCAATAAATGTGATCGCCATCTTGTTAGAGAAAGTTTCCTGAGTAGAAAAGTCAAATAAATAAAGAAATAAATAAGATATTATAAAGTAAATTTTATAAAACAGATACATAAATAAATATAGGATTATTTTGCTAATATTTAAAATTCCAATAAGCTTGAACGTTACTTTCAGTTTTATAAAGATGTTCATTGCATATCATTGAAAGTTTCTTTCATTGTCTGAAAACTGTATCCTATGGTTGAGGCCAACAGATTGTTGTCAATGTCACTGGTGAATGGATCAATCACCCCTTCTTGGGACTGTTGTCAGATTTAACCCAGGCTATGGGGACCTGACAAAGTGTTACTATCAGAGCAAACAGTTTGATGGAACTGAGGTCGGCCCCTCCCCCTCCGTATCTCTACTGGTGAACGGCAAAGGTAAGGCCCCTCCCCCTCCAATAGACGCATACTCTGAATATCTTCTCGAGCATTTTCACACCAGTATGAGTGCCATTTTCAAAGAGCTAAAGTCGTTATAAAAATGACCCTCGATGTAAAACCGTTCATCGGACCATTTAAAGGAGAAGAAAACATAAAAACCAGGAGAAAAGAGTATTTACGCAAAGACAATATTTACCAAGAGGTGGTCCCAAATAACCAGCATACAAAAATATCTTCAAATACTCTTTTCTCCTGAAAGAGGAAATCAAAGTAAATCTTCAAGGCCAAATCCATAAATAAATTTTCACGATCTTTCATTTGATTTTGGCGTCGTTTTTATGTTTTCTTCTCCTTTAAATAAAAAGACCTAAACCTAACAAATGTTTCCATGCCTGATGTCCGGTATCCATGGCTTTCCTGTGAATTCCTATCTTCCATAACCTGGGCAAATAGATTTAAATACATTGAGAAGTGCATCAAACTTATACATATTTTTCAAAGAAAAGAAAACAGTAATTGCAACTGTTATTACCGCCCAGAAAACATTTTCAGGCCTAATATAGCATTGCTGTTTACAATTCAAAACAAACGTATGTCACAATTAAATGTCATAAATGACACCAAATTGGACAGTTATATGAATGGCCATTATGTGAGTGGCATACCGTCAATTTCACACATGGACCAACGCTCTTTAAACAATGGAACCCACGAAATCAGAACACAGACAGCCATCTTAATTTTTATTTATTTTTTGGTTTATTTGTTTATTTATTTATTTATTTATTCATGTTTTACGACGTGCTCAAGAATATTTCACTGATACCATACACGGCTACCAGAACTGTGATGAGGGGAAACCGGGTATAGCCAAGCAGAAACCCACGGCGATCCGTAGGTTGCTGGCAAAGTTTCCCACGTACGACCGGAGAGGAAGCCAGTCTGAACAGTATTCGAAAGCAAAGCGGACGCATTAGTGAGAGGCTTCTTGGTGATTGCACTGCGCTAGCATGCTAACCACCCGACCCAGCCGATTTAAAGTATGAAAAACTGGACGACAAGATCAACCAAAAACAAGATATCATCTGAGATTAAGCTATCCTATCTGCTTAGTGTTACTACTTCCCGAAATAATTGCCCCTTTTAGAAGCACTGAAGTCTTCGTTATTCACAGTCATGTGAGAAATTTGTTTTTTAAATAGTGCATGTAGTTGAAATCCTGTAGTTGCTTTTCCTTAAGGCTAGACAACTCGTTACCATCATGTGTACCGTATTGCTTTGTAGTGTTGGCACCTGGGAACATTAACTTTGCAGAATTAATGCTGGTACGACGTGCCGAGCCACAAACTTCGTGATGCTGCCTTACTATAGAATAGTACATGAACACATGACACTGGCATTTGCCCCTCGATGACGACGCAGTCCCTTGTCCTTCTACTGACTGACAAGAATCCTTACCGACTCTTTTACCGCTTGACATTAAATGTTTAGTATGACTCTATATAGCTATAGATGTAGAATAGCTAATGTGCCTGAACGAAACCTCGACGCTTCATAACTGGAATGGGAAACCCTGCTTCCTTACAGGTAACAACGTTCAAGATTTGTCGGCCTCGAGGTCGAGAGATCCGGGATCAATCTCGAGTCGGGTTCATATCAAAGACTTTTAAAATGGTACTTGTTGCTGCCTTGCCTGGCGCTCGGTACTGAGAGGTTACAGCAATAAAACACAACCGGTCGGCCCGGTGCTAGTACAATGTGACTGGCTGGGGTGTCATGTAAGATGTTTCCGGCATGATATTCCAGTGGCGGCAGGACTTTGGCGGTATGAACTCACCCTGCCACAAAATGACACAGTATATATATATATATATATATATATATATATATACATTCTCATTACACATCGTCGTCATATTCTGGTTGAATACGACGTAAAACAATTGTCTTCTTCACATTTATCTTATGATGGTTTTTATTCCGCAGCTTTCGACTTTCTCATAGGTCTGTTCTGTTTAATATTTTATTAGAGATTTGAAGTCAATATATATATATAAACATGGATATATCTGATCACTTATGGTTGTAACAGGGGAATCTTTCCATTTTCAGGATTCCACTTTTCTCGTGACAAAGATTTTCGGCCGATTCCTGTGTTGAACTTGACGCATCCCCAGAGATCTGCGGAGAATCCCAATGTTCCGTTAGAGCGCTTCACAGTGAAGCCTGGCATGAATTACCGTTTTAGGGTGATCGGCACCGCTATGTTGTACGCCATCAAGATATCCGTGGATCAGGTAATGACGGCCTTAACAGTACCCATAGATCAGGTAATAACTGCTTTCAAGCAGGTAATGATGGCTATCAATGTATCTACAGATCACATAATGAAGGTAGTCAAGATGTTCCTGGGTCAGTTAATGACGAGCATCAAGGTATCCAGAGATCAGGTAGAAACCGTTTTCAAGCAGGTACTGACGGTATTCAAGGTATCCATAGATCAGGTAATGGCTGTCAAGGCATCCATAGATTAGGTAAGAAAGAGCATTAAGGTATCCACAGATCAAATAATGACCGGCATCAAGGTATGCACAGATCAGGTAACGGCAGCCTTCAAGGTACCTCATAGACCAGGTAATAATGGCCACCAAGGTATCTCCAGATCAGGTTTAATGCCGTTCATCAAAATAGGTATAGGCCAGGCGATAGCAGTAGAAGATGGCATATAGTACGCCATCAAGATACCCACACAGGCTGCACAGTCAATTACATTGGCATTAATGATGTATAGAAGAGATCATGATCCATGTTGAACTGTAGATTTTATATTTGGTTGAAACTTTTGTGTGCGTCTGACAGCACTGTGCAGTTTCGCTTTCTTGCCCTTTTTTCCCCGACTTGAAACTTAGTCGAGGTGGAGACTGCACCAATGAACATAATTCCTAATATCGATCATCCATTTTGATGATCGGTTGTCCGTCTGTCTGTCGATTCATCCAACACGTTAGCATTTCTTTCAAAGCGCTACTACTCCTACAATTTTTGTATGATTTCAACGAAACTCGGTTGAAGTCTGGACTGCATCTAGCTACATAATTCGTTGTATCCATTTCCCATTTCGATGGTCTGTTTGTCAGTTCTGAAAAAGCGTCACGTACCGTGTTTTTTGTTTCATTTCCTTCGGGTATACCAGCACAACTTGTTAGTCATCTCGACAGACGGAAATGACGTCGAGGAAAGGCAGGTTTCCCAGTTGATTATTAATACAGGAGAGCGGTATGACTTCAGTCTGAACACTACCGCCGACACGGGCAACTACTGGATCCGGCTAGAGACGTTGGAAACTTCGGACGTCCGGATGCCACCTGCCCAGGTAAGCCACGAAACGTGTTTAAGATGTAACCGAATCGAACGCCGTCATTGTATACGATCTTACCACTAGCAGGAAGATCAGCTTGGATACGAGCTCGTCGTCTTTATGTTGTTTCATTATGAATATAGGATATGAGTACTTCCGTTATCATTCTGTGTAATTCGGTGTACAGGTAAACGTAAATGACAGTATTCAGATTTTTTGGTCGAATTTCTATATGTGAAACTAGCCCTCAGTAGCTGAGAGACTTTCTCAGAGAGCATGATCCGTGACTTATGAAGCGTCGTAATTTTAAACTTTCCCATTTTTTGCTTTGCAGAACATATATGGCATTTTGTACGTAACATTATAATGTCCACAGAGCGAAATGAATGACGGAAAAATGATACGAAAAAGTGATTAAGGAAGTATTGTGAAAGTTAACTCTCATTCAGATTTGAAATTCTCACTGTTTTCTATTTCTTTCCACTCGGTAGGAAATATCTCGGCCAACGCTCGGGTTTGCAGTGTTACACTACGAGGGAGCAACAGACACTCTCCCGAAATCCTTACCCAACCCGTGCACCAAGTTCAACAAATGCACAGTCTTGAACTGTCCGTATAGGTAACTGTTATTTATTTTGAAAGTTGACCGCCTCGGTGGCATATTGATTAGAACGTCTACCTCGGTCGTGAGAAAAAAAGAATTGAAAAACAAAATGGTATTTGTTGCTGCCTCGCTTGGCGCTAAGCACTGAGTCGTGGGAGAAAGGAAACGGGACTCGTCCTTCAGGTGTCGTTATAATGTAACTGGGTGGAGTGCCATGCCGTGCGTGTCATGTGTTATCTACTTCCAGGCTACAGCTGATTTACCCTTTTAGCATAGCGGTAAAGGCGTGGACTGAAAAACGAGAGGTCACAGGGTCAAATCCCCAGCTTGTCAATTCAGTTGTGTTTTGTGATAGTCACAGAATCTGTGACGTCATTGCTTTGGTGATCGTACTCGGGCATTGACAGATATCCCAAAGGCTGTTATAGTCAGACTTGTAACATATCAGTTCTCAGCGTTTCTCCTACGTGATGCATACAGAACCGAAAACGCTATCAAATTACACTGGGTTTGTTTTACAGTATATGAAGGAAAATTTCTCTTTACACGCTGTATATTGTTACCTTACATTTTGACCGTTTATAATTATGTGTGGGTGATTGTAAAAGTTGGTCGATATATATCACAAATCCTGTGTGGGACACAAAACTCAAATGCTGGGCTTCTCTTGTCTTGAAACCAGATGTTTCGTTTCAGCAATAAGCCAGACAGCTGCTGCGCATCGCAACTTTGGATTATCGCCGCTTCGCACACACCTTCGCTCTTTCGCTTCATCGCCCTTGGTATTACAGGAAGCATACTGTGGCCTTTAGTTATAAAACCACTAAAAAATAGCCTCACTGTTTTATGTAGTAATACACAAAGACCACCCGCTTAAAACTGTGTTCCCTAATTTTTGTTGGCGCAAATGACACATACTGTCAAATAACTAGATGCCTGGCCTACAACAGACCCAAATATCACCAGGGATTCTCAAAATAAATCAGCTGAAATGCAGGTACTTGTATCCTATCGCCAGAGAAACAGGGTGTTGGGGGCACTTGCTCATTGGATAATATTTTTCTCTGTTTAATTGTAGCCACAAGTACTGCATTTTTTTCAACCATTATTTGTCATAGTTTACACCTGCAAAATTATCTGGCAGTACATCAACATGCTTCAGAGATACAGCCAATCTCTACCGGTCCCCACCGTTTTTTGTGCGCCTGAATCTTGCATACAAAATCGAATTAGTGTTTTTATACCTTTAACGCCCATGATAGCCTTAACTGGCTCACTCTGAGATTTGTTGGCAACGTTTGCAGTGTAGCTTCGACATGAACCTCATGAATCATTAGCCTACATTTGCAAACTTGGAATTCATCCATGTCGTTTGTATTGCTCTCAAGGTGTCAGAGCTGTCGGCGAGCAAAACAGGTTTCCTGTGATTTTTAAAGTACTACTGAATTCCTATCACTTCTTCGTGCGGGAATAATAACACACCACAACGTCGCAATTAACATAAATGTAACGGACACAGCTACTCGGACAGCATCCGGAATTCCCGAGCCCCCGTTTTCAAATCACGTGACTCTTTCCGCAGTGGATTCGGCAGCTTTTCCAAAAATTAACGTCACTTTCTTTTTTACAGTAGAGGTTTATATAATTGCTTCTGTTCATTGTTAAAGCAAAAAGTAAAGTTTAGACAACCAAACGAGTTGTTAATCGCCCTTTTAATGCTGTGTGTATCTTGTTGGATACGAGTTCATGAGTTTATCTTTTTCCGAACCATGCCGAGGACAGCCGAAGATAGGCTTATACTGTCGACGCACCAGGTACATTTGTGCTAATTGTGATGTCATGGCCTTTCTTATTCACGAGTAACTACCTCTGTCCTTTACTTACACAACTAGACACAACAATGACGTTGGCCTTTTCTAGAAACGAACAAGGGGTCGCTGCTTAAGCCACATTGTTTTATACGGACAGTGTCCATTGAAAAGGTCATAATTTCTGACCACAAGCCTTCCTTTCACACATATTTAATAATGTGTGTTATAACAAGCGTCTGTTTCATGCACACCGACAAACAAAACCTGCCTGTTTACTATTCACGCCAGGTACATGGACGAGGAAAGGTACGAGTGTGTTCACGTGTCCAATTTGACAGGCGATCCCATCCTTCTCAAAAGATTCCCGGTGCCACCGATTGAAAGAGACGGAGACCTGCACGAACGGTTTATCAATTTTCATTTCTCAGGTGATCATTTTTGTCATTGCGTATGTCTGTAATTAAATTCCTTGTTTTTTTCATTGGCTCTGGCAGAGACTGGTGGCTCACTCCGGGCCCTTCTGTTTTCTCATCATATACATGTAACTGAAAAATTTACCAATCAAATAAAAGAAGTAAGCGTATATTTTCATTTTGAAATACACTTTGCGTGAAATAGTGTCATTATTCAATTATAAACTACACTTTGAAGGGTAAAACCATAACGGTGACAACCTAGCTTGACCAGTTAAATTAATATGACTGACAGCCCTATTTTGATTGAACTATTCTGACCATCTTTGACTGGCTGATTGACCGCCACTGACAGACCTACTGTGCCTGTCTGGCATCGTTCTACTGACGGTAATGACCGACCTAATTTGACAGGTACTCCTGCTTTGAATCAATGAACTAATTTGACAGAAGTCCTACTCTGAATGACTGACCCAGTTTGACAGACAGTCCTACTCTGAATGACCGACGTGGTTTGATAGACAGTCCTAACCTGAATGACTGACCTAATTTGAGAGATAACCATACTGTGAAAGACAGACCTAGATTGACTGACCTCATCTGAATGACTGATCTAGTCTGATTGAATGATGTCCTATGAATGAGTGACCTTCTCTACTGGCTCAGTCACAATGACTAAGCTAGTTTGACGGACTGTTGACGTGATTTGACAGACAGTCCTACTCTGAATAACTGACCTAATTTGAGCTGATCGCCAGTTACTTGGACCACCCCTGGATGGCGTCCGGCAGGGCATCGTCCACATTGGCGTGCATCGAGCCAAATTTTGGACAGTCCATATATTTGCGAGGCGCCAGCCGGGACGCCCCTTAGGCAAAGGCCAGGCACCGCAAGGTATAAAATCGCGGGGTATAAAAGGCGGTTCGTCGCATCATGTGACCACCCTACCTTGCAATCTTTCGCAGATCTCAACACACCGACCGATGCCCGAAAATCGCACACACCGCTCGGGATCTGCTTTCATTGTGACTGATCTATTACCCTGATGTACCAATTCTTTAAACCTAACAGTTTGACCTCTTGTATACACAGCAGCATACAGAGGCCCCTAACACTGATCTATGTAACCTGTTCTAACTGTTTACAGGCACAGTTGCTCAGCGGTCGTCAGTGAATGGTCATCAAATGATCCTACCCTCGGCCCCTCCTCAGGTACACACACACACACGCGCACGGACACACACACACACATATATATATATGTATTATATATATATATATATATGTATTATATATATATATGTATTATATATATATATATATATATATATATATATATATATATATATATTATATATATATATATATATGTATTATATATATATATATATGTATTATATATATATATATATATGTATTATATATATATATATATATATATATATATATATATACATACATAACATAGCTTAACGCAAATATTCTTTCAGACCTATCCATCGTACAACCCGATGACAGAATGCCCGAGTAACTGCGCTCAACAACATTGTGTGTGCACCTATGTTGAGGAGATCCCCTTGGGCAGAGTGGTACAAATGACTCTTCTCAATATGGGTGTAGGTAAGTGTGTGTGCATGCCATGTTATAGTAGAGCTAAGTGCACAGTAGCAAAATAGTAAGAGTGTGAATGTCAGAAACCAGGTCTGACAGGCTTGACGCTGACATAGGTAGGCTTGTCAGCTACCGGGCGACGTTGGCCGCTACTGTGTGTGGCGACATGTTTTGGTTGTCTGGCAACGTGATGTGGTTTTCTGACAATGTGGTGTGGTTGTCAGGCGACACGTTGTGGTTGTCTGGCAACCTGATGTTTTTGTCTAACGACGTGGTGTTTTTATTTAACGACGTGATGTGGTTTTCTGGCGACATGATGTAGTTTTCTGACCGCCTGGTATGGTTGTCTGAAGAAGTGATGTTGTTTTCTGGCGACGTGGTATGGTTGTCTGGCGACACGTTGTAGTTGTCTGGCAACCTGGTGTTGTTGTTTGAGGACGTGGTGTGCTTGTCTGAGGACGTGGTGTCGCTTTCTGACGACGTGGTGATGTGGTTTTTGGTGACGTGCTTGGTTGTCTGTAGCCCGTGCACGGTCTCCAATACTCGTGAAAAACAATTATCATTTTGAAAAAATACTGCTATTCAGGCGGAACAGCCCGTAACATCTAGAACAGAAATCTTAGTTCGCCATTTAACTTTCACTTATTTGATCTACAAAGTACCATTACTGAATACTTAAATGCCTATTCTATAGTAGGAACCGGCCCTACATGGGAAGATCTTCCAGCAACCTGCGGATGGTCGTGGGTCGTTGGTTTCACCCGGGCTCTGACCGGTTCTCTCCCACCAAAATGCTGATCACCGTCGTATAAGTGAAATATTCTTGAGTACGGCGTAAAGCACCAATGAAATAAATATAATAGGAAAAGCTTCAGCTGTTTCAATCCAATGTCCAGTCCTGTGGTTTGCCATTCTAGGAGCCGGTATCACAGGAACGGCCCACCCTGTCCACCTGCATGGTCACCATTTTCACGTACTCAAGACAGGATTTCCAACCTACGACGAAAACGGCACGTACCAGAGTGACAACGAAGACATTATGTGCCTTAACACCATAGCGGAGATCAAGAGATGCAACATGGCCAGGTGGAAAGACGACATGTGGCGAGGAGACAGTGTCCCCGGGTTATCGACAAAGCCGGTAATAAAAGACACAGTTATCGTTCCTGTCGGTGGGTATGTCGTTCTCCGATTTCAAGGCCGATAACCCAGGTTAGTACACACAGAGCCCTGTCTGGAGGGAATGGGGGTGGGGTAGGTGTGACACTAGAACGATATGTCCACGAGTATTGGACGTTTGCGCATTTTCAGTTTTTAGAGAACCGTTATGTTGAGCTAAAACCTGGGTCACCTTCATGGAAAGTACTCAGTGTTAAATATGTATGTATGGAGGTCTATTTAATGTCCCCTTAATGTTTCCTTGCTGTAACCTCCAAGTGCTGAACGCCAAGCGAGGCAACGACAAGCACCAGTTTTAAAGTGTTTACATGGTAAGGCTTGGACCGAATCACCCGTCCTCGAGGCGGACGCTTAAAGTTAAGCAACAAGTGGCTAAATGCATTTAATTTCTCCACAACTTCTGTTGTCAAGGTTGCTAAGGGCTTACGTAGCTTGGTGTGCCTAATGCAACTAGGGCCAAAGACAAAAACAGGGCTAAGCTTACAAGAACAGATTACATTTACACAAAGTATAAATCATATAAATGATCATTTCGTGCTGATTCCAAATATGGTCTTCATTACTGATTGGCTTGTTTTTCACACTGATCAAGAAGGGAATAAAGATTGCAGCGCTACATTGGACTTTTTGGACCGTATTGAAGCACCGTGATGTCACAGATTCATTTTTTGGACCGTATTGAAGCACCGTGACATGACAGATTCATTTTTTGCTGCTAATTATGCTGTAATGTTATATTTTTACATTAAAGACAGATATAGGTGTTGTACTACATATATATTCACGAAAAATCTAGACATATAGGACTCATAGTATGTTTAGCAGCTAAAAAGAATCTGTGACGTCACTGTGCTTTAATATGGTCCAAAAACTCCACCGTAGCACGCCAGTCTTTGTATCCTTTAAAATTAGAGTAGAAAAATGGCAAAAAATAATGAAGACCACATTTGGAATCAGCATTATGATGCAGACGCTGTGTAAATGTGGTCTGTTCTTTTAAATAAAATCTAGATATGTGTATATCTGTGTGAAGCCGTTAGACAAAAATACATGTATTTTTATGTCATCAACTTCCATGTATACAAAACAACCGGTATACAAAAAAAATCTCCGCGTTTCCATTAAAATCCAAACCAGTACTTCTCGACCTTGTCACCTAGGATACTGGTTCGCTCACTGCCACATTGAGATCCACCAGGTGGAGGGTATGTCATTCATCATGAAAGAGGGGACGGACACGGAGATGCCGCCATTGCCCAAAGGCTTCCCAAAGTGTGGAAACTTCGACTGGGATGGCAAAGACTTTGAAACGACAAGAAGTGGCGGTAAGTTCGTGCGGCGGATGTGCAGTGATACTTTTTTATATTATGTTACACCTATTTTCAAAGCCAAATATAGACTTTATGCATAGCTACTTTTATATATTTCATGCTGAACTAGGACTTACTGTCCATTATTAACCGTGCGGGGGCCTCCGTGGCCGAGGGGATTAACGCACCAGCGCGGCGTAATGACCCAGGTGTCTCTCACCAATGTGGTCACTGTGCGTTCAAATCCAGCTCACCCTGGCTTCCTCTGCGCTCGCATGTGGTAAGGTTCGCCAGCAACCTGTAGATGGTCATGGGTTTCCCCCGAGCTCTACCCGATTTCCCCCAACAATAATGCTGGCCGCTGTGGTGTAGGTGAAATATTCTTGATGAAGGCCTTTAACACCAATCAAATAAATAATTAAATAAAATCTACATCCTTTTAACCGTCTTGTTGAGATGGCAAATGGTCCCCATTTTTGGTACATGGTTTGAATATGGCTTTCTTCTGTAAAGTATAATGGTTTTCTTATGGTGTTTATGTTGCTGTTAGCAGGCTCATCGAGGAGTCCACCTGCAGCTGTGATTCCAATCCTGGTCGCCTGCTGGACATTTCTGATACAATCCTCATTTTGAGCGCCATGTCCCACTTTCTGATTTTCGTCCGTTATTAATAAATGTTAAATTCTCCTGCTAGATACGATATGTCGTGTTCGACTCCAGCTGTTGCTTGTTTAACTCAGGAGATTTGTAAGTTAGCCTGCCATAGTCGGTTGTATGAGAGAAAAATTCTTGAACACCACCAGCGTTAAGAAACCGACTGAAAAACAAATAAACACTTAGGTACAAAATATGTGAACCTCAAGAAATATACTTTTGAAACATTATGGTCCTTGAATAAATATAAACCGTATACATATTAAAGAGAAAAAAAATTGTTTTGTACATATATCAAAAGTATTTAAATACTGTACAATGAACACCCCTTCAAGTATATAAATACCGAAATGACGATCTCCAGATCTGTCTCACGGACGAATACCGCATTTTTGATGCCAGAATATTATAAATAGTGGACCTAAATCAGGAATTGACACATATGGCCGCATAATCCCGAGCACCCGGGCCGGGCGTTGCTGACAGAAGACGTTATGACAAAATATCGGTATCCAGGAAGCACTGGCGATTTACATAGCTATGGATTCAGGACAAAAATTGTCCAAATCGCTTTTAGTTTGAAGTGCATTGCCTTGTGTAAGATCCAACATTGCAGAATGGACGACTGGACTTTTTCGTAGACAGTTTAACTAAATAGATCACATATACCGGTGATTTTTGTCAAAACAATCGATCAGCAAATTCAATGAAACTTTGTCAGTTTACCTATAAAATAGCCCAATAAGTTGTGGGCTTTCAGAAAATATAGCACATTCGTCCCTTTAATGTTTGTATAGTGTTAAAATGACTTAACACCTTAATATTTAATGAAATAAGTTTGAAAAAGCTCTAAAGCTACCCACATTATAAAGTTTCACAACTGTATTACCGATTTTGAAGGTCAACACATGCACAGACGAGGCTGATATGTCGTGAAAGGCAAATGGGCTGTTTTCAAATAATAGCAAAAATTTGATTCGCTGTGCTTTGATCGATTCTTTGCCACAAATCTCGCTATATAGCTATTTAAAGGAAAATCTCGAGAACGCTTAAAACACATTTTCCGACAGGATCAAACTCTCAGGACTGCAAAATGACAAGTTGACTTTCTGATATTTTACACATATAGTTAGTTAGGTTCATGTCTTAATATCTTGACGGTTGGTGATTCCAACCATGCATGCAGGTGTATTGGGGATCCATTTTAGTCGGTCATGTGACAAGAACAATTGAAGTGATTTGTTTCTGAGTGATATATAGCCTTGTTTAGCGTTGATGGCGCGCATACAAATTATCTAGTGTATACTTCATCTTTTATGATATATTTTATGCCTATCTATACATTCTCAGACTTGTAACATGCAAATATATAGTGCCAAAAAGTAACGCATAGGCTGAAGTTTCACCTTTAAAAATGTGTTTCGTTCAATGGTGGAGAATGACTGTAATATCCTGCCATTTTAAGGCACTTTATGCAGTGGGAAAGTCTGATTGTCAGTCATTATGAGATAAGCAACGGAGTCTAAAAATGTCGGCCAAGTTATTCTGGAAATCCATTGTGGGTGTCGGTGACAGCTGGTGTTACCAGCATGTTCTAACTACCCGCTTCATTTTTGGAGACTATATATACGTGAATATACTTTTTTATCCTTCGTCATTACCAAGAAAAGTTATATATATATATATATAGGTTTTTCCGCACAGGCAATCATGGCGCCTCCCTGGCTCCACAAAGCCGACCGACACTCTATAAATGAAATATTCCTTTAACATTTCAGGTATTATATTTCTGCTATTTCATTTGTAGTACTGCATTTCTAATTTCTAGTGTTATATTTACTTTTTTGTTTTAGTCATAGGCGTAGACCTTGTATTATGCCACAGATCTTCACATTCCTCTACCACTTTTGGCCTATTCCTTGTTTGCTTGTTTCAGCCTGTTGTCTTATGTTTATGTTGTTTAGATGTATGTTCATTTAAGGTGTAGTTTTTGTATGTTGCTATAGTATATTTCATTTTTGTCCTCATCTCTCTTCTCTGCTCTGAAAAACCAAAGCTGTTTTAAAACTCTTGTGGGAATCCAAAAGCCCAAGGCCATATGAATATTTTCTGGATTTCTGTTAAGATCATTTCTTTTACTAGATCTACATGTATAGTCATGTTTTTGTTCAATAAATATTGACCACAAAGTCATGTGCTATACCGAAAAAAATAGTCCTGCGGGTGCATACTTATGTTTGGCTCGTGATAAGCTCATTAGCTCTACTGGTCGAAGACCAGAAAAAATTGCGTACCAGAAAGTTGTCCGTGGTCTGTCATCTGTTTGTGTGCCTGTCTGCCTGTCCGGCGTCTGTTTCCTTCAAAACGCCATAGACTCCTCCTTTTTTTTGTCCGATTTCCTCGAAACTTGATTCAAGTATAGACTACATCAATGTTATGCAAGCTTTAGGGAAAAAAATCTTATTCCAGTGTCAAATATGGTGGCAAACTGCACCCTTGAAGACCAAGAAAGATGATTATACACAGAGTCGGTGAACATTGTTTACAGAAGTTTGCATGGTAGGCTGTGATTAAAAGGTCACAGCCTGATAGGCCTATGTAGCCCTATAGAAGCCTGTCCTAAACAACATGATTTCCTCAACACCATTGTTTCTATTCTACAGTTGTCGGATAGTGACCACAACATGCCACGCAAGCTGTTGTAAGCAGTGCTCACCGACTGTGTATAATCGTTTGCTGGTCTTCACTTGTGCAGCTTGCCACCACACCTGATGACGGAATAAGTTTCTCCCCAAAATTTGTTTGACATATATAAAATGATTTTTGTCGTGTTGCTAAGACTTCATCAACATACATATTTCGTAATATCAATTATTAATTTCGATGACTGGTTGTCCGTCTGTCTGTTAATTTATGCAATATGTCAACGTATCTTTCAAAACTCTACTCTTCCTACACGTTATAAACCTGTGAATGGTCGTGGGTTTACCCCAGGCTTTGCCCGGTTTCCTCCTACCATAATGCTGGCCGCCGTCGTATAAGTGAAATATTCTTGAGTACGGCGTAAAACACCAATCAAATAAATAAATAAATCCAACACGTTTTGTCTGATTTCAACGAAAATTGGTTTAAGTGTAGACTACATCAAGATAAAATAAATAGTTATACCACTTTGCTCGTTGCGAGTGTCGGGCCTGTGATCTGTGAGTTCACGTGTTTGAATCCAGTTATCCCTGTTTCGCCTGGGGCTTTAAGTGAAGAGACTGATTATACCCAACGATGGTCGTTGATTTTCTAAGGGCAAGCGCTCTGCTTTTTGCATGCACAAACCTGACTGGCGTCACATAATCAGGTCACGCTACCGTTCTTTGTTACTCAATGTCAAACATGTTGCAAAGAACGTTTTCATTTATGACAATGCAGTACAATCTCCAGGGTCACTAAAATGACGTCGCATGTCCCACTTCGGACTTCTGCCGGTATCTCATTGCAGTTCTTGAGCAGGGCGTTAAACACCAACCAATCCATGCAATCTCTAATGTAAATAATGGTATAGGTTAGGGATGTGCCGCAATCTATACCGCTAAGGGAGAAGTCATTATTTACTTTAGGCATTACAGCATCCATCCATCCATTAGCCAATCAAACAATTAATCGGTTATGTCGGGTTGAATTTCATGAATCTCTTGTCTAACATGTACAAAGTCGGTTTCCGCTCGTGATACCGTAACGCAATACATAGGAAAGTCAAACTACAGAATTGTGATCTTAGAGCCTCTCGCTGGTGCACTCGGTTGGATCATCACTCCTACATTCAACTGAACTTGACTCTCTCAATCACTTCCGCTGATTAATTCGGTTAAATCACGCATTCGATTGAAGCATCATTCTCGCTGATTAACTCGGTTGAAGCACCACCCTCGATGGTGCATTCGGTTGAAATATTACTCTCTGGTGCATTCGGTTGAAACATCACTCTCGCTGGTGTATTTAGTTGAAACATCACTCCCTCTGGTGCATTCCGTCGAAACATCACTCTTGCTGATGTATTCCGTTGAAATATCACTCTCTTTGGTGCATTCGGTTGAATTATCTCCCTCGTTGGTTCATTCGGTTAAAACATCACCTTTGCTGGTTCATTCAGTAAAAACATCGCTAACAAACCTTACCTAAAATCTCATTTCACAAACATCACCTCACTAATCTAACGGGACAAGCCCCACCTTTACGCCTGGCAGTCCTCTTCGCAGTCATAATATTGACCGCCGTCAAGTTTTCGTACATGTGAAAACTTGAGTATGGCGTTAAGCAACAATAAAATAAATAAATAATCCAATCTCCACCTCAAAGCCCTAACCACACAAAAACTCTTTGTACTCACCTCAAAAGCATCGCCCCATAAACCTCATCTTACCAACCTCGTCTAGCAAACGCCACTTTACAAAACACATCTTATACTCACCTCCAGCGTAACGAATGGAATTAATCTTAACGCTGTAGTATGGGATGCTTTGCTCAGAACTTTCTTCTCAGTGAGAGGGGGTCTACATGATATTGAAAAGAGTCCATCCTGGCTAAGCCCGAGAAATTGTAAAAAATGCTCTCTACATGAAAATGGCAGAGTCATAACTAAGCAAAACACCCCAGAAACTAATGCATCAATCCGGGGGTACTGTAAATAATAACAGGACCTCCGTGACCGAAGGAGTTAGCGCCTTAGCGCAGGGAAATGTCTCAAGAGCCTCGCACCAATGCGCTCGCTATGAGTTCAAGTCTAACTCATGCAGGCTTTGTCTCAGGTCGTACTTGGGAAAGTTTGCGGATGGATGATAATGATGGCCGAACTCCTATAAGGAAAATATTCTTGAGTGCGGCGTAAAACACCACTCAAATAAATCAATAAATACACGTCTTGGCGTGCAGAAACAATAACGCTAGCCGACAAATCCGGATGACTCTTGGTACGTGGGTGTCCTGACCCTGGGACCAGTAAGAGGCTACACTGCACAAAAAAATGCAGCTTTACAGCACAAAGTGATGTAAACTGAAACAGTAAATTCAAGTTTCAGCAGCAATGTCGGGGTTCAAGCCGGTATTCCCGGTCTGTGTGTCGTCAGTTCGTGTTAACTAAATGGTGTCTTCATGCTTTAGCACGTGGATGACTAAATCAGTAAGTGTACATTTTTGGAAGCCACTAATGCATAGCATGTACACTATTTAGCATGCATACAGATGTAAATGCCACATGCAGTAAATCGGCCTGTCAACAATATCTGAAGCCTTGTAAGTGCTCTATTTATTAACACAGCACAACGAATTCAGGCAAACATATCGTACATATGTAGTGATTTGTATTTGGTGATTATCAGCTTTAAGGCTGTAAAGTATTTCTGTAACATGACCTCCAAAATGGGTTCAGTTGCGATTTTTCACATTTTGAACGACGAAAGTGTGTATCATAGGAAAGACATAAGACCAGATCTGTGATCAGGACGTTAAACTAAGTCGGGTAGTATAGTTAGGATATTTGTACATTCATCCTAGACACGAATTCATTGTAGATGCATGATACATCATATAGACGAATCTGTGCCAAACATACTAAATGGCCCTTCTGTAAACTTTTGAAGCCCTGTACATCCTTTATTTTTTAAGACAGGTCAAAGATTGTCAGTACCCTTCCCGTACATAAATAGCACTTACTACTGAGCGATCTTGAGTTTTACAGCTTTAACCGTTTTCTGTCACGTCAGATGCAAATATGGGGGAAATTGTGCTTTTCAGCAGTTTGATCGCAATTTGCGACAAAAATATGCATCACAGGAAAGAAAAGTACGATATTTGTACTTTCATCCTAGACACGAATTCATTGTAGATGCATTATATAGCACATAGATAAAATGTGTCAAATACAGTAAATCGGCCTTTTGTAAACTTTTGAAGCCCTGTAAATCCTGCATTTTTTACGACAGATCAAAGATTTTAAGCACACATACAGTACATATCTTGCCCTTTTCACTGAGCGATATGGAGCTTTATAGCTTTAACCACCTTCACTCTGGTGACCTGGAAAAATGGGTTAAATTGCACTTTTTAACACTTTGATCGCAATTTGCGACAAAAATATGCATTGTATGAAAGAAATAAGACCAGATTTGTGATCAGGACTCCAGACTACGTCAGGTAGTGTATTTAAAAAACTCAAATTCGAATCTTTTCCGATTCCGGTTATTTGCTCACGCATGGCATTCTTCTTCTGTCCAAATGATCCAGAGGCAACAGTTTTTACTTGTGCAGTATTTTAGGTCAATCGCATTAGGGGTTCGGAAGAAAATGCCTTTCAAATGTTTTCCTATCAACCCAGCATAGCGGCTAGATCACGTGATCGAGGGCAGCCAAACGTTTATTTACAAAACTCCCCTACTACCTACCTAAGTTTCGCGCACTTCTGTCTTGCCATTTAAGCCACAGCAGTTTTTCAACTTTGAAACTTACAAAAATTGTGATTTTAGGGGGTATGTACTACTTCCGGTTTGATGACGTCACTTGCGGTTACGTAAAATTTGCCTGTATGTCTTTTAAACAATGTTAGGCCATAAGATTGCGTCTCTAGCTTCATTGGTTATGGCGACAACCCTATTCCGGTTTTAATGACCTCACTTCCGATTTCTAAAATGATGCATATTCGATTTCAGCGTCCCAAACTGCATCAGATGAACAAATTTTTAACAGTTTAGAAAATATTTTTTTTTGGGTTACATGATATATCTACCCAATAGCGAGCTTCTAGAATTTTCCACCAATCAAACATTCCTTTTTAAACTTGAGGTGCACAGCCTTGGAGACATTACATACCAAGTTTGAGAACACTCTGTCCAGGGGATTTGGGGGAAATCTTTAACAATAATGCTTTCACCAAAATCCAATATGGCCGCCAAGTCACATGACCAAAAGTTTCCAAAGTTTAGGTGTAAAACTTCAGGTCCGTACGACAAACATACAGAAGTTTCATAACCGTGTGATTTCCCGTCTTCTCAAAAAGCGCCGAACAAACTTGCTCAGAATAATAATAATAATCATCCTGACGAAAACAAAAGAGATTCAAGCCTGAATGACTTGAAACCTTAAAATTAATGCGACAATATTTGGTGTTAGATTATGTAGGATTAAAAGACATGGTGCAAATGTTCATCACACCTGTATATTTACAAATGTATTCCCCCTCAGTCCAATAAGCACTATAATTCTTCATTTAAAACAGGTATGACTAAACAGGTGAATGTGCGGTAAATATACAGTTGACTTTGTCTCTACAGTAACGTGTAAGTATACAACAAAATGTACTGGTTACAAAATTGTCAGCACTTTTTACTGTAAAACTACACCATTTCTTTTTGCATGATACCTGTTGGGCAGTGATATTTTCATAACGCTTACTAAAAACAACATATTCCCAATATTTTTGTTTATGATTTACTCTTACGAAATGAAGTGTACACTTATTCCTTAAAGCTCAATATTCAGAAGATATAGGCGTTTTCTTGTTTTGCATTTGTTTTCTTGGCAAGAGAATTACTTTGGGGAGTCATTCCGTGGTGTAGTCATCCTTATGTCTTTGAGAAAGTTAGTAACGAGATCGCTGTGCTTCGCCCATGGTTCCAAAGTGTTACCCATGAATTATCGAGAGGCGTCTGGGTCATTGCATGCACGTGTATATTCACGATTTTACAGAGCCGATAAATAGGACATGGCGGTTTTCTTTTTTTTTTAACTGTGCATTTTTTTGCAGAGAGGGGATGGTTGTGATTTTTTTTTCTAAGTAGACAAAAAAAAAAAAAAAATACCAATCCCAATCATTCGCGCGCCAACGCCAAAATGAAGTCAAAAAGAAATAGCGATTCTCCCGGGCTCAGAAAGACAACGAAGTCTACTGACGCCTGGCAAACTACCCATGACACATGAGGCCTCGGGATCGATTCCGGCTCTCGCTGGTTGGGTTGCCACTTCAAGTCGGGGTTCGCCACGATATGGCTGAGATATTGCCCATGTGGCGTTAAGCGATAATCATTCATTCAAGTAAGGGTGTTTGTCATTTATCCTTGGCGAAAAGCGGTTGTGCACTCAAACGGAACACTCAGTGAAACACACCTCACAAATAAATTAATGCTTCCCTCATCTGTTCATGCTCTAGTTCACAGACGTTGACAACAGCAACTTTGGGTTTAATGAAGCTTTAATTGATTATTTCAGTCTTTATAGCACGAAGTCATCTCTGAACAGTGCGAGAAAGAAATCTGTGACTTCTTGGGTGCTGTTTCCTATGTTACACTGGGAAGTAATTCAAGTGATGATTGTCGGGCTTCGTTTGTACAAGAAACGGAGAAACGGTGCTTGCCAGACCTAGTTTGTATCCTGAAGAGAATGTTGGCACTTGTCGGGAGAAGTTCGTACGCTGAAGAGAAACTTGCCACTTGTCGGGAGAAGTTTGTACGCTGAGGAGGAAGTTGCCACTTGTCGGGAGAAGTTTGTACAAAGTGTTGTTTGTACAAGAAACGGAGGAAGTTCATGCTTGCCAGGTGTAGTTTGTACGCTAAAGAGAAAGTTGGTCCCTGTCAGGAGAAGTTTGTACACTGCAGAGAAAATTTTTGCTTGTCAGGGGTTGTTTCCGTTTGCAGAGTGAAGAGCCGCTTAATTACCACCTGTTTTGTGTACACGAGTGAAACGCTTCCCCTTTGTTCGGTACGCCAATTGGCAGAGTGCTGATTCTGCCCACTAAAGGCTGGACAGCGGAGACTCATGGAGTTAGTAATCCCCCCTAAACTGTATTTCTGGTTGGGTTTTATCCTCAGTCTCATATGTGTGCTCATCTGTGGCCTTGATCTCTCGTTTAACGTCTACGCTTTGCCCCTGAAGGAGACTTTTAACTTCACCCAGACACAAGGTTGGTACATTTTACACTCTCAGTTTAAGTTAGACAACGTAGTGTATAGCAGATTCAATGCAAGGCTTCCGCCGTGCACACGTCGTCATGAGAACCAATCATCGTCATTTTCCTTGGGGCACACCTCTAATTCTCACATTCACAATGTCAACGGTTGTTTTTACGCTTCGCTATAGGCCACCCCTTGACACCCTTCGATGTTGTAGTTATTTGCACCAGTTTCCAGGCGAGTCTTAACTACGTCACCCAACGAAAAATCTCCGCACATATTTTCCGTCACGTGCTTGATCCCACTACCCATGATTCTTAATCAGTGTTGTGTAACGTTGAAACCTTAACACGGACACCCTGATTTGGCACACAATCGCCTTCACTCTCACACTTCATTGGTCAAAAAGTGCCGAATGTGTTTCAACTCATAGGTGGCAGGATCGCCCGAAAGTTATTTATACCTAGTACCTTTCCGTGCTACGGTCAATTATTATGACGTGAGCAACCCTTCTCAAACGCCTCGCTTTTTTCGTTCTTTACACTCTTTTCAAGTGCATTCAACAACCTAATTTCGCCCTGCTGTGTCAGAAGGTAGATGCATTCCTAGGATCATAGGTGTCAGAATCGTCCGAACGCCAGTATTTATACCTAATATGTATAACAAGGTATATAACTGCAATGCCTGGGACATAAGCCCGAACTTTACATAACTGGACGCAAAGCAGGGAAAATATTCCAATCTCTACTTACACGCTAGGCTTTATGCTGATATATGAATCGAGAAACAAACATCCTTTCTCTTGGATATTCGAAGCCCGTAAGTGTGTAGGTTTTTTCTTTAGTCGGATAATTCCAGTAACAAGAAAATCAGGTCACAGCGAAAAGCTTTGCTCACACAGGTCGCACACCCCACAACAAGGTGTGCGACCAATCACAGCGAATCGTTTATCCCCTTGATGGGTAAACAGTCATGTCGGCTCAAATATTTTGACAGCTCTGCTTTTATGGAGTGAACAGCAGAGGCATAACTTCCGTAGCTTGCATTAAATTAAAGTATTTATAAGTTTTTTATTAAAAGCACAGCTTTCTTTGTCGATAGTAGAAACATGCTGAAAAATCAAGCCAGAACTGTTGCTTTACGGTCTTTCTCTGTGTTACGGTCTTTGTCCGACGAAGGAAAAAACCTACAAACTTACTGTTTTCGGGCTTCGTGTAGCCAAGAGAAAGCATGTTTGTTTCTCGATTCATATATCAGCCTAAAGCATAACGTGTCATCTTTCGAACGAACGTCGTTTGATTGAGATTAGAATATTTTTCCCTGCTCTGTGTCCAGTTATGTAAAGTTCGTTCTTGTGTCCCAGGCATTGAAGTTATGTATCTAGTTATATATATATCAGGTATAAATAGCGTTCCGACGATTCTGCCACCTATGTTTCAACTGAACTTGAATAGCCCTAACCCCAGCCTGTCAAGTGATGAGCCTCGCCACTTCACTAGTTTGCCCTTCGCACTACCAGATGTCTCTTGTGTTTAACATAGAAAGTGCCAGGTGGAACACCATCTACGCTCTTCCCTAACTCACTATTACGTCACTGCTGATTGACGCCGGTGTATTGTGGGAGGAAAAACATAAGGGGCCATTTTTGTTTGTGTAACACTAGCTGTCTTCATGAGCAGGGTAAAGTGGGCTTTTATCTGTTACTGGTAATTGCCCTATTAATGTTACTTTCCCTGAGCATTACGCACACATGTCATGTTAAAACAATGACCACCACAACACAGCAACGAGGTTTCAAGCTACGTCTTATCAACAATGCCTTGTGATAAATAATGAGAATGTGGTATATTGTTTAATCCCGTGAGGTGGCAGTGGTGTGAAGCTAGACCTTGAGCCACTGTTACGTCAAAATATGATTGTAGCCGACGTCTAAAGTGGTACAATAGATCCTCCCTGCACCACAGATCTTCCCTGCTGATATTGCAAGTTGTCATCAATAGCTGGCATGTATGGAAAGATTTAAGAAACTTTGAATAGAGGCGTTTGATGGTAAAACTTTACCTCATATCTCTCAGTAACTATGTTTTAGGACGCACATTTGAACTCTATGTTAGTGTCCAACTAGACGAAATTTGTGTACATGACATGCCGGGCGTTTCGGAATATCGCCACCCATAAATGGATAGGAAAAAATATCGAAATTAAAGTCATCTCTTTTGGAATACAGCCGACGCCTGAGGAAACCCTGTTCGTTTTGATAAGTATACAAATCTAGACAGGATGTTCCATCATTACCTATCGAAGTTGCCACGTGTCAACACCCCACGTGTCTGTGACGGCATGCCCAGAATCGGGTAGTAGAAATGTCTCGCCCTTGATTGGGAAAAATTGATAGCATGGCGGCCCATTTGATTTTCCCTACGTGGGCGTTTATCCTATGTATATATCAGCAAAACCAAAAAGTGACGTATTTGGAACTTTACATGTGATTCTTTATTGATACATATATACATCTGGTCCAGTGTGGTCTTTTCTTTTAAGCCAGTTGAAGTATATGGTATATTTTTACATTTTATTCTCTAATCCTTTGATATGAACATGATTCAGAAAGTTCGTTTCTGCTTTCTCCACAGTGGAAGTCATCGCGTCTTCGGCCACAATGGGAATGGCACTTAACTTCCTCGAGCCAATCTGCACCTGGATGTTTGGTTTCAAAGTCACTTGTCTGATCATCATTCTTGGGGTGCCTATTTCGAGTGGCCTGTTCTCTCTCACTGCTCACTACAACCAGTTCTTCCGTTCTTGGCCAAGTTTGATATGTTTCATTCAGCTGGTACTCGGTATGCTCCCTATCCTTCTGAGTCTGGGAACCTTTTCTATACTCCATATACAGAAACCTCTTGAATTTACCAAATTACACGCTGAAAGCTAGTTTGTTAAAGTTATCAGAACTCTGCTTACACACTAAAACCTAATGTCTTAAATTTACCACAACTGTGCTTACTCTGTAATAGCTAATCTGTTAAATTTACAAGAACTATATTTTCACTCTGAAAGCTAATCTCTGAATTTTACCGGATATGCTCTTACACTCTAAATGCTAATCTGTTAAACTTGCGAGATCTAGGCTTACACTCTAAAAGCTCACCGGTTAAATTCACCAAAACTATGCTAACACTCTACAAGCTAATCTCTTAAATTTACCAGATCACTGCTTACACTCTAAAAGCTGATCTGTTAAGTTTACTAGAACTATTCTTACACTCTAATAGCTAGTCTGTTCAATTCTCCAGAACTATTCTTACACTCTAAAGTTAATCTGTTAAATTCACCAGATCTACGCTTACGCTCTAAAAGCTTATCTGTTAATCTCTCCAGAATTATGTTTACATTCTGAACGTTAATCTGTTAAAGTGAAAGACAGCGCATGTTCTAAGTTAAGTTTGCCAAACAAGTTGACCAGTATTATGTTCACTTCGGTAAAGCATTTCTTTTAACAGCTTGTACGACAGCGGGAATTGATATTTGACTGTGCTCCTTTGACTAGCATGAAACGCAGTCGTTCTGTTTGGGCTGTGACGTAATTCTTCCAAGGGCGGAGCACTCTTGTCACTTGCAGATTGTAGTAAGCTCCTAAGGTTCTGTTTGTAACTTATATATGTAAATTTATAACTTGAAAAGATCAGAAAAACTTACTCCTGCCACAAACAGTGGTCTGGAAATACCTTGCAGTGTTGTTTACACACGTACTTCTTATAATTAAAAAATATAACATTGAAACAGTGTGCTGTCCCTATGTTATTACATGTTACATTGGCAGACAACTCGGAAGATTTACGTCAGAGCTTATAAACAGCTCATATCTATTAACTCTCTGACTGGTCACTCTCTCATGAGCTCAAAAGCATGGTTGCCTTTAGATCCCTACTCGGCAGCACAATACTCCACAATACAATATCAAAGAGGTTTTTACATTCAAGAGAGAAGTTTAAAATCTTTTTGTTAAACAACACCTCAGTCATGAGCTCTCTTTTACTTTAAATTTACCAGAACAATGGTTTTAAAATAATTAAAACATAAAAATATGTTGTTGTTTTTATGAGTGATAGTAGAATATGTTACGTTACTAGAACACAATGCAGATCTCCGTGGCCGAGATAGTTTGCACGCTAGCGCACTGCAATGACCTAGGAACCTCTCAACAATGTGATCGCTGTGAGTTCGAACCCGGTCCTTGCTGGCTTCCTCTAACAACTTGCGGATGGTTATGGGTTTCCCCCGGAATCTGACCGACTTCTTCACACCATAATGCTGTCCGCCGTCGTATCAGTGAAATATCCTTCAGTATGGGGTAAAATACCAATGAAAAAAAAAACACAAATAAATGCAGTCAAATACCTGATAGGAGCTGGCCGATGAAATTTTTCTCAAAGTTGACAAACAGCTGACATGGGTTAAACTCTTCCAGTGAGAGGTCAGTGGACCCTGATTTTCAATAGATTTGCTTAGTGTGCATTCGCCTCTATTTCATCCAAAAAAAAAACACACAGATATATACCTGGAGAAAAAATACGCCCTACAAAATGATACCACTTAACAAGCAGAAAGAATGAAAAAGAGAAGCCAATCGGAGAAAAGGAAAATATCTCTAAAAATTCCACCGAATTACGTTCCTTCCAGACTCGGAAACATTAATTGTAGAATGTAGCCACATTTAGCAGTAGTTGAAGTTCGCGGTATTTGAACACCTTGGTGTTTATTAATTTTGTTGTTTACAGGAATTATCAACTGCAATGGATACCTGGCCTTTACAAGGGTTTGTATGGAGTTGTTCCCTGCACATTACACGGGGAAGCTCGTGGCTTTGTATATGGCTCTCGTTGGTTGCGGCAAAATTTATTTCGGTTTCTTCATGGACGTTGTCGTTTCCAAAGACTTGGCTGCATTTTTCCTGTCAGTGTCCGTGGTCTCGCTTTTATGTTACAGCGCAGGTTTCGTGTTCCTTTATCCCTTGGCCACCGATAAAGAATTGCAAGGAAAGTTAGGAAAAAAGACGCAAGACGAAAACAGCGCTACTGCTGCAGACGACTCGGTTTTATCGTCGGGCAAGGACTTGTTGCAGTCGCCATTTTTTCACATCATGTTTTGGGGGTCCGCCATAAACTACGCCTGCTGCCTCACCTCTTTAAACAACATCACAGCAATCGCCCAGTCCGTTGGCGTGACGGACCCCATTATCATGGTGTTCGTGATGTCTTGTGTGATCAGCGTCGTTCGCTTGTCTTTCGGGGTCATCATTGACAGGTACATGTCTGTCGCCTGCGGATTCGCGCTCTTGTTCACCAGTTACTCGGTGTTCATCGCGGGTTTGGTAGTGTGCATGTTTTTCCTCGACCAGCGGTTAATGCTGGCCGCAGCAGTTCTGCTTGGCATGGGAATTGCGCCAGGGATGTCGATTTCATCAGCAGTTCTTCTCTTGCACTTTGGGAGAAACTATTACAGCTCCATATCGGGCACATTCTTCGGGGTTGCAGGCGTGGCTCAGATTGTGATTCAGATCCTTGTAGGTTTCTTCTATGATGCAGAGGTCAGACGACGTGGTGACGACGGCACCACATGTTACGGCAGAGACTGTTTTTACTGGAGCAGCTGGATCATGATGGCCATAACGGTAACTGTCTATGTTTTACAAATCGTCAACTTCGTCATCTTTGCTCCCCGGAATAAAACATAAGCGTGATGACCACATCTAGCTTTTCTGAACTTCTTAAACTTACATGCTGGCTTTGACCCATGGACAAATTTGAGCTTTTCCTTGATACTGTGGTGTTTTAAGATGAATTCCATCCATAATAAATTCATATCCATATCCCTCGACGCCAATTTTATGATTGGAAGACAAATTTCCAGTAATAAAAGTTTACCCTCAACACATCCATACGATCACAACCACATTAAAACTCCTTTGATATTTATTGCATAAAGACTTCCTTTTTATCAGCTCCGCGTCGAGAAGTCATCAAATATAGTTGAGGAACAGACTTAAATATAACTATAAATACAACGCGGACGCTGAATAGCCAGTATGAAGGTATGAGTTATGGTTGTGGTGATTGTATATTATTGTTATTAAGCAATAGTTTGACAGTTCGTCCTTATGCCTACTCACGATGATACTGACGCAGTAATACTGGTAAAAAAAACACTTCCTTTGTAAAAAATTTTTGTGTTTTTTTTTTAAATCTCAAAAAAAAAATGACGAATTTTTACCTGCCCACTTCCTGTAGGTCACCAAAATGAGCTAACCACGGTTGTCATAAAAGGCAGTGACCGTCAGGCTCTAGACTGACTGCTTGTGTTGCTATGAGACATATATTTATTTAGTTCAAATAGACAAAGTCATAACATGAAGAGTAAGGAAAAGAGTACGCCCAATTAACTTTCTGTTCGTGACAACAGCATATGCGCATTCATCCAAAACCGCCGTCAAATGCCCCTGGCGACGATTATGCAGTGTTCACTCTAACGCTGTTAAGTGCTGATTGCTATCTCCTAAGCTTACTCAGTAGCACTATAACCAGCATGACATGCAGATACAAACAAACACATCTTCACGATTTTTTTATGCTATCTCTAATAGGTAAGAATATTTCATAAGTAGAAAGGCAAGGAAAAAAAACACCTCCTTGCGTATTGCTCTCGACGACGCTCTCGTGGAAGATTCCACAGTTTAATGTTCGTGCACTTTTAGCTGACCCCTTGGTGCGCATACCTGTATGGCACACGTGACCAAGTCGGTCAGTAACTTTCCAAATGCGTGTGGTTTATCCCGGCCCCCCAGTTCCTTTCACCCGTAAAACTGACCGACACAGTGTATCAGGGGTACGGCGCCACACCGCTAACAAGTAAATACATCAATTCAACAACATGGCAGGTCCAGGTTGGGATGCGAATGACCAGTTAGTGACCTCGGCGGGCTTAACTAGAAACAAAATAAGATTAGTGAAAGAACCCCTACGGAACAAGCAATCAAACCTGTAATGAGTCAGCTGTGTAAGCTTAACATACGGTTCATGTTGGGATAAATTACACCCCCTCGCCTCCCCCATCCCACACAACCATCCTTTCACTCAATACTACACAAAGAAAGAAATGTAGATTGGCAGATTGATTCCCATCACATACTTCGATGACGACTCTTTCTAATACAACACACAGGCTAATCGTTACCAACAAAAACGTGCATACTGTGATTCCGTTAATGCATTCGCTATAATTCAATATTATGTCTTGCAAATATGCCATGGCATAACGTTACACGTTAAATACGGTCAAACGTTTTCGCATTTTACCCATGGATACCTGATTTAATAGCTTTATGTATTTATACCGAGCAACGATTTAACTCGGCACCCTGGCATTATCATTGTGGCGATAAATAAATAAGTAAAGCAATTATAGTTTTAAAAAGCTGGAGAACAATAAACGAATAGCCACTTACATTCCGGTTATAAATTAACGGATGTACTTGTGCCATCAGACAACATCATTTTGACTTTAAAACACAAACTGTTCTGTCCATGAAGTTTATTACCGCAATCGAAGTGGGAAATGCTTGAGTTCTACGTTCAACGCCAATCAAATAATTAAACAAATAAATTAAATAAAACAGCACAATTCCAGCCTTGGTTACGTTGTTCCGTAGTTGCGTTGCTCTCACGCATCGCCCATCCTGACGTGGCGTTCCGTGTGGCCCGTGAACCAGGATGACATGTCGCAGTTTTTGGTTGGGGTGCGAGCTATTTTGCTTGGCAGAATCACACGTAGACGTCACTCGGTCATGTGCATGCATGGTATGATTTAGAATCATGTAACGATTGGATATGTCACCGTTGTCAAACTATTGGGAGCCGCCATGTTGTGTAAATCACATTCGTTTTCCTGCGCTGATATATATTTCAATAATTGTTCCACGTGCAAATTTAAGGGTACTTTGAAGCCAGGATTATGCATTTTTTATCAGCAGATTTCAAAAATCCTGTCCCATTTTTGTGATGAACATCGATGTGCCAATGGCTGGTAAATGTGCTGTCTTAGTCTCGTATGTAGGAGTCCTGGAGAGAATGTGATTGTGGAGATCACTAGCCTTTCCACCATTGTAGCACACATAGTGAACTTATTCAGCGGGAGAAAATCTGTGCCTCAACGTGTCAGCGGCTCAGCAAAGGGCTTTTCTGTCCACTAAGATGAGAGTCTGAATGAAATATTCTTGAGTAAACGTAAACTACCAGTCAATAAATCGAAGTGTTTGGCCATGCCGACAAACAGTCGAATACTTTCAATTATGGGATTTGCTAATTCGACTTCATAAGGAGATATAACCCTTTGAATAGCCAAAAGCTAACACCGAGTAGAAAGTGGAGAGTGTGAACAGAACCCGGGGACATATTTTCTATTATTTACTTCAGCCTTCTCGGTTTCGACACAATATCTTTAAAACAACGGGACCAATTTCAATCAAATTCAACACATGCAATAACTGACGCGTCGTAAAGATGTGACGTGGCCAATGTACCACCAAAGTTTAACTTTCTTTCTCAGGTCGAATATTATATTTTGTCTCCTTTCTTTGGTTATGTAAACAAAACACCTCTCGCTGCTTGTCTATAATTTATTCTTGCTGTGTAAGAATTAGTACGACAATGACGATTTGTAGAGGATCTCTTTATTGTCTTTTAATGTAAAATGGTGAAAATTAGCCAATAACTGGGTTTTCCCCACACGGACGCTGTTTTGGTGGTAAAAGTCGGATATTTTAAACGAAGAATTAAGACAGTTCCCCCGTATCCCTAGTTTCTGCTTCAAAATCCAGACGAGGCGACCGTCGCATTTGACTTGCGCACCGGAAACGTCCAGCAGATTGAGCCTGGGAAGATACGTTATGGTGGCCGGCACGTTCATCAGCATTGCAGTGGCCAGACTCAGTTTCTGTAAGCGAGGGCAGTTTTGGAAGGTGGCATTAGAGGCAAACGTGATGGGGTTGTTGTCTAGGAACACTGTTGTCAGCTCTAGCAAATTCTGGAAATTGCCGTCTTTGCATGCAGTGTTTTAGCCTCTGCTTGCAGGGAGGATCGCGGACAGGGTGTTTTAGCCTCTGCTTGCATGGAGGATCGTGGACAGGGTGTTTAACTATCTGCATGCAGGGAGGATCGTGAATAGGGTGTTTAACTACCTGCATGCAGGGAGGATCGTGGACAGGTTGTTTAACTCTCTGCATGCCGGGGGGATTGCGGACAGGGTGTTTAACTACCTGCATGCAGGGAGGATCGCGAACAGGTGGTTTAACTATCTGCATGCAGGGAGGGTCGTGGACAGGGTGTTTAACTGTGTATGCAGGGAGGATCGCGGACTGGGTGTTTAACTATCTGTATGCAGGGAGGATCGTGGACAGGGCCTTTAACTATCACCCCTCACCTGTACACACTATGAAATTAGGAAAACTTTTCTCTCATGTCGTGTATAGCAAACGAATTTGGACGGTTTACGACCAAATGTGCGGCGTAACACTGATGTTATCTTCCATCGACTGCTGCTGGTTATTATGAGAAATCAGTCCAGCGATAAGAAAACAATACAACAGACGTGTGAACGGTACAGTGGAACACTAAACATCTGAACTGGAGAATGGAGAGTTTGTGGAATCATGCTTGATCAAGGCACTTTGATCAGGAGTATAGTTTCACTAACAGATATCAGGAAAACACGCTATATTGCTTTCAAATATATATGCATCGCTGGTAGACATATTCAGTTCTGTATGGGCACAATCAAGGAGGAGTACACATTAATTATAAGACTTCAGGATTATTATACATGTACCTGATACATTGATTTCTATATATATTGATACACGCGTATTAATTGATAGTAACAGAATGTCTCATACATCTTCTCACACCTGCAGAATAAATTATTTTCATTCAATACTCTTTCACCCACATATAGATAAAGAAGTATTGGATAGGTACACAAATTTTGCACTTACATGTATGATAAATGAGAACATTTGGATACTACTCTTTCTTGACACATTCTTGTGTACATGTACTTGTGGTACTTTTCAGACTATGTACTTTGAAGTGATGCATTGAAAAATTTGAACAACTCTGTTTTCCAAATATTTTCCTATATTTATCCCTGGGCCAAAATTTTAGGTACCGCAAGTGAAGCACGATAAAAAGACATTAAACCATATTGGTGACAGGATGAACAACATTCTTATTAGCAAATCTGTGGTCCTTTCTCCTGTAGCTGTGATTTGTTTGATTAGTCTCCAGCACCAGATATAATACTGGAGATAATACATTTGCCTTGCAGAGCTGGAAATGGTTTTATTATCACTATTATAGCATGTGCAACATATATTAACTATTGCATATTTGAACATTGTCCTGTACAAGAATGAAATTTTATATCCATGTAAATAAATACAGGTCAGTCTTTTTCTTAAAAAGAAAAAAGAGAGAAACATAAAATTTGAACCCTCTTCTGTTTATATAAATAGTAAACTATTACTGTATTGATATGGCCTATATCCTATATATTATATTTACGTCCACATATTTATTTCACTGTTCACATTAGGGCCAAATGCAAGAATGTTTTCACTTACACCATGGGTGTTCAGATTTATGGGTCTAGAAAACCACAGTGTCCAGGGTAAACCATTGATATTTTGTGTATCTGAACAGTATCTATCAAATATCATAAATTATGTATCCACATACATGAATGTCAGTATTTTCCTAACATTAAGAGTGACACGGAAGTTATATACTCTTAAATTTATAATATAAATGATAAACTATTACTATATAACCATGACTGTATACCGTTTATGCTTTTGTTTGCCGTTTCATTAAGGCCAACTCAAGAATTTTTTGACTTATATGATGATCGATTTTCTGATTGGAGAAAACCCAGAAACAAGAATATAATAAATATATTTATAGATATTAATGAATACAGGCCAGTATATTTCTTAAAAAAAAGAGAAACATGAACTTGAAATGCTCTTTAGTTTATTGATGTACATAATAAACAATTACTTATTTATATGGCCTATATCCTATGTATTATATTTACGTATACATATTTATTTCACTGTTCATTAAGATCAAGTTCAAGAATGTTTTCACTTACACCATGGCGATGAGCTGAATAGATCTAGAAACCCACAGTGCCTAGGGTAAACCACTGATATTTTATTTAACTGAACAGTGTCTTTCACATGAAATAAATGATGTATTCATACAATGATTGTCAGTATTTGTTTTAAAACTAAGAAAGATATGAAAGTTAAATGCTGTGAAATTTATAAATATAAATAGTAACCTCTTACTATGTAACCATGGCTGTATACCGTTTATATTTTTATTTGCTTGTTCATTAAGGCCAAACTTTAATTTTTTCATTTACATGCTGGCTATCAGTTTTACAGGTGGAGAAAACCAATGTGCCAGTGGCGAATCATGGGCATTTGGCAAGTTACCGACAAACATTCCCAATTGTAAAATACATGTATATTTGTGCACACTTTTTTGATTCAATCCATGTACCGCTCAAATGCACACGAATGTAAACATGTCAGCATTTGCCATTGTTTATTACTTAAATGAATTGAGAGAACACTTTGATGAATGGTCAGGATAATGTTGTTTTATAAATATTCAGGTATATTGTAGCTCATTACATCTGTAACATTCCATATTGACCATATGCCAGCCTTAATGACTTTAGCAACAAATAACCCATTAAGAATCTGCATGTAATTCCAATCTAATCTTTTCGATAAATACAACCTCGGGACCAATACTTCGCCAGCCTGGTGTCGTTAATACATATGCATGCTTATCAATCTGGATCAACGATAAACTGTTGAATGGATCGGTGTCTAAAATAATTTATGGGTTGTGTTTAATACTCGTGAAACATATTGCTGTTTAAGAAATTTGCTAGTGTATATCTGGAGAGTAAAAGGTGAGAACAGACTTATTACCAATACGAGCTTTCATATATAATGCTAGTTCAAACATGCAGCCTACAACTTGTAAATATGTAGTTGTACCTTGGAATATTCCCGGGGTTGTATTTATCGGAATAGATGTATACCAGGATGATATTTAGAAAGTTTACCGGTTTAATGAAGCAGGATGCTTTACATGGATTATAAACCTTATAGGTATATAGTTTCAGCTCGCACGTCACCCCGCTGTGTTGATACAGTGATAAACAACAGGCAACGCAAACATAACCTAATTCCGATTCGTGGTTTTTGGGTTCAAACGCGTAAAACTTTTCCCATGTTTACTGATAAATTGACCTTTTGTAATATAAATCAAAGTAAGGATAAGTTGATGGTGACATTATATAATCCTCACTAGAGTCTGCGTTTCGTCAGCACACCCGTGCACCAAAAAGTATCATCACGTTCATCATCAAAGTTCATCACGGCGATTCAAGTTGATTCAGTATTGTTACTATTTATAGTACTCGCGGATTCATATATGACGTTTTAGGGTGCCTTGCCTGATAAGTTGATACTCCACCAACAAAAACTTTCCGTATCATGATGAATATATTCTTCTTATTGTGCTTCTTTTGTGTGGAGAACTTTTTGTTTCGTCTTCTCTGGCCAAACTGGCTTGGATTCATTTCAGTATCTTGTAGACCGGCCCTCATCGGGACGAAAGTTATTTTCTTAACGGGGAACAGCGTACGGCCTAAAACACGCCCATGCATTTGCATCTTCAACCCAAGCAAAATACCACTCATATTAAATGTACAAAACTTCACTATGGTTAACTTAAAAACGCAACGTCAGCTAAACATGGAGAGGTTCAAAAGATGACTTACCCTGATGTGATTTCTGAGACAAATGGTTGACATCCAACTATTAACTTGGAACAGATTAATCTAGATGAAAACAGCTGCTGGGTCTCACACACATACGAGGGTCGGCCATGTCAGCTGTGACAGTGTGTTCCCTTCTTCCCCGAGAAAGTAAACGTGGATCATATATACGGTAATATCACATGTGGTACTATATGTGGTTATATGTTTTTCTTAGCCTTTACCTAACAGGATGATTCTTGGTTTCCACTGACCAATAAACGGTCACATGATATTCCGCAAAACATGAGGCAATGTACGACGATCACGCTTCAATAGCCATCGATTCCGTGCGATCATTCTAAATGGATATCTACTTTTCTCGGCTTTCTGACGTCCTCTTGTTTGTAAAGTAAACAGTCGAACGATGGTCTTGTCAGCTATTGACGGCGAAGAAGTTCAGCAATTTAGGCTTTCAACAGAGCAGGGCATGTGTTTTCCTTTGTCTTGCATGTGGTGGGATGGGATATCAGGAATTGTAAGCTCTTGACAAGTGATGCTCACATTTCCTGATATACAATCCCACGGCATGCACTATCTGTAGGATGATGTACATCTGGCTGATACAACACATCTCCTCCCACAGTACATTATCTATCTATCTTATCTATCTATCTATCTAAGTGTCCACATGGATATCCGTATATAACAGTCATCAGATATAATGGACATTCCAAGTAAATAATCGCGAAACAAATTTCCAATATAACGTTTAATTCCATACACGAAGAATTTAAAGAAAGTACAGAAAGTACATAACAATACTTGTTTCCTGGGACCCTCGCTGGCTCAGTCACTTATACTGTAGTTCTTCTAATCTCTGTGGTCGTGGGTTTCCGAAGGGCTCTGTCCAGTTTCCTCCAACCATAACGCTGACCGAAAAATATTTTTGGATACAACATAAAACACCAGTCAAATAAAGAAATAAATCTATATTTTATGTTTTCCAGTAACACAGTGACTTCATGCTCTAACCCGTCAGTGCTGAGCAACAAGTACCATTATTAAAATATTTGGTATGATCCCACTGGGGATTGATCCCGGCTTTCCCGACCCCTACCCTTTATAAGTGAAGTAGCTTGGTCAGTCGTCAATCGTCTTGCCAAGGGATGGGGTGTGGAAACAAGGAATTTCTGTGAGCCAATCTCAGATATATCAGATTGATTGATCATGGTTCAATGCCACTTGCCAAATGTAGCCATACAATAACGACGTCAAGTTTAAATGGCCTTATGATGCAATAAGGTGAAAGTTTATTTATTTGATTGGAGTTTTACACAAAACTCAAGAATATTTCACTTATACGACACCGGCCAACACATAGTGGGAGGAAAGTTACTGCCCACCATCCTCCGTAAGTGGCAGACCTTCCCACTTACTATGGATCAAAGATGTAGGTGCTTCAGAACCAGTAAAACCAGTTCACCCATCGACACCCTAAAATACAGATATGTAAATGCACGTTGATATTAAATAGCCTGGAACTAATTATTTGTCCTTCGGGTCCTTCACTCCTTAATTGCAGAATATCTCGTGATCCTAGCACTGAAAAGCCTAATCAACGAATAAGCACAACAAGAATTGTTGCCCTTACATTCTCTTAAGTATTTCACCCATGAATCAGAGTAATTGTAGACTCATGGGTAATGTGATGCGAAGGCTTTGAGAGAACAAAGAAAAAGCTCAGTCAAAGGCACGTGCTATATCATACGATTTCGTCATGGATGAACGCGGATATTAATAAAGCCACCTTGTCATCAGAGGATGAATTCAGGCGTCTAAGTATTCGTACACCAGCCGTCAATCAAAACTGGCGTTCCAAGTCAGTAATCACGGGGTCTATATCCAAAATAACCTCCAACACAAACTAACAAAGAACAAAGATAGTATTTAAAGGATAATATAAGACGGACACAGAAGCAATCGCCATTGATGGCGGAAAGAGGAATGTCCTAGGCGTATGAAGAAATTCATGATCAAATCCTGTACTATTCTGACTCATAAATTGTCAATGATAAAACCTTACACTTCAGTTGTGCTTGTGGAGAAACTGTTCATATTACTAAGCAGCGATGTTAATCAAAATAATGAATATATGACGATGGCCCTTGTTTAAATGGGATTACACAAAATCAGGAGGCCGAACGTCAGAGATTCAACGGTCTGATGGAATATCCTTGAAAAGCTAGTTTTTGTAGTAATAACTTGCGATTTTGATTGAAATCCCACCTCGAATTTTAATCAGCTTCGAGCTTTCTCGTTCACCTCGGTTTATTGCTCATCTACTGACTTTATGAAGAACCTGGAAAAAGCAAAAACTGTGAAATATGTATCACCACCTTCGTTGAATTTAAAGATCACTGCAGACAGTCCAAATGGTAATGACGGCCTTAACAGTACCCACAGATCAGGTAATAACTGCTTTCAAGCAGGGAATGATGGCTATCAATGTATCTACAGATCACATAATGAAGCTAATCAAGATGTTCTTGTATCAGTTAATGACGAGCATGAAGGTATCCAGAGATCAGGTAGAAACTGTTTTCAAGCAGGTAATGACGGTATTCAAGGTATCCACAGATCGGGTAATGACTGTCAAGGCATCCATAGATTAGGTAAGAAAGAGCATTAAGGTATCCACAGATCAAATAATGACCGCCATCAAGGTATGCACAGATCAGGTAACGGCAGCCTTCAAGGTACCCACAGACCAGGTAATAATGGCCACCAAGGTATCTCCAGATCAGGTAATGCCGCTCATCAGTATAGGCATAGGCCAGGCGATAGCAGTAGAAGATGGCATATAGTACGCCATCAAGATACCCACACAGGCTGCTCAGTCAATTACATTGACATTAATGATGTATAGAAGAGATCATGATCCATGTTGAACTGTAGATTTTATATTTGGTTGAAACTTTTGTGTTCGTCTGACAGCACTGTGCAGTTTCGCTTTCTTGCCCTTTTTCCCCGACTTCAATGAAACTTAGTCGAGGTGGAGACTGCACCAATATACATAATTCCTAATATCGATTTTCCATTTTGATGATCGGTTGTCCGTCCGTCTGTAGATTCATCCAACACGTTAGCATTTCGTTCAAAGCGCTACTACTCCTACAATTTTTGTATGATTTCAACGAAACTCGGTTGAAGTCTAGATTGCATCTAGCTACATAATTCGTTGTATCCATTTCCCATTTCGATGATCTGTTGTTCGTCTGTTTGTCAGTTCATCCAGCCAGTGAACATTTCCTTCAAAACAATGTTCCTCCTACAGTTGTTGTCCGATTTCAGCGAAACTCGATTGGAATGTAGACTACATCAAGACACATATTTCGTAGTGTCGATTTTGAATTTTGATGTTCGGTTGCCCGAATGTCTCTGTCTATCCGGTGTACGTTAACATATCTTTCTAAACGCTATTCCTCCTACATTTTTGTTCTGATTTCACGGAAACTTGACTGAAATGTAGACCACATCACGATGCATGATTAGTGGTATCGTTTTTTCATTCCGACGAACAGTTTTCCGTCCGTCTGATTTCACTGAAAACTGGTTTAAGTGTAGACTACATCAAGATACATAAATCGTAGTAGCAATTTTCGTGTTCGAGGATCGGTTGTCCCTCTGTCTCTTCATCCAGCATATGTTAACATTTCTTTAAAAATGCTACTACTGTTACTGTTGCAGTTTTTGTCCAGTTTCAGCAAAGCTGGCACAAGTCAGTGAATTATATCATATTGATTTTCAGTTTTGATTGTCCACTGTCCGTTATACATACATAACTTTGTAACCGACTTTTGTGATTATTTTGTCCCAACCTGTAGTGCTACTGTCTTATCTGTTTGGGTTTTTTTGTGTTGTTGTTTTGTTTTTTGTTGGTTTGTTTTTTGACTCAAAAATGGGGGATGTTCGAATAAGCTTAGTTTCTGAGAGCTTTTTGCTTTCAGATTAGCCGTCATGGATTTTTTTCCAAGCTATGTAGTCCTCTACACCTGGCCATTTTTTCCGCGCAGTGGCGGCTCCCAAGCGTGAGAGAGCTGTATTAGTCTCGTCTGTAGGAGTTCTCGCGAGAACGCGATTGAGGGTTCATTTCAGACTGGCGCATGCGTCGTGGCTAGGTTGTCACCGCACACATCGGCCATGTCGTTTACTCATGTACTTCTGTGCACTGATGTCGTCTGAAAAAGGGTCACGTACAGTGTTTCTTGTTTCATTTCCTTCCGGTATACCAGCACAACTTGTTAGTCACCTCGACAGACAGAAATGACGTCGAGGAAAGGCAGGTTTCCCAGTTGATTATTAACACAGGAGAGCGGTATGACTTCAGCCTGAACACTACCGCCGACACGGGCAACTAATGGATCCGGCTAGATGCGTTGGAAACTTCGGACATCCGGGTGCCACCTGCCCAGGTAAGCCACGAAACGTGTTTAAGATGTAACTGATTCGAACGCCGTCATTGTATATGATCTTACCACTAGCAGGAAGATCAGCTTGGATACGAGCTCGTCGTCTTTATGTTGTTTCATTATGAATATAGGATATGAGTACTTCCGTTATCATTCTGTGTAATTCGGTGTACAGGTAAACGTAAATGACAGTATTCAGATTTTTTGGTCGAATTTCTATATGTGAAACTAGCCCTCAGTAGCCGAGAGACTTTCTCAGAGAGCATGATCCGTGACCTATGAATCGTCGTAATTTTAAACTTTCCTATTTTTTGCTTTGCAGAACATGCATGGCATTTTGTACGTAACATTATAATGTCCACAGAGCGAAATGAATGACCGAGAAATGATACGAAAAAGTGATTAAGGAAGTATTGTGAAAGTTAACCCCCATTCAAATTTGAAATTTTCACTGTTTTCTATTTCTTTCCACTAGGTAAGAAATATCTCGGCCAACGCTCGGGTTTGCAGTGTTACACTACGAGGGAGCAACAGACACACTCCCGAAATCCTTACCCAATCCGTGCACCAAGTTCAACAAATGCACAGTCTTGAACTGTCCGTATAGGTAACTGTTATTTATTTGGAAAGTTAACCGCCTGGGTGGCATATTGATTAGAACGTCTACCTCGGTCGTGAGAAAAAAAAGAATTGAAAAACAAAATGGTATTTGTTGCTGCCTCGCTTGGCGCTAAGCACTGAGTCGTGGGAGAAAGGAAACGGGACTCGTCCTCCAGGTGTCGTTATAATGTAACTGGGTGGAGTGCCATGCCATGCGTGTCATGTGTTATCTACTTCCAGACTACAGTTGATTTACCCCTTTAGCATAGCGGTAAAGGCGTGGACTGAAAAACGAGAGGTCACAGGTTCAAATCCCCAACTTATCAAATAAGTTGTGTTTTGTGATAGTCACAGAAGCTGTGACGTCATTGCTTTGGTGATAATCGTACTCGGGCATTGACAGATACCCCAAAGGCTGTTATAGTCAGACTTGTAACATATCATTTCTCAGCGTTTTTCCTACGTGATGCATACAGAACCGAAAACGCTGTGAAATTACACTGGGTTTGTTTTATAGTATATGGAGGAAAATTTTTCTTTACACGCTGTATATTGTCGGCTTACATTTTGACCGTTTATAATTATGTGTGGGTGATTGTAAAAGTTGGTAGATAGATATCATAAATCCTGTGTGTGGCACAAAACTCAAATGCTGGGCTTCTCTTGTCTTGAAACCAGATGTTTCTGTTCAGCAATAAGCCAGACAGCTGCTGCGCATCGCAACTTTGGATTATCGCCGCTTCGCACACACCTTCGCTCTTTCGCTTCATCGCCCTTGGTATTACAGGAAGCATACTGTGGCCTTTAGTTATAAAACCACTAAAAAATAGCCTCACTGTTTTATGTAGTAATACACAAAGACCACCCACCTAAAACTGTGTCCCCTAATTTCTGTTGGCGCAAATGACACATACTGTCAAATAACTAGATGCCTGGCCTACAACAGACCCAAATATCACCAGGGATTCTCAAAATAAATCAGCTGAAATGCAGTTACTTGCATCCTATCGTCAGAGAAACAGGGTGTTGGGGGCACTTGCTTATTGGATAATATTTTTCTCTGTTTAATTGTAGCCACAAGTACTGCATTTTTTTTCAACCATTATTTGTCATAGTTTACACCTGCAAAATTATCTGGCAGTACATCAACATGCTTCAGAGATACAGCCAATCTCTACCCGTCCCCAAAGTTTTTTGTGCGCCTGAATCTTGCATACAAAATCGAATTAGTGTTTTTATACCAGCCATGATAGCCTTAATTGTCTCACTCTGAGATTTGTTGGCAACGTTTGCAGTGTAGCTTCGACATGAACCTTATGAATCATTAGCCTACATTTGCAAACTTGGAATTCATCCATGTCGTTTGTATTGCTCTCAAGGTGTCAGAGCTGTCGGCGAGGAAAACAGGTTTCCTGTGATTTTTAAAGTACTACTGAATTCCTATCACTTCATCGTGCGGGAATAATAACACACCACAACGTCGCAATTAACATAAATGTAACGGACACAGCTACTCGGACAGCATCCGGAATTCCCGAGCCCCCCGTTTTCAAATCACGTGAATCTTTCTACAGTGGATTCGGCAGCTTTTCCAAAAATTAACGTCACTTTCTTTTTTACAGTAGAGGTTTATATAATTGCTTCTGTTCATTGTTAAAGCAAAAAGTAAAGTGTAGACAACCAAACTTGTTGTTAATCGCCTTTTTAATGCTGCGTGTATCTTGTTGGATACGAGTTCATGAGTTTATCTTTTTCCGAACCATGCCGAGGGCAGCCGAAGATAGGCTTATACTGTCGATGCACCAGGTACATTTGTGCTAATTGTGATGTCATGGCCTTTCTTATTCACGAGTAACTACCTCTGTCCTTTACTTACACAACTAGACACAACAATGACGTGGGCCTTTTCTAGAAACGAACAAGGGGTCGCTGCTTAAGCCACATTGTTTTATACGGACAGTGTCCATTGAAAAGGTCATAATTTCTGACCACAAGCCTTCCTTTCACACATATTTAATAATGTGTGTTATAACAAGCGTCTGTTTCATGCACACCGACAACCAAAACCTGTCTGTTTACTATTCACGCCAGGTACATGGACGAGGAAAGGTACGAGTGTGTTCACGTGTCCAATTTGACAGGCGATCCCATCCTTCTCAAAAGATTCCCGGTGCCACCGATTGAAAGAGACGGAGACCTGCACGAACGGTTTATCAATTTTCATTTCTCAGGTGATCATTTTTGTAATTGCGTATGTCTGTAATTAAATTCCTTGTTTTTTTCATTGGCTCTGGTAGAGACTGGTGGCTTCTGTTTCGTCATCATATACATGTAACTGAAAAAATCAAATAAAAGAAGTAAGCGTATATTTTCAGTTTGAAATACACTTTGCGTGTTATAGTGTCATTATTCAATTATAAACTACACTTTGAAGGGTAAAACCATAACGGTGACAATCTAGCTTGACCAGTTGACTTAATCTGACTGACAGCCCTATTTTGATAGAAATATTCTGACCACCTCTGACTGGCTGATTGACCGCCACTGACAGACCTACTGTGCCTGTCTGGGATCGTCCTACTGACGGTAATGACCGACCAAATTTGACAGGTACTCCTGCTTTGAATCAATGAACTAGTTTGACAGACAGTCCTACTGTGAATGACAGACCTAGATTGACTGACCTCATCTGAATGACTGATCTAGTCTGATTGAATGATGTCCTATGAATGAGTGACCTTCTCTACTGGCTCAGTCACAATGACTAAGCTAGTTTGACGGACTGTTGACGTGATTTGACAGACAGTCCTACTCTGAATAACTGACCTAATTTGAGCTGATCGCCAGTTACTTGGACCACCCCTGGATGGCGTCCGGCAGGGCAACGTCCACATTGGCTGGCATCGAGCCAAATTTTGGACAGTCCATATATTTGCGAGGCGCCAGCCGGGACGCCCCTTAGGCAAAGGCCAGGCACCGCAAGGTATAAAATCGCGGGGTATAAAAGGCGGTTCGTCGCATCATGTGACCACCCTACCTTGCAATCTTTCGCAGATCTCGACACACCGACCGATGCCCGAAAATCGCACACACCGGTCGGGATCTGCTTTAATTGTGACTGATCTATTACCCTGATGTACCAATTCTTTAAACTTAACAGTTTCACCTCTTGTATACAGAGCAGCATACAAAGGCCCCTAACACTGATCTATGTAACCTGTTCTAACTGTTTACAGGCACCGTTGCTCAGCGGTCGTCAGTGAATGGTCATCAAATGATCCTACCTTCGGCCCCTCCACACACACTCACGCGCACGTGCACGCACACACACACGCATACGCACACACACACACATATATATATG